>CM072526.1:41432520-41505020 GCA_036898135.1 Oncomelania hupensis
GTACAAAGGGCTGCTATTCAGCTGGGCTATCGAGGACACATTCTACTTGGTTTAATGCCCCTGTGTATTGGCCTGCTGCTTGATGGCAAGTACATGTATAGTCTCCAGATCACGGAGTGCGACTAACTGCTAATAACTGACGTCAGTCTTCTTATATGTCATCATCAGTGAGAGATCTGTAAACTTACTAACTCACTCACTCATTCTTCACTCACTATTTACTCACTCACTTAATAAGTCAATTTCTGGCTCCCTACTTCAATAACGTATTCAATAAATAAATAAATAAATATCATCATCATCTTATCCTATCCTATCTTATCTCATCTCTTAACTCAAAGGTCGTTGGGGCACCACAGATTATTGTTTAACCAGCGTACTCAATCCCTCTCCGTCCCCAGCAACCCCCAGTTTCCACTCAGTGTTAAGCGAGTCCATCCTCGAATGCTGCCACCCTCTCCCCCTCCCCCCTCCCCCCTTCCTCCCTGTCTCCTCTTCCTCCGTCCCACTTCCACCCCTCCTCCCGCACCGCGCCCTGCAGGACGGTCCCCGCAAGACCCGATGCTCTAGCGACGTGGCCACATCATCGGAGCCCCCGTCTCCCCATTACTTTGAGCATGTCATCGCGTTGTCCAACGGCCTGCGTAACGGTCTGTCGGACTTCGCCCGTTGGCGACGTGCTGGGTATAGGAAATACCCAGAAGTCTTCTGTAGCACCTCATCATCATCATAATCATCATAACCATCATCATCATGATCCTCCTTCTCATCATCATCATCATCATCATCATCATCATCATCATCATCATCATCATCATCATCATCATCATCATCAACAACAACAACAACAACAACAACAACAACAACAACAACAACAATATAAAACTCGATACCAAACTAGTTTGCTCAAAGCTCTGAAATAGGAATCGAGTTAACATAAACTGTCCAAGGTTGTGGTTTTCGTGCCCTACGCATTTTTTGATCAGCTTACCAAACGACCCACTGCAGAGGAACTAAAGAAAGAGATTACTCTTATATAGCGCACTTATAAGCTCACAGAGCTTCTCAAAGCGCTGGCCACTACTATCCAGCAATCACAAAATAGTTTGCTGAAGTCAGGATTCGAACCCACGTCGCCCGAGACGCGCGTAGGCCTACACAAGTCGAGCGCTCTGACGACTGAACTGGTAAATACTTCATCATCATCATCATCATCATTATCATCATCATCATCATCGCGTCGTCATCATCATCATCATCATCATCATCATCATCATCATCATCATCATCATCATCATCATCATCATCATCATCATCATCATCGTCATTATCCCCCACCAACGCACCACATGGATGCTGCAATGCAAAATGTAACTGGCGTTTCAGACTTGAATGAGCCATGGTAGATAACTTTGTTTAGCGATTGGCTTTCATGGCATGGAGAGTTATGTTTCTTATTAAAATAAATCACACTATCAATAATCAACCATTATTGCAACTTTTACATCTCTTCTTCCGTATATGCCCACAATCAATTTTTGATTATTATGGCACTTTTTACCAAGGTGCATGCTGGGTGTGTTCTTGTTACCGGCACTCACCCGTCTAGGACATGAGCGTCAGGATCTTTAAAGTCCGTTACGATGGAATGTATGCGACACAGACTAGACCTCGGTTTATACTCTCATCCTAAGGAGTAGGAAAACAGGAGTAAAGTGTCTTTCCCAGAGACACAACACAATGGCCCGGCCAGGGCTCGAACCCGGGACCTTCAGATCCACAAGCCGAAGCACTACCATTAGACCATCTACTACTACTACTACTAGGCTACTACTACTACTACTACTACTACTACTACTACTACTACTACTACTACTACTACTACTACTACTACTACTACTACTACTACTACCAATAATAATAATGAATGGTAGCTCCATATCGATCTACTTGGTTCGCTCATAACAACACTGCCGGCAATAAAATAACAATATTAAAATTAATTAATTCATTCATTCATTAAT
The DNA here is from genome assembly GCA_036898135.1 of Oncomelania hupensis. Taxonomy (NCBI): domain Eukaryota; kingdom Metazoa; phylum Mollusca; class Gastropoda; order Littorinimorpha; family Pomatiopsidae; genus Oncomelania; species Oncomelania hupensis. Next base: position 41,434,545 of record CM072526.1, read on the forward strand.
TATGACATTGATATGAATGACTCGCTCTACTCCTATTTATTCTACAATCTTTAACTTTCCTAAGAATTTATATTATATATATTCCGCTATCAGGCTTAGCCAAGTCAATCTACATAGTCTATTTAATCTATAGCAATAGTTTTGGAACAACTAACAATATTACTTTGGGCATTGAATTGGTAATGTGTTGTTCTAATAACGAATAATGATCCACTTGAGCTAATTATTGCAAATTACATGTATGCTCGCTTTTAATTGATCCCTTTTGGCTAATTTACCTGAAATTTTAGTCTCTGATATTCAGTATAATAACGGCTTGAATGGTTGTAATTGAACAACAAATGAAATACAGACAAAGCACAAACGGAGTAGAATAATTATGCATTCATGTTCTTGTTTCTGTCCAAAATAAATTGTGCTTAAGGTGGTTTATGATGACGTTGATAATCGGGCAGAAGCTTGGGACTATGTCACGTGACCTAAGAAAAAACCAGCATGGTTGCTGTTCCGGTTGCGGAAATTTTCAGTGTTCGATGTAGATTGTAGTGGTAACCGTTTATCAGTCTTGCGACTGCATAAGAATGTAAGTTTTTTAATGCATCAGCGTAGGTCTCGTCTAGTGGAATGATTAAGGTAAGCGAATAACACTACTTTGTTGGAATTTGTTAAGAATTACGTTATGAATTTTGGTGTCCTTAGCCCCGTTTTGCGGCTGATTATTTTTATTTTAATCGTTTGTCAGTGTTTGTTTTCGAATTGCAGTTTAACTCTTCAGTGTTCAGATCTCTACAGATTTGTGACGGATCTCTGACTGCAGTCGTGTTATGAATGCACTTTTATGTCTTTACCATCTCTCCTGATTTATGTCATGCTCGTGCGTCTGAAGTATAGTCAAGTGTCATTGTGACGGGGCGGCTATCGAATGCTATCTATTGTAGGCATAATCAAACCAAGGCAGTGGTAAAGTTTGTTAATCGTAAAAATTAACGGCACCTAGAATTTACCTTTTTTTCATTATTTATTAAATGTTGGAGAAAAATGCAAAAACAAAGTATTGTTGATAATCAGTCCTGTCACAAACTTCACTAAAATATTATTTATCCTGTCCCCAAACTTAACATTCAATAAAAGTAACCTTTTCAGAAAGCAGGCCTATATGTACTATATATAGACTGCTTGTGCGACCAGAATATTATTTTCATGTATTTAATTATTTGGTAGTTCCACGGTATGGAGTAACTGAAATATAATACAGAAGTATTGTTACCTAAAATGTTGAAACATGTTCACTAAACCTTTGTTTATGAGGCTTGTTACAGGGGAAAATCATGTTGTGACCCTCTGGCTCTGTTGTGAAGGCCAGGAGACAAAGGCAATGTGTGATTCAAAACCAAGCTCTGGCATTCTGATTGGAGAGCCGCCTATTTCTGCCACCCCGCCGCTTTTTCTTCTCCAGTCTGAAGAGGACTTGGCAGACCCTGGGAGTATTAATGACAGTGCGGCGAGTGCGATTGCAGACGAAAAGGCTGGTAGTCCCAGTAGTGGTTCAGTGTCAGACTCTGTGATTGAATGCAGTAAGAAGTTAGCTAAATCAGACGGTGCAGTGGCAGAGAAAGGTGATAAACAGTTCCTCACGGCTGACAGTGCAGCAGTGTCAGTGTGCAGCGAGGAGCCTACAGCATCAACTGCATGGCCTGTTGTGGCTCATCCTGAAATACTTCAAGTGGCCCATGACACCCAGGAGACATGGAACCTGGACCTGTCTACTGTAAGTTACGAATGAGAGATTTGTCAATGTTGTCTCACCAATTTTAAAAGAAGAGAAAATAATATAGACTTTCCAATACAATATGACTATATTGTTTGATTAAAAACAGAGATTGGTCTGTTTCCTTGTAATGTCAGCAAATAATGCTGAAAAGTGATCATCAGTCCTTTTTTTTTTTTAACTTGCAGCCTGCCTGACTGGTTTTTGTTTGATTTATTATTAAATCCAGGATGCTGACAACTATCAGTAAACTCCAATCTCATCTTTTTAGGCGAGATTTACTTTATCACTTTTGTTGTATGTACACAAACCTTTTGTCTCCTTGGCCACACGGGGTGTCATTGGAAGTTAGTCCAACGAAATTCTAATTTTTGAGCCGTACCATTTTAGTATTTTACCAACATCCCATAATTGACAAAAAATGAAACAGAAAATACAAATAGAGAAATTATTATTATTATTATTATTATTATTATTATTATTATTATTATTATTATTATTATTATTATTAATTGTTACTATTATTTTATTTATTTATTTTAATTATAACTTTTTTTTTAATTTGTAGGTGTGGGTAAAGGAATTATGACAAACAACGAGAAACTTGTAAAATAAAAATGTAAAAAAGTTATTTTTTATATAGGTCTTGCTCTGATTTTATGAGACCAATGATGCTATCAAGAAGAGTCAAGGATCTCAAACCCACTTTAGGCTCAACACCAAACATTGCTTTTAAAGGTGTCTGGTTGATTCCTGCAAGAAGGTTTCTATTTTTTGCAAATTGAACAAACTTCAATCCGGAAGACCAATCTGCAGTTTTGTAATCATTCATCCAGGCACACAACATGTCTTTGAAATCTCCATTCGCCCGTTCCACTGAACCCTGGCTTTGGGGTTGCCTGGGCTTTCCATGAACGATTCAAAGTTGTGGCCACAGTTTTGTCACTTCTCTAATGACATTTGCCATGAATTCCGATCTGTTATCGCTCTGGAGAATGGTCGGTGCACCAAGCATCAGAAAAATGTCTTAACAGATGACAAGCAACTTCATTTGCTTATTTTGGCCTCAGTGGTTTTAAAACCACACACTTGGAAAAGTGGTCCTGATAGACCAAAATCCACTTGAAGGATGCACTTGGCAAGCTTTGCATGTCAACCATGTCGATTTGTCACCGAGACAAGACATCAATTGAGATTATGGGCTTGACCATGACATGAGGCCTTTTCTTCTTTCTTTTGCATTCAATGCACATTGACCTGAACAGTTACAATGCATGTCATGGAATGTTTTCATAGGTCCTTGAAAGTCCTTCGTCCATCCGATCTCTGCCGCCATGGCCGGTGGCGATGTGTGCCTTGTGGAACAGGTCATATGATTCGTCCAGCATTGCAAAGAATTTTGGGATTTCATCATCAGACCTTCTTTTTTGCACGAGCCGCTCAACATCACCACACTGAAATACCTCATGCCTGCGGAACAGTATAAAGATTTGACTCAGCAGTAATCGATGTGTGTGTGTGTGTGAGAGAGAGAGAGAGACCGCTAGCAATGAAATGTTGTCGTTTCCCAAAATGTCACCATGTCTTTTTGTTTCACTGTCAATTACATCTAATTTGTGAATTCAATCGGGGGGCCCATACCATTGAAGAGAGAGAGAGAGAGAATTTTGTCTTGAAATTCAAAGACATTGACTTACTTCTTTAACAAGTAAAATTGTCGCCGGGGCTTTTTCCGGCAGGTTGCAGCAGCAATCTTTACCTCCTTGATCATGTCGTAATATTTTGCCTTGGTCAACAGGCAACTGGAATTTTTAGTCGCTAAAATTTTGGCTAGCTTGTTTTAAAATGTTTGTTCAATTTCGTTGACATCCATCATGCGTGGGGAGGAGTCAGCAAAACAAGTCTGGAATGAATGATCAGCCAAGGTTTTGTGACGGTTTCAAATCACAATCCTCATCACGAGATTGTTGCTCAAATCATAGTGATTTATTTTCAAACAAGACACTAGACCTTATCAGTTACGTGCCTATATAAACACACCTCAAGCCAGTCACGGTTTATGATCTGAGCTCATCACATTTCTGTGTAATACTAACAGAAATAATGCTCTACGCTCACATATTCTCTGAAACATTGTCAGAAGACTTGACTGAGCGAAACATCCATTGACTAAAGTGAACAGTCAGTCAAAGTGTGTATTGAAGTGGGTCAAAATTAAGGCAATTTACACATATTTACAGGAAATTTTATTCATGACATGTATTGGCTAGTGGTCACAGTCAAAACATGTATTGACTGCTTTTTTTAGACAATACATATATTGATTGAATACACACAGATTGCCAGTAACATGTACAGGAGTGAGATTTAGCGGTCGCCTGATCGCCCGAGGCGACTTAAAACTGGCTCGGGCGACCTCACTTTATAATTTAGCCAGCCCGCCTGGCGACCTAAAAAAAAAAGATACTACTTGCAGACTTTTAGAAGCTCGGTCCGAAAAGAGAGCATTTTTAGGTCGCTGTTCGTCTGCTACGAGTATGAAGCATACGCGAGCATTATTTCCCTTTGCCTACTTCCCTTTCGCGCCAAGCGCGCTGTCTGCTTTGTTTGTGAAAAAGACACTCGCTACAAATTACGTGTATTGTCAAGGTGACGGTTGTTGATCCGAAAATGTGGAACTTTATTTCTGGGGTCACCAAAGAAGGCGAAATCTAGTTCTGAGAAGAAAGAACGTGACAAAGAGTATGAATCGTAGAGAGAAAGAAATTTTCAGACTGCATGGCTGAAACGTTCAGATGGCAAAGATCGATCTTGGCTCATTTTCGATAAAGAAGGTGGTCTAATGCACTGTACACATTGCCGTAAATACGCGATTGTCAGGCTGCCTAAAAACTATGCGGGCTACCTCACTTTACTTACTATCTAGCCCGGTGGACTAGTTAGTCTCCTGGGTTAAATTTCACCCTTGCATATACATGTATGCACACACACAATACATTAAAAAAAAAATGGAGAAAAGAGTGAGAGAAAAATACTTCCAAGAGGACACCTGTTAAGTGGTTTCTTGAAAGCTGGGATTGCCTGCGTAATAGTTTAGTTTGGTATACAGACTCTATTTTGAGCACACTCATTAATAGGCTAAGATGTAAAACTGGAATTGCTCAAATTGAGATGAATAAAGTTGTGTGTTTTATTGTAGTTTGTATTGCTTTTTTTATTTTCTCCTCACGGTCTATGTGATTATCATTACTGTATGATAAACCTCTTCATTTTTTTCTAGCAGTTTAGATATATATGTGTAAACTGCATTGCTTTAGGCAGCAAAACTTGCCCTTTGCAGGACAAAAACCCCTTCACTGGCTTCACCGAGGAACACTTGAACAGGCTGGAGGACGTGCTGTCCAGCGAGGAAGTGCGCAACTTTCTGCAAGAAAACCTCGGTGACCTCGGGGCCGACGCATTGACCCCTGACCCCTCTAACAACCCAGCGGCCTTGACCTGTGGAGCTGGGGAAAGCAGCACCACTGGAGTGGTGGACCCTGAGCAACCTGGAACCAGCGGTCAGCTGGCGGATGACTCTCTGGACCTGTTTGCCAACCCTTCCTCAGACCTGGAGTATATAATTCGGGTATGTATACACAGCTGAGGTCAGGCATTGTTGGTGTCGAATACTTTATTTTACACAGTGACGAGAACTACATAATTATTTCATAAAATGGGGTGGAAACTACAGGTCTGATGCACAAGTCTAGGAACAGACAATTGACCAGTAGTATATACTACGAAAAAAAGTTAAAGCAGACCTTTTGGGCTTCACATAAACCCTGGTTATATAGGTCAGGCTCGTTCTTCACAACTTGGCAGATTTTGACTGATCCAGTGAAGATCAAAGAATATTATTCCTTTTGGATGAGACTTTAATCCGATGCCTAGTCTGTGTACTTGTATGTGTTCCATCACTTGGGCTTTAAAAGATCCTGAGGCTCATGCCCTAAAATAGTGAGCGCCGGATACAGAAACACACAGCAAGTGCTGCGCCCTACTGTTCACAGCTGCCACACTTTTGCTGCCAAAGTGACCTGAATTTGTTTGCCCGCATTGGTGGCAAATATTAAAATAACTATGATCAGAAATCAAAAAATATAAAATAATGTTATAAATTAAATAATGGTAATGATGATGATAATGAAGAATTTATTACAGCTTCGGACCTGAGATCATCAAGAAGTATACATTTCCAATCTTTATGAAAATAGCAAGTCTTTTTCAACAAAGCCAGTGAACAGCCAGGATCAGTGCAGTATAAGCAATATTTAAATGAGAGTGGAGCGGACATTTATATTATTTAACTATCAGATGCTCACTGTATACATTGTTCAATTTGGTGTGGAACGTACGCTGTAGTTGCATGTCTGTAGTTGTCCAGCTTGGACATTATATAACAACATAGTCTATGATTAGAATGACAGTTTGTTTTTGTTGTGTTTGCAGTTTATGAAATCAATGATGTATTTATTTGTTTTATTATATTTGTTTATTGAAATCAGCAAACATGTCAGTACAGCAGTGGACAGAATGGAAAATAAAGACCATTTTGTACATAACTGCTTTTTAATTGAAGGGAATTTATTTTTAAATTAAATGTTTAATTGTATGGAAACTGTTAAGCATTACATTTGTGCGCATAATCTGTGTATCACAGATATCACAAGGAGTTAAATATTAATTAATATAAATAAAAACACAAACTCTGATAATAGTATTTTGCAACTAGTATGCACAGCAGCGATTAGGAACAAGCAAAAATGTGCAGCCTGTAATTTGCAAAGACATTTTAGTTGCACCAGGACCTCTGCTGAATTAAATATAATTTGAGCACGTAATCGCGGCTTTACTCTTCAAAAGTAAACGGTGAGACTCGAAACATTTAATAAATTAGATGACAAGAGAACAATTGGTGTTTGTATGTAGACCGACTTTTGTCAGGGCAACGACCTTACTGATATGTCGGCGACCTTCACCGACCACGCTTACGCCAATCCCAACCCTGACCCCACCATGTTCTCCCCACGCAAATCGGCGCGCATCAAACAACGCATGGACGATGGCAAGAACGCCTTTGAGTCGGACAGCGACTTCGAGTACTATTTCACCCCAAAGCGGACGGTCAGAAAGGAGCAGAGCGACGTGTCAGATGCAGACAAGACGGTGTCCTCCCCTGCTTCCTCCTCCGCTCCTGAGAACACACCGTCCACGTCGGGCAAATCCACTCCCCGACAGCCTAAGAGGTCAGTGTAAAAATGGCAATGAGGACTAGAAGCAGAAGAAAAGCAGTGAATATAAGGGAGGAATAAGAAGGAAGATGAAGGAACCTAGCAAGGAAGGGAAAAGGTGAAAGAAGAAGGGGGTGACCTTCACTGCTACTACTACTAGTGCTACCACTACTGCTACTAATACTACTATGATGACTATTCCTTTGAGCGAATACAATTTTGTATGTCTTATTATCTACTACTACTAACGGATTAAAATGGAGTTGGTGGTAAATTGTACAAACTAGGTGGGTGGGATTGTGCCTAGAATGTTCTGATACTGAACATTATCCTTGTAATGAAATCCCCTTGATAGCAGACACACATGCATGCATGCGCTTCCACTCTTACAAAACTTATCACCACCACCAACAGCCCATTCATAGAAAACACACAATTTTTACTGTTAAAAAAAGGATTTTATTGGAACATGGCATTTTGCTCTATATAAAAAAAACAAGAGTCCTTAGAGCAAACTGCCAGTTTGAATTTGCGCTTTATAAAATAAGTTAGTATTATTATTAAAAGAAGAATGTGACTTGAACATGGCATTGTGCACAATAAAAATCCTTTGTGTGTGTGTGCTTTTTGTACCCTTCTGATGTTGATGGTTCTGGGACAGCATTCCTGATTTTTTTGTGGGCGTCTGTGCCCACATGATTTTCTCAGGCGCTCAACGCGCATTGTGGACATGGAGAACCGGGAAAAGGCAGAGAAGATCCTGCAGGAGAACCGACGACAGGAGCAAGAGGCGCGTGCAGCATTCCTCAAGCAGCAGGAGGAAGCCTCCGCCAAGGGCGCAGAGACCTCCGCTGAGGCCCCAGACGAAACCCCCACTGCCCCACCTCTGAAGAAGGGCAAAGCAGGAAAGGTACGTTTGCCCATTGTGAGGGGGAAAGCGCCGTAGAGATAATAAGAGACATAAGAGTTGGAGGCGCAAAGTGGAGGCGCAAATTTTATGTAGCGATGCTGCTTCTCATCCTCAGCACCAGGGAATTAATAAAATGCAGTATCTCGCCATCATCGGCAGCACTGTTCTGCAGTTGTCCCTGAACTTCAGTGCAGCTTATTAAGACTCCTGCCACTATTTTTAAAAAAATCACTCCTGAAGTTTTTAAGTGAACGAGTCGAGCACGGGAATATATATGGGCACGGTACGGTGAGGTAGAGTTTGTTGTGGGCAGTTGATGACGTTGTCATCGCATATGGTTGTTTTGTTGATTTTTTTGCCCGCAGAAAGGGGCAACAGCGAAAGGTGCAGCTGGCAAGCAGGAAGCCTCGGAAAGCGGAGACGCTAGCACCACAGAAACCACCGGCGATGAGTGTGGCAAGTCTGCCACCGGTGGCAAAGGTGGTAAGAAAAGGGACAAGGCGGCGCAAGGCCAGCAAGGGGAAGGTGACGGGGTCAGCCCGAAGGTCGCAGCCAAAGGGGCCAAGCTCTCGCCAGCCGCAGGAGACAAGACAAGCCCACCAGCAGCTGCTGCGGCCACACAGAAAACGGAGGACTCCAGTGAAGAGGATGATCTGCCTCTCCAAGTTATCGCCAATGCTAAGGTAGTTTTGACGCGAATTCTGGTTTAATTTTGTGAAGTTTCTGTAGGTTTAATTCTCACTCCACTGGCGTGAAGACTTTATATAATTTTGATTAAGAATTGATTAGTGTGCATCAAAACAGGATCTCTTTGTCTCCATTTTGATACTGCTGGTGGTTGTCTTTTGTATATGGGCAAAGGCTCTGAAATGGCGTCGGACTCGATTTTCGCCGGTACTGTTACTTTGCGAGGAAGCCGTCTCGTTGCACATCATCATTTCAAGCAAAATAAAATGTGAATCTGGCAGAGAAACGGTCGTTCTTCATTTTGACGTCAAGGACGGATCAATAAACCACGTCAAAGAATAGAAAATGGACGTTGAATGACGTGACGATCAGCGCTTTCCGTTACACCTTTTTTGTGACATCGTAAACAGTGTATTCGGTATTTGATGACCAGCATTAAACTGCTTCATAGAATATTAATAAAAAGTTAATTTCCAAAAGTAAGAATGTATGAAGGGTACGAAAAAATGTTAAATTTTACAATCGTTTCGTATTCTTTGGAGATATGTGTCGAAATCGGCGATTCCCGAGTACGTCACGTGTTTTCGTGATTCAGCTTCAGGGCGTATTAATCCGAGCTGGTGTTGTTATCCACTTTATTTATTATGCTAATAAATTATCAAAAATGTCTCTAAAACTTAATATAAGCAATACAATAATCAGAATAATGATATAATTAATGGAACGAATAACACAGGCAAACAAATGGCTGTCAACTTTTGGGTCATAAAAACCAAACATAACGTACTCTTTTATTGAGGCGCCACATTTTCTGAATAATGCGGTTAGCGTCAATTTTAACACGCTAAACAATCGTCCTTTGTTAACATTCAACCTGCGATGGCTGAATAAGAAAGAAGTGGGGCGGATTCGTCCAAAAATGAAGGTAAGTCAAGTGTCATGAATTTTTCATCTAAGTTATGCACTCATATTTTTGGAGTTTTTCGACTTTTCTGTCAACACTGCTGGAGTAAATCTCATGCTTTTATGATACAAATGAATGTTTATTTCAAGTCAACAGCTTCACTACAAAGATGTAAATGTTTTTCTTTGTAGATAATATGCATTATTTTTGAACCCATGTTTGATAATGTGTCATGAAGCAACAACAATTTTTGTAAGAGTATTATTGTGAAATCAATGTCAGACGTTTATATTTTTAAACGGATTATATTTTTGTTATGGACAAATACACCGCTAACCATATAAATTCATGTGGCACGTTTTGTTAGTCTAATTCGTTTGTGTGCATAACTTCACAATCCGAAACATCTAGGTCTTATAAGTGTTTTGCTATTTTCTTTAAATGATGGAATATTTATTTTAATAGACTAATAATTATGCATCACAAATGTTTTTATATCATTATATTTGATTTCTTTCTTGTTGTGGTCACTTTAGGTTTTATATTTTGTGATACAGACTACGTGCATAACGTCACACGCTAGTGAAAAATTCTTCTTTCTGAAAGTTGTGTAAAGTGATGAACTCGACCGTCCTTAAAAGAAACTAGAGTAATCTAGTTTTTCCCAGTTTTAGGATTATTCTGAAGCTCAATATGTAAAAACGTATCCCACTTATTCATTTCTTCTACTTATTATGAGATCATTTCTCTTAGTACATAACTTCACTACTAACTTCCAAAACCAGACAGCAAGTGGATTTTGTGAAATAATGAACACAATTCGTTTTTTTTATTTTACTTTAAAATTTGAAGTGATACTTTGTCTTTTAAAAGATACATACATTATTTACACTCAAAAGATGAATACAAAATATTAACACCGCATACCGACAAACACTACCTTGCTCCACGCCTTGTGCCTATAACCGCATTCTTTGTCAAAGCAGGGCTGCATTACAATGGTGAAGTTACATACACCATTATTTTTTCAACCAGAGCTCTTCAATCAATGTATTTCACATTATAATAATATAATGAAGCAAGTTTTGTTCCACCCATATGATTAACTACTGGGCTTTAGTCTGATTTATTTTGGCATTCCTATGTGACTGTTCATAACTTCGGGCATATCATTGCGTAAAATTATGAACACACATTTCGAGCCCTTAAGCGTAATGCAGTTTAAATTGATTCCTTACTTAAAAAGTAGCTAATTTTAGTCAGTTGTTCTTTTAGGTAAAATGCCCATTTGTTCCACTCTTTGTGCATAAATTTACGTTGTCTCTGTCAAAGCTAGCTTACCTCAAAATGGTGAAGTTACATACACCTTTACTTTTCAACCACAGCTCTTCAGTCATTGTACTTGACATTTTAATCAGTTTATTGTGTGACAGGAAAAAAGCACAAGCAGATTAAATCCCATCAATTCAATTCAATTCAACAAATCTTTATTACCTTTCACAAGGAACTATGACAGGCACTTGATCGCTAAAGTAAACAAAATAAAAATAAAATACAAGTAAAAAATTAAAGATAGTATAATATTTGTTTAAAATCTCTACAACATGTAGGATACGATTATATATGCACATACACACTATTAATTTATATAGTAACTTATTTAATCTCACAGAAGAAGCTGTTTCTTTCTAATCACAGCTTATTGCCAGCATGGAATCATGGAAGCATTGCATAACGTTATGTACACGCACAATTTTTGACATAAAGGGGATATTTAGCAAAAAGCTGGTATTTAATGCAGATTAGAATTCTTCCTTACCTACAGGGCAGTTCATATTGGTCAATGTGGAATTAAAGAAAGGAGGAACCTCTCAATTTGTAGCACAGGTAAGTATTTATTTGTGAGGCATTTTCAAGTTGTTGGGAATGTGTGGTGAAGCTGAATCTAAGATGGCCAGTTATTTGCCCTACAGCTGCATGCAGTTTCATAACCACCATGTAAATTAAGAAGAAAAAGCACCATTAGTTTCATTTGATTTATCATGATTGGCTGTTTACAGGTCACAAGAGTAACCGACCAGGGTAGTTGGGGCTAATACTTGAAGTACAGAGAAGGCTGGAAGTGGCCAGAGAGTGGTCAGGAATACTTCCTTCCTGAATCAGACGTCGTCAAAGTGCTGGCCGAATATATTACGCGCCAGGATAGAAAAATGTTATACTTCATATTTTGGGGTGTAAATTCCTCGTAAATGAACTTTGTATATAATTGCTCAGAAATGAACTTTTGTATTTTTACCATTCGATACTGAAAGACTGCTTTCTGTTAGTTGTATGCTTTGCACTTTTTCTGACTTAGCAATATATCCCCTTTTAAAAAGATTTCTTCATCTGTGTATATAATTACATTGTGAAGTTATGTACCGCCATTGTGATATGCTTTTAAATTAAAAATCACTTCTCAGGTGATACATTTATGATTTCAGGAGAATTCCTTGTTTTTAACTTCTGATTTCTGCATCACTATTCTTGGTTTTATTATCAGTTTGTTTCTATAAAGGAAAAATAGGCCATGTCACGGCATGAAGTTATGTTCTCTTAGCATTTAGCCCCACTTTTTGCTTGTGTTTACCAGCGCTGTGCTTTTCCAACAGTGTTGAATAGGTCAGTGTTAACCAGTAATGACCATTTCCCGTTTTTTTTCTTCTTTACATTTTGCATAGTGGATCCTTGTATTTTTAAAAAAGATCCATTCCCTCTGCACCCCACTTGCATTTCAAATTTATGTCTCGGTTGTGAAGTCTGACAACTGTCCATTTAATTTTACTCTGTACTACTTTCATTTATGTGTACTTGTATAAATCAATCCAATTTCTACTTAAGATAGGCTTTCTTTAACTGCTTTGTCTTCTCTTAAGGAATCACTGTGTGAGGTTATGTCCACAATTATTTGTTCTATAGACAAGTTGCTCATTGACAATTGATGTTCATGTTATATCAACTGGTGACGTCGTGGATAGTTTTGGGCAGCATAAATAATTTTATTCAATGCAAACTGTCACTTAACATTCACCACTCATTCAGGAAATGAAGTTATGTACTCCACCACTAAAATTTGTATATTTAAAACCAATCAACACTGTGGTTGATTTAAATTTGTCAGAGTGTCTAACCTTGTTAGCTTTGTTAATCCGAAAAGTCAGCTACTGTTTTTCATAAACAATTAAGTTTTTATCCATACAAAAATGCTATGTCACAGCGTGAAGTTGTGACCTCTTGAATCCTTGACAAGAATTGTATGCTTTCTAATGTTGTTGTTTGATCTTTTTGTGTTTACCCGAAGACAAATGAACTTGAATGATAGCATCTAACTGTATTGCTTCATTTCTGTATAAATTATGTTATGGCTGTGTTCACATTTTTTTTGATAGATGTTTGACTAGTCTCGAAGTTAAGTGCAAAATATTCATGTACCTGTAAGACTATCGTGATGTTTTGATGTTAGAAATTTCCCTCAGGAACTGTAGAAGTAGTTTGTTGCATTTCAGGTTAAAATGTTTGGTGACTTGACTGGCTCACAAGATATAACGCAAACATCATGTTCTGATGTGTAATGTTATGTACACTTTTTTTTCCAGCTCTTCTAATAAACTGATTTTAAATGCAAATTTGCTTCCAAGTTTTTGTACATTACTAACCGGTCTTGCTTAATTGTTTCTATGCATTTAGGTTTTAAATGTCAATATTCATGCTTCTAAGGCAGTCGATTTAGTTTGTGACATGAGGTGATGTTATGCACACAAGTTCAGATCAACTTAACAAAATTGTGGTGCTTTAAAAAGGTCTTGTTTGCGCAAGTACCCTTTGTGCTGTTGTGTGTATGTGTTATTTTTATACTCTGCATTCTCTTTTCTTTAGACCAAGTCTTTTTATAGGTGTCACAATTTTTCAACTCTTTTTCTGAACCTTTTGCCCCCTTTGATATAGCCTAAGTTTGATATAGCCTAAGTTTGTCATAGCCGTAGTCGGCGGTTAGTGGTTGAGTTGCGTGTTTGTAGTATTTGTTGTATCCATCGTGTCTCTAAATGAGTTAACAGCCCAGAATACATCAGACAGTTTTCTTTTGTGATGCTATTGCAATAAAAACGTGTTGTGCTTTATCTCAAAATTTGATTTTTGTTTGTTTACATATAGTTTCATTAGTGGGCCCATTGTTCAGATAGTGGGTCCATTGTTCAGATAGTGGGTCCATTGTTCCTTGCTTTCATTTTGTTCTTTAGGATAAACCCGAGTCACTAAGTCGCCACGAAAATGAACTCTTTTGAAAATGCTGAGTTCCAGCCATGTTTGATTTGAAATGAAAATGATTCAAAGGTGAGAAAAGAATCACCTTCAGGCCGTACACTTTATTGGACTGTAGTGCTTGCGAAAAACATGCCTGTGGATAAACTTATGTATCACAATGCGTTTCCTGATGCAGAGAGGACTTTTATGATTTCTTGTTTCACAGGGATGACGTCATTGCCTCAGAGGGATAACAGCATGTGTTCTTGTTTCAGAACTTGGGTGTGGCCAGCGCGGGGCAATCGAAGAAAGTAGCCAAGATGGGGCAGGTTCAGAAACCAGCAGCCAGCAAGAAGGAGCAGCTGCAGATACATGAAGCTGCGAAAGCTATGCAACCACAGAAGCAGGGAGTCACCAAAACCGAGCAAACACAGAACCTGGAAGCCCCTAAACCCATGCAAGCTCAGAAGCTTGGAGCTGCCAAAACTATTCAAGCACTGAAACTAGAGGCTGCCAAAACTGTGCAAGGCCAGAAGCTAGGGGCTGCCAAAACTGTGCAAGGTCAGAAGCTAGGGGCTGCCAAAACTGTGCAAGGTCAGAAGCTAGGGGCTGCCAAAACTGTGCAAGGTCAGAAGCTAGGGGCTGCCAAAACTGTGCAAGGTCAGAAGCTAGGGGCTGCCAAAACTGTGCAAGGTCAGAAGCTAGGGTCTGCCAAAGCTGTGCAAGCTCAGAAGCTAGGGGCTGCCAAGGCTGCGGTGCAGAAAAGCAAGAAACAGCTGACTGGGGAGGTCAAGAAGAAGGGACCGGGATTGTCCGCTTTGAAGAAATCCAGCGCCGCTGCCCTTCAAGCTGGGGTGAAGAAGGCAAAGGCAGGGGAAGCTGGCGCTGGAAAGAAAGACAAAAACAGTGAAGGGAACAAGCAGGGAGCCCCAAAAACGAACACACAGGCTAGTGCAGATAAAGTGACTCTAAATTCCCCGCCTGCCAAAGGCGAGGAGAGCGAGAAAGCAGCCAGCAGCACCAGTAAGCCTCACAAGCAAAAGCACAGGAAGTCGGAGGAAGTGATGGACCCCTCCTTCTCCGACCTCTTCAAGCCTGACGGCGTCATCCCAAACCCAGAGCCGGAGGCAGAGGAGGGAGGGGGAGAGGTCAGCAAGAGCCACCCGCACGTGTCTATGTTGGTAGGCAGTCAGTTGCTCAGCACCGCACGTCGCAGCATAGAGAGTGGGGAAAGCGCAGCGAAGGCCGGTGAGGTGCCCAAGATGGCCATGGAGAACAAAGGCCCACCTCGCATGATTTCCTTACTGTCGGGGCAGCCCATCCTCAAGCAGATCAAAGAGGCTCAACAACAGCAAGGGGTAGTGAAGAAGCCGCAGCAGATCATCGTTCAGCAAATCAAGGTCCTACCACAGCCAGGTCAAGCTGGTCAGACGGGTCAGCTCATCCAGGCTGGTCAAGTGACAAAACCCGGCCAGGTGCTGCAGGCTGGGCAGGTGCTTCAGCCCAGTCACGCGCTGCAACCGGGTCAGCTAGCTCAGGTCGTCCCCGGCAGACAGGTAGCTCAGGTTGTACCGGGCGGCCAGCTAGCTCAAATCATTCAGTCGGGTCAGCAGGTGATGGGCAAGAAGGGGCCGCAGCAAGTGGTGTACGTCAGCCTGCGCGCGGACAAGGCTGGGGAGGTGAAGATCGTGCACACGCAGCAGAAACAGCAGAAAGGGTTGAAAAAAGAAGTGCAGTCGGACGCTGCTGACAAGGACAAGAGCAAGCCCAGCACACCTGACAAACCCACTGCCAAACCCCAGTCTAGCAGCGCGGACAGGCCGGAGAAGGACAGGCACCGCACCAGCCTGGATAAGGCCGACGGTGACAAAGTGAAACATAGACCCAGCGTAGACAAGCCAGACTCTCACAAAGAGTGCACAAGGTCAAGCGCCGAGCCTCACACCTTGCAGGCGAGCGCTGTCAAGGCTGAAAAAGCCTCTGACAGCTCGCAGCCAAGCTTGAAGTCAGAACGCAAGTCTCTGTTTGAAGTGCTGGCCAAGCCTGAAGGGAATAGCAAGGCAAAGGTGATGGCTGAGTCGGGCAGTGAGGGAGATGCAGAGTCCCTGAAGCATCTGGTGGAGAAGAAGAGGAAGGAAAGCGCCGATAAGAAGCATCAGCCTCATAAGCTGGACAAGCGGAAATTTGTCAAAGAAGGTAGGACGCTTTATGGAGTTATTATTATTTTTGGGTTTATTAACGCTTTTAAAAATGCTTCTTTTTTTTCTTTTCTTTTTTTTTGGGGGGGATGGTGGGGGGTTATGTGAATGTCTGGAAATACATTTGAATGGCTTGCCATCTTGTCACATTGAATTACAGTGTTGCACAGTATAATGCAGTACAATAGAATACAATACTGTACTATACTATACTTATACTATGCTATACTATACTATACTATACTATACTATACTATACTATACTGTACTGTACTATACTATACTATACTATACTATACTATACTATACTATACTATACAATAGATCTTCATTGTCCAACTTTTGATAGTATATTCATAAAAGTGGAGCATTGTAGGGAAATAGAATTTTGGTGTTAATACTGTTTGCCCTTGAATTAAAGAGCTGTTTATAGAGAGTTACAATAAACACTATAACTTGAAGTCCGCCAGCCGTCAGAATTCCTTCTTATAAGTTCTCATCCTAGTGAAACGTTTTGCCTACAAAGATAAAACACACTCAATTCTTTATGTTGTGGGATATTCCAACATCATTGTGGGTGGACCAAGACATTAACAACCCTAATGCCAGCAGTATTGTAGTTTTTAAGATTGCAGATTGTTGTATTTCCACACTGGAAATAATCAGAAAGGAAGAAGGAGGAGAGGGGGGGGGGGGGGTAGATATGGGGGGAAGGAGGGAGAATCATCAGAACGAGCCAAATTTCCTTCAGTTGATTCGTACATTGGACACCCTATTTCAAGAATCACTGAACAAAAGTTTGACCAACCTTCCTAAGAACATTGTCTTGGTTAGTGGCTAGCCTCCTGTGCCATTGTATATGTTCTACCTCAAATATTTCTTTGTGAGACTTCAATTTTAATGTGTCTGTTTGCCTTCTTTTCTTCATCCTCCTTACCAAACTTCACATCTTCCCCACCACCCACCCCCACTCCCTCTTCCATCCCTACTCTCATCTCTTTCTTCCTCCTTCCCTCCCTCTAGCTCTGTCTTTTCATCTCTTTTCCTCGCTCTCTCTCACAGTCACACATTAGCCCATTCAAAGTCAGTGCTGCGTCTTGCTCATGAACTAGTTTCAAAGGTTACATAAGGTTGTATAAACGTTTTTAAACCATTTGAACAGTTTTTTTTAAATTTTGTTCTGTGCCTGTGTCTGCCAGATGGGCACGACAGTGGGGATCTGAGTTACGAAGACGACGCGAACGACTCGGACTGGGAGCCGGTCAACGACGAGACCATCTACTGCATCTGTAGGAAACCCCACGGCAACCGGTAAGTATTTGCATGGCGTGACAGCAACTGCTAAATATTCTGGTTTTATTTGTAACTTAGCTCTGGTCCATTCAGAAAATGTGAGTAGAAAATTGTACACACTTCATGCAGTGTTTGCATCATACAATCACTCGACGCACAACTTTCTTTTATTTTGCGAAGTATAAGCTGGGGAGTAGTTGTTTTGGGCTTTGCCCATCCCTCATCTTTCTGGCCAGTTGACACAAATTATGCATATCGGGCGACCTCATCATGGTGACGTCATTTTTTTGTTTATGATCTTCGCATTTCTCCCAAACTACTGGAGTGATTTGGTTCAAATTTTGCTCACAGAGGGAGAGAGAGAGAGTCTACACACTAAAATTCTTCACTATTAGTGTATTACAATTGCTATTTTAATGTTGTCTGCTGTGGCCAACATGTTAATAGTCCAGTATAAACTTTGTATGTAGTTAGAGTGATAGAATGTATTTATACATCTCTTCTACATCAGAGTAAAAGTCTTCACAAACAATTTTGTTACTGTTTTTACTTGATTTTTTTAAACTAGATTAGTACTTGATCTTTTCCCCTTTTTTCTATTATAACTCTTGTAACTAACTGTTGCCAAAAGAGGAAGATCTCATTCAAGACGTCAGTTTTTATTCCCCATTCTAGAACCAAAATTAGAAACCCCACTCCCTAACTGTCTATCAAACTTTAACCCTCTTTGTTGGTCAAGATTTCCTTCCCAGAACCACTAAAGCTCTCCGTCCAAAGAAGAAATTCCTACAGGACCGACCAATGACAAGTAATAAAAACATTTTACAGTAACACTAATTCCGTTAGTGAAAGTCACCCCCAACCTCTTGGTGCTAGCCTATCACGTATCTAAACTATGGTATAGAACAGGTAGGTGCGGTCCATGCAGGCAGAGCGTTTCAGGCGTCAAGAAGTGTTTTAAAAAAAAACATCTGTGTCAGCCTGTTCACGTCATTATTACTATCATCAGCGTCGTTGTTATTGTTATTATCATCACCATTATTATTATTATTATCTTCTGTTAGCTAGTTCACTACCACCCTCACCAGCACTGCACTGTTGTGACTGATAAGGTGATGAAGGCAGAACTGTTGCAGGTTCATGATCGCCTGTGACCGGTGCGGGGAGTGGTACCACGGACAGTGCGTGGGAGTGTCCAGGCAGCACGGCCAGGAGATGGAGAAGCTGAACCAGGATTATGTCTGCCCAGTGTGCCTAGGTAAGCAAAGCAAAGTGCTACACTGAGCCTGATGAGACGTCTTGTATCAAAGCCCCTAAACCCGTACATATCTTTTTTGCAGTACAATTCAGTACAATACAGTGCAATACATTACAGTTCAGTATAATGCAGTACAATACAATACAATTCAGTTCAATATAATACAGTACAATAAGTACAATTTAGTACAATATAATACAATACAATGCAATACAATACCTATCCTTGAGTACTTGAGTTTCCGGTTGACGCCAACAGGTTGTACCGACCCGAGCTCTGTTGAATTTTGTGATTTTGCGGTGTTTACAGTGTTTTGTTGTGAGTTTTGTATTGTGTAATTGTTGTCTCATGGATCCTCAAGTAAGTGTAGCGTTGCTTTGCTTCTCTTTTTATGTTCGTTTGGTTACTCTATCTTTTTTTCGCTTCGTTCACAGTGCTTTCTTGCACTCATGTAGTCCGCCATCTTGTTCCGGCATCCCATCCACAAGCTACACACGCGATAAGCTACTGTCATTGAAATCTAAACGCACGCAGCTCGCTACCGACCTTGTATTCCGATTAAAAGAGTTCTCGATCGGCCGTCATTTGCCCAGAAAACGGACTAGTCGTGGAGGCAAACGCAAACAAAACATCTCGTCTATCCCTGTTGTCCTTACACACAGATCGCCTATCATGCTTTCCAACTCCGACCACACGCTTCATGTTGCATCACACCCAGAGTGTACCACTAGGCCTGAGACTCATCGCTGTAACACAGACAATCTCATTCACATCAACCTCTCCCCTCAACCTCTATCTTCACACCTCGATAGCCATAGTCCTCTAGGCCTACGCATTGCATCATTCAATGCTCAATCACTAGGTCCTATTGAAAAACGTACCGCTCTGCAAGAATTCATCTCACACAAGCAGACTGACATAATGTTCATCCAAGAAACTTGGTTTCGGCAGACTGGCGACGAGGGTAAATGCTCTGATTTAACCCCTTCTGGCTACTCTGTATGCTCGCTGCCTCGCTCAAATCGCGGGGGTGGCCTCGCTATCATTTACAGAAACAGTCTGTCCCATCACCTTGGCTTTATTACAGACTTCGCTTTCACTCATTCGTCCTTTGAACATTCACTTCATATGCATATATCGCACCTTTCCAAGCAAGAAAAATAAATTAACTGATGCAATTTTCCACCAAGAATTTCCAGTCCTGCTTGATTATTGCAACACACTGTCAGGAACATACATAGTTTTTGGAGACATTAACTTTCACTTTGACCAACCCCAGCAACCTTCCACCGCAAAAATGATTGAACTTTTAGATCAGTTTAGTCTTTCTCAGTCAGTCACAGAACCCACCCACAGCCATGGTCACATCATAGATTGGGTTATGCACAGGCCTCAGGATAATGTTGTTAGATCAACTTCAGTCACCCAGGAATTAACATCTGACCATTTCTGTGTCATGTGCGAACTAAGCGTCGCAGCCCCCCCCCCCCCCCCCTCTTCCCCCCATGTTCAGGAAGGCTCGCAGCCTGCGTACCATGGATGCTTTCAAGCAAGAGCTTACCGCTAAAGTGACCCCAGAACTGTGCCCCACTGTGGATCAGCTGAATAGTACACTTCAGGCGGTGCTTGATCGGCACGCTCCCGTGGCCCAGAAAAAGGTCAAGGCAACTCGCTCAGCACCCTGGTACGAGTCTATTACGGACGAGCTCTCCGAGGCGAAGAAACACCGACGCAAAGCTGAGAAAAAGTGGCTCAAATCGGGTTTAGAAGTCAGCAAGCAGATTTTCACCGCTGCAAAAAAACGGGTCACTATAATAGTCCAGACTGCCAAAACCCGGTACTTTAGCGACAGAATTAGCAGCAGCGAAACTTGTAAACAGTTGTTTGACATTTGCAATCAGCTAAGGGGTAAGAGCAATGCAACATCACTCCCATCCGCACATCCAGCATGTCAGCTCCCAGATGTATTTTGTAATTATTTCACACAGAAAGCGGCTGACATAAGGGCCGCTCTTGATAGCCATGAGATCCCACTCATTAACCCATTCTCACCTTCCCTCACCACCGCAAAGATGGAAGTTTTTCAACCAATAACAGAGCAAGAAGTCAAGAAAGTCATCTTAAGCTCAAAACCAACATCTTGCTCTCTCGACCCCATTCCTACCCCCATGTTGATAGAGAATCTTGACCCTCTACTCCCGACCATTACCCACATTATCAACGAGAGTCTGTCCTCTGGTGTTGTTCCGTCTGTGCTCAAAGCGGCTGTCATCAAACCCCTCCTTAAAAAGCCAAGTTTAGACAAAAATAATCTAAAGAACTATAGACCTGTTTCAAACCTCTCCTTCCTGTCCAAAGTCATAGAAAAAATTGTTCTCAAACAACTGTTTGCCTACCTATATGATAACGCTTTACTTTGCCCCAACCAGTCTGCCTACCGACCCTTCCACAGCACTGAGACAGCCCTCCTAAAGGTAACCAATGATCTGTTGCTTGCCTTAGATAATGGTAACGTCTCCGTTCTCACCTTATTAGACCTCTCAGCCGCCTTTGACACAGTCGACCATCACATTCTCTTTAACACTCTTCAACACTACTTTGGAATCTCTGGCTCGGTCCTGGCGTGGTTCCACTCATATCTTTCCGACAGATCACAAGCAGTCACTGTCGATGGCTGTTTCTCCAGCACAGCAGACTTGGTGTGTGGCGTGCCTCAGGGTTCCGTTTTAGGGCCGGTGTTATTCACTCTGTACACCAAGCCACTGCTTTTCCTGCTTAGAAAGCATGCTGTTGAGAGTCAGTCATTTGCAGACGACACACAACTGTATAAATCCACCACCCCCTCTCTCATTAATTCCACTGTTCAGACTTTGGAGAACTGCATCACAGACATTAAGTCATGGATGACATTCAACAAGCTTAAGCTTAATGACGATAAAACCGAAGCCCTCCTCATTCACAAGCACAACACATCCTCCTCACTCTCGCCTCTCCCAACATCGCTTACAGTAGGGACAACAAACATTCAGTTCTCATCCTCAGCAAGAAATTTCGGCTACATTCTCTCCGATGACCTGTCCCTCAACAACCACATCTCCAACGTCTGTCGCTCTGCATACACGGCCATACGCCAAATCAGCTCCTTTCGCCACTATCTTACAGTCCCTGCCACCAAAACCCTAGTCTGCGCTCTCGTCCTTTCTCGTCTTGACTATTGCAACTCTCTCCTTGCTGGCTCCCCGAAACACATCATTGACAAACTACAAAAGGTTCAGAACTCAGCAGCTAGACTAGTATTCCGAGCTAAGAAACGTGATCACATCACACCTCTACTACATTCCCTTCACTGGCTTCCTGTGCAAGCACGCATAGAGTACAAACTCTCTGTTCTCTGTCACAACTTCTTCACAGATTCTTGTCCTTCCTACCTTGCTGATCTACTGTCTGTCTACTCCCCTTCACGCACTTTAAGATCTTCTGCTGACACTCGCACACTCAAGGTTCCCGTCACCCGCACTAAGACATACGGCCAACGTGCATTCGCTTACTCCGCACCTAAGCAATGGAATTCCCTTCCCGCCCATATCCGCAACATACAATCAACACAAGCATTCAAAAAGGCCCTCAAAACCCACCTCTTCAAACTGCATTATTCAGATTGATTTGTATCCCGCTGCCATTCTCTCATCTTTTGTCTATGTCTGATCCGTAAGTGTATAAACGGCTGTAAATATTCATACTGTTTTTCTTCCTGGGCCTAACCGGTCATATAAATAGCTGTGAATAGGTTTTTTTCTATTCTATTTTCTGTCTTTTTTGTCATTTGTGTACATAGTTGTAAATAGTATATTTTTTGTCTTTTTTTGTAATTTATGTACATAGTTGTAAATAGTCTGTACCTTTACTGTCCCGTCTTTTGGTGTATTGTAGCAAAAGTGATGTTTCATCGAGTGCATGTATTTATATGTAATGACTATGTAAAGCGTGGTGAGTCTGGTCATAGGCTGGAGTACCCGCTATATAAAAATCCGTTATTATTATTATCCTATCCTATCCTATCCTATCCTATCCCGTAACTCGGTCGTAGGGGCACCACAGATGATCGTTTAACCAGCGTACTCCATCTTTTCCTGTCCTCAGCAACCCTGATTGTTTCGCTCAGTGTAAAACCAGTCCATTCTCGAATGTTGTCCTCCCACCTCTTTTTTTGGGTCTCCCTCTTCTACCTCCTTGCACTGTGCCTTGCAGGATGGTCTTTGCAAGACCTGATGATCTGGTGACGTGGCCATACCATCGGAGTTTCAGTTTTTTCACCACTGTGAGCAGGTCATCGTGTTGTCCAATGGCTTGTGTGATGGTCTGTTGGACTTCGTCGTTGGTGATGTACTGTGTATAGGAAATGCCCAGAAGTCTTCTGTAGCACCTCATATTCATGCTTTGTATTCTTCGTTGTAGATCTGCTGTGAGGGTCCATGTTTTGCAAGCATATAGGAAGATGGAGATGACAAGAGAGCACAACAGTCTTACATTGGAATGTAGACTGATGGTCCTGTCTTTCCAAATTGGCTTCAACCTCGCCAGGGCAGCAGTTGTTTCTGCGATCCTGGAGAGGACCTCCTGTCGAGACCCATTGTCTGATACAATGGCTGCTAAATATTTGAAGCTATGCACTGTTTTGAGGGATTGGTCTTGGACTTTGATGTCCATGTTGATGCCATTGGTGTTGTTGGTCATCATTTTGGTCTTCTCTGCACTTATTTCCATTCCATAGGTTCTGGAGGTGGTGTCAAGCCTCTGTACCAGCTGTTCAAGTTCTTGTTCCTCTCTAGCCAATCCATCAATGTCATTCGCAAAACAAAGGTTGGAGATTGCTCTTCCCCCTATGCTGACTGTGCCTTCGTGATCTGCAAGGGCATCTGACGTGATGCGCTCTAGGAAGAAAAAGGAAACCCCATTTTAATTTTTTTATTCTTTGATGCGCCATGACTCCACCCAAAAATTTGATGTTGTTGATAGTTTATGAATAGAACAGGCCCTTCAGGTTGAACTAAATAAACAACATCACACCCAAAATGTATAAAATTCCTTTGAAAATTCGTATAATCTTGAGTACTAATTAATATTATTTCTCCTTATTGCTGCTCACTGAGCATTTGACAATGGATGGAGACATGCATGTTACAAATGGACATGATGATGATGATGAGTTTTATACAAACTTTTTGTCTTTCTCAATCGTTCTTGTCAGGGTTCGTACGGTCCTTGAAATTCATTGAAAGTCCTTGATTTGTAGACCCCTATTTTCAAGTCCTGGAATATCCTTGAATAATCAACTTTAGTGAAAAGGTTTGCTCACTTTGTATATATTTCCCAAACTAAAAATAAAATCTTGCTGTTTTTAGAAGAAAAAAAATATCGCCATATTTTGATTTCTGCAAAACATCGTCTGCTTTGACAAGGGAGGCAACGAAAGGAAGTCTTGTCAGTTAACTCCACTTCTGAGCATGCGCATTGGCTACTTCGTCTTCCATTTTGTGTTCGATTCAAATGCAGAATTGTTGATTGTGTTCTCAAAAGCAAGTTTTTCAAAATGCCTCTGGGATTATGTGTGTTCAACGCAATGTGGTTAGAAGAAAAAAATGGAAAAGGCTGGCTTATGGAGTCGAAGGGGAACAAACATGTCGCATTTTGTCGGGCTTGCAAAAAAAGCTTTGACATTCGTGTCATGGGCGAGTCAGCCCTAAAAAGCCACGCTAACGGCCAGAAACATAAAGTTCTGGTCAAAGCCAGCGAACCAGCTGTGTCACTATCGGCTTTCATGCGTCCATCAACGTCTGCCACACTCGAGACAGCAGCAGTGCCTGAACGGCTGAAGCCAATGAAGGATCGGCACCACTGACGTCTACACAGTCACCACAGTGTGCCAGTGCAGTCAACCTGCCCACTACCGTCACAAAAAAATCAGAGCCTTTTGCAGAATGTTCATCGTGAGAGTTCTGGAGAGTTGTTTGCGGCCATATTTCCTGCGTGTGAAATTGCAAAAAGGTTTGCATGTGGGGAAACCAAAACTAGATATCTGGCAACGTTTGGCCTTGCGCCACATTTCTTAGGCCTATTGAAGAACAGTGTTTTGGGCGGAGAATTGCTATGTGCTGCTCTTCGATGAAACTTTGAATTAACAGTTGAAAATGAAGCAGCTGGACATTCATATCAGATTGTGGAAAGACAATGTAGTGGTGACACAGTACTTGACCTCTGAAACCCTCGGTCACTCTGCAGCAAGTGATGTTTTGGAAAAGTTGTCAGCATCTATCGCTGACCTTGGCTATGGCAGTCTTCTACTTTTGTCCATGAATTGAAGGCTAAGAAAATGCGCTTTGAGGGAGAAGTTGACCACTTGTTTAAGCAGGCCGACAAACTTGCAGAAGAAGCTGAAGCAAAGGGAGCACTGAGATTAATCACCCAGTCCAATGCACTGAGAAGCAAGGCAAAAGCAAAACAAGATGACATCAGAAACATTGAAAAGCAGATCGAGGAAGAAATGCTCAAAATTAAAGACAGTTTGTAAATATACAAGAAGTGTTTACTTAAGGTTCGCCTGTGGTCCGTACTTTTACTCCTGCCTTTCTTTAAAAAAAAAAAAGCATTTTTTGACTGTTTGCTATTTCAGTCTACAGCTAACTTTGGTGGATTAATTTTATTTGTTTGTTAGACTAGTCTCTTGTTGTTGAAGTCACCGATAAGAATATTGAGACACAAAGAATATAAGTTGAAATTGGACTGCATTTTTTACTACTGCATTGCCATAATAACATTCATGACGGAAAGTCATTAAGTATGTCTATGGACTGCTGTTATTTAAAATAATTAAAATGTTGTCATTGTGTATGTATTGCTCCGATTGTCCTTGAAATTTATTATAGTTTCCTTGAAAAGTCCTTGAATTTTGTGAGCCGATTTGTGTATGAACCCTGTTATATATATATATATTTTTTTTTTTAATTTAAAAGTTCTAGATGCTTATTTCTGTCAACATTTTTCAGGCCAACCGGTAGCGGAAGGCAAAGTGCTGAAGCAGGAAGGTGAAAAGAAAAGGCCAGGAGAGCTCCACAAGGTAGGGAAAGTTAACATAGCACATAGTAGACAAAATGTGCATAGTCTAGCATAGTATCGCATAGCATACCATTGCAATTTCGAAAAGAAAAACTTTTATTTGGTTAAACTCATATACATAGCAGTGTATGTATTCTGTTTGTAACCATTTCATGTATTTCTTAAAAGAGAAGGGTTCATGTCTATTCTCAGTATGTTTGTGTTCTTAAGATGCTTTGTTTCCGGGTCTGTCGGATCTGATAAGAGGGATTTATGAGTTAAGAGAGCAGTTTGAAAGGGAGCTTGTAGGCAGGCAGTATTGTTTTAAAGTTGTATCAACGTGGGTTGTATTACCATTACCAGGCTGGTTACCACTATCAGTACCGGTATAAGTCGTCAAAGTTCCGGGTAACTTATTTTGGCCGGGCGCCTTTGCGCATGCGCCAGGTCAAGTCGGGCCAGCCATTTCACGATGTTCTTAGGCATCGTAACCTAAACCCTAACCCTAACCCTAATCCTTACTAAGACTATGATAGCACTGTGTGCATGCGTCGAATTTTGTAATGCGTCGAATTTTGTAATGCGTCGAATTTTGTAATGCGTCGACCAATTAGAATGCTCCCAGTCGCACCCAGTCCAAATAAGATTCTAGGAACTTTGACGATGTCTCACCGACGCTCGCAAAATCAGCGGGCTGGGTCCAAGTTTTGTTTTTTAGAATTATATTTTCCTGATAATGTCCAGACCTCAGAAGAGGATGTCATCACCAGTTATATGTGGTTATCGCCGGTTTGTTAAGTGCCTTATAGAAGGGGCCCATTCTTTAGTAAAGATATCAGTAATGACACTAGGTTAGAGGAGGAGATTTTAAAGGGACGTTAAGAGATAGAAATACCATCAGGGATGGGTCTCAAGGTTTGATTGACATGAAAGAGGAGGGAAGGGCTAGTGTTTGGACCAAGAGTACTGGTTTAGGATCAAACTGCCCTTAGGATAATACGATAATAAGAACAGTGCAGGGGAGGGACTCAGTAGAGGGGGGGGGGGAGGGGGGAAGAAAGGACTCTGAGAAAAGATTAGAGGGAAGAGTCCACTTCTGTCCGGAAGAAGGTGAGTAGTTCAGGTAGAGTGATTTAGAGCAAGAAACAGACTAGAGAACAGAGCCCAGTCCAACAAGAAGTACTGGATAGTGTAAAATGTTAGATATCATAGTCAGGATATGGAAAGTGTGTAAACTGTAGAAGACTGTTTTCTTGTTGACAATAATTGTGTGTAGATGTGTTCAGTAAAGTGGCTTCAACTGACACCTTCCAGCTTGCGTGGTTTATTTATGTAGAGCATTAACATCATTATTATAGATATAACCCCATTAAGCCACCACCCCCACCCAGACACCTTCACACATACAAAGATCGCAGTCGGTATTTCTTTGCAATTTAATGCCACCTTTTTTTCTTTTTTTTAAACTTTTCTAAGCACTCATTTTCATGTTAAAGATTGCAAGTTTCATAAGGAGCATAAGAGTCATATGAGCTTTGCCCTTCTAGTTTTTAATCAAATTTGAATTTTGTTTGATTGCAGTGAACTCTTCTGTATTCCTTTAAAAAAAAATAATAAGTACAAGTTTTAGGGTTTGGTCACATTTTAAATATCGAGATTAATCATAATAATAATTATTTATTGTTTAAAGCGCAAAAATCAAACTAAATGTTGCTTTAAGCTTGCGCATGCGTCCATGAGCACGTACACAAACTGGCAAGGATAGAGCACATTAACTCTTCCGCGCCGGGAAGCAAGTTTTCCAGTAGCCGCCATGCATCTCTACCTGTCGGGAGGCAGGTATTCCAGTATCCCACATTTGCATATGGTCCAAGAGAGAAAACTCCGCATTGCAAAAATATATTGAAAGCACGGTTATTTCCCATGTTAGTAAAACATACGGCCACTTCCGCCAGGTCGAATTTTCTTGTTCTGATGCGAATTTGGCGTGCAATTTGATTTTTAAATGACGAAAAATCGAGGACTATCAAGATCCTTCTCTTTCTCTGCTATTTTTATGTTGAGCTGCTATAATATTTTGTGGAAATTTACCAAAGGAAATATCTAAATACTTTAATGTTTACCTAAATAGCTAAAAAAAAAATTTACATAAATGCTTTTTTTCAATGTTATTGTGAAAATTCAAGAAAAAAAATGCGAAAGAGGCTTTCATTTAGGAATTTTTTCAGTTTTTATTATTAAACAAACATAAAATTTATATAGTTTTGTAAAGAAATTAGTTTTCTTTAAGTATGCCAAATTTCATATCAATAGGCCTGCACTGAGCTAGGCAAGAGCCGATTTTTTACAACTAGTGGTTTTCACAACAATCTGGCCCTGCAGGCTCAGGCCAGCAGTGATGCTTAGCTGCTGCACGCTCAGGCAGAATAGAGTTAAGCATCGTAAGAAATAACAGTGTTGCAAAGAGATAGAATAATATCAGTTTAACAACACAGCCTACCCCCAAGCTCTCTTACCCAACCCAAAACATATGATATACAGCAAAGATATAACCTCTTAGAATTTGAAATGGCGGAAGAATTAAGAAGTAAATAAAGAAGCTACATGGAGTCCGGGGTGTCGGATAGCGCAGTGGTTGGAGCACTCGCTACTGTGTCGCAAGTTAAGCACCGCCCAGTGCGGTTAGCACTTGGATGGGTGACCGCAAAACGTGAAGCGACAAATAACAACGCCCCCAGTTGACTCAGCTGTGACTGAGTACCTACTCTCTTAAGGGTGGGGAAGGTAAAGCAGCGAGGGAGAGAGATGGCCCAAGATAAGTGTGATCTCCTACATTACGCTCCCCTACGGCCACAAGGCTATGGGACTACCTTTACCTTTTTTTTTTACCTTACATGGAGTCCATGTTTTTATTTAAGAATCTTGGTAGTAACAACCATTTTTTTATGAAAATAAAAAAGAAGAAGAAAAATCCTGGGGATGGGGAGAAGGGACCTAGTGCATGCTGGGTGTATTTGTGTAGCCGGCACTCGCCCGTCTAGGGCATGAGCGTCAGGATCTTTAAAGTCCATGCTTGCACAGACTAGACCTCGGTTTATACTCCTCCGGTGTCTTGCTAATACATTTTTGGATGGTGTTGTTTACTTTCAGGAGAGGAAGCCTTCAACAGACCCCAGCAAGAGGAAACAGAGCTCTGATGACAAACGACCAGTGAAGAAACTTAAAAAGGTAAAAATAGTTCTGTTTATTTATAGATTTGTTATTCTATTTGTTAATTACTATAAATTTTAAACACATTTGTTTCCTAATTATTGGAAAGAGATGGTGTATAGGAAGGGGATTCGTTTTAGCAGAGGCCCACCGAGATATGATACCCACGATTTTAAATAGATGTTTTTCTCCAGGTGATCTCCCCTTGATTAAAACTCTTCCAGGCATAAGGAGAGTTTGGAAGTAAATTTTTCCCGAAATCTTTCAATACACGGTTTAGGTATAATTATTGTTTTGTAAACAAAAGAACATTTAATCTGAAGTTTGAATGGAGGGGGTGGGTGGTGGGTCTACCCTCTTGCTTAAACATTTATTTATTTCAATAAACATGACAGGAATAATAATGACAGTGCATAGTTCCGGTGACGAGTTTTATTTTGATTGGGTGTTATTGCGTCATGCTGGAATGTTGGAATTTGTTCTCGATTGAAGAGAGGCTATATAAGTAATGCACTATCTGCTTGTGAGGATGATCTTTGTAATGATTTTTGAAAGCGATCTTGCATGCAGCTGTCGATGTTTGAGAATAAAGTTCGAAAACTTAATACGATGATTCCTGCCTTGTTGCTGAGTTAACGGGCTGTGTGGATAAATGAATTCGAGTTACACTTATCAAGATTTAAGCATCAGGGCTGAATCGGCTGTTCATAAATTCTTGGTAACATTTTGGGATATAGTCCCAGTACATATCAAGATACAAGCATAGGGGCTGAATCAACAATTGATAAATACTGTGTAACGGTGTAATTTGCAGAGAACAACCTGCTGGGCTCTAGGACCATGATAGAAATGTGGTGGGACTATAGTGTCATTTTTAGATAAATACCTTTTTAATGCACTAATTGATGTATTGGACTTTATACCTCCGGGAGTTCGTTCCGCAGAACGGTGGCTGACGGAATAAACGACTTGTTTGTATAATTCAGTTTTTAAAAAAGGTACTTTGAGTTCAAGCGAGCGCCTTCTGTGGTTAGTATGGACAGGTAAATCCCGACTCTTTAAGCAGACGGTCGTGATTGGTGCATTTTCTTATGCCAACTATAACTCTTAAAGCTTTCAAAAGTGTTTGTGTGCAATTATCCTAAACAGTATCAGCATAGTGGAAGTGAGGTATTATAAATGACTGGTATGTATTTTCAAGAGCTTTCTCTAGTCTATATGAACCCAAGCATGAAATAAGGAAAGTTACTGTTTGACTCACATCGTGGCCTTCGTAATAGATGGCCAGACACTAACGTCCGTGACGTCACAGCAGGCGGCGATCGTGTGCCTACTTTCACCGTAGATTGTAAGGTCGCAGAGAGCGAGCTTATTCACACCAAAAGCTCGCGAGGAGGGAGAGAGGTGTGAGAGAGAGGTGTGAGGGAGAGAGAGGAGTGAGGGAGATAGAGGAGTGAGGGAGAGAGAGGAGAGAGAAAGGAGGGGATGAGGAGAGAGTGAGGGAGAAGAGTAATGATAGAGAGGGAGAGAGAGGGGGGATATACAAAGTTTATTCACAACACTCCAAACAAGTAGAGGGGTTCAAAGATATTTTTTTGAAAGTAACTGTTTGTTTATATGATTTAGTGACTGTGATTTGAAGTCTTGTAACTTAAATCTTTCTTAATATTAAGTAGTATAGTACTGAGTTCGACGTTGCTTTGTGTCATTGAATTAGTAGTATTTTTGTAAAGCGGAGTGAGCCCAGCCATAGGCTGAGATTCAGTTCTATATAAGACATCATTATTATTATTATTATTATTATTATTATTATTATTATTATTATTATTATTATTATTATTATTATTATTATTACATGCATTAATGCATTTGTAGTTTGGAGCAAAATAAATAGCTTTCAAATAATTACTTGCACCGTAAATGTAACAATCACAAGGATATTAATTATTATGAAATGTTAGTCGAGCAAATGCCATGAAAATTAAAAAGTACGAGAAAGATAGACAGATGAGAAGCTATATAATATAAAGTCGGAGAGAGAAAGAGAACAGAGGAAGGAGAGAAGTCGGATTGAATTAGGATAATAGCATTAGGTCCGAGGGACCTGTGTTACAGCTACTCCGGTTTGATAATAATATTAAGTGAAATGTATAATATCAATAATGAGAAGGTTTTATTTGTAAAGTACTAATGACAGTTGAATAGGTTAATATATAGAAAAACAGATACAAATAATAAAGATAATATAGTGACAAACAGGGAGGAAAAGGAAGGACGGAATAATAGATTAAAAATATACCAGTAGCGCAAATCATCATTTGTCACAAAATAAACAAAAATCATAAATACCAGGCATGATGACATAGCTCAGTCACTCCTTGATTCACCTCTATATCCTTTTTGTGAAGGTCTTGATTTTCCGGGCACTGGTCGATGAGGCCTTGTCAGAAAAGTTCTTAGAATAATTATTTAGAAAGATGTTGACTGCTGGCTTGCAGCACTTCTTGACCATGTATTCATTGTCAACACCACATTCGTCACACTGGCCTTGAGAAAGTCCGAGGTCTGATAGGCGCTGCAAAGCCAGGCTCATGAGAATTGTTCTCTGATTTATGCACTGAATGAACTGTTGCTCATTCTTTGGACTGCCAATCAAATGCTGAAATACCCGGAACACCTCAGTGACGATGTTGACAGCAAAGTCTGATGGCCAAGTAAGCCCCCCTCTGTCGAGAGCAGACAGATACGTGTGACAATCCTCAGTGCCCTCCACTTGCAGCTTTCTGTCAATCATCAGGCGTTTTGTACAAGTCGTACAGTCGGTTCTGGCCTTTGTCACCGTGTAGCCCGAGACAAAAACTAAGGCCTTCAGCTGTTGTGTATTTATCTCCAGTTCTCCACACTCATTCAAAGTCTGTAAGAACTCTCGGTGCTCTTCATTTGAGGTGGCTGTGCGTGTTGTTTTCACATATGCCAAAGGATCTGTGATGTCTTTTAGTGATATCTGGCCGTTGGACGATGAAATCATTTGCAGAACACTCATCAGTTTTAACTTTTTCTCCCCTTCCAACAATTGTTCAACTGATACATGAAAATTGGAGCCACTGAGTTGCCTATACTGACTAAATCTAAATTCCAAGTTGTCTGTTTGAAACCTGCCTAAAAGAACGTACTTGAACTGCTTTTTATCCAGAAGATAGTTGGCTAGTTCTGTCAGGCCGAGGAGAGTGTGCTCTAGGGCAATCATTGTGTCTCTTGACAGAGTGCCTTCTCTTGGTTTCTGATTGAGCTTTTTCCAGTCTTGAAGCCATTTAACGACTCTAGCAATAAACTGCATGTTTTCACCTGATGACGATGTCACACTCATACAGTCTGGATTCCTCAGTCTGATGTGCTTTGTAGGGTGTTTCACGTTCAAGATGTTCCACAGTTTCACTATGATGGTTAAAAATTGCCTGGTGCCAAGAGTGTCAGTATGCCACATTTTCTCGTAATGTTCCAGAGCAACAACGTTGTTTTGGTCAAATACCTTGAGCATCAACTTCACATTTTGCTTTTCTGTGGCCGTTGGAAATAGGGCTTTGTTACTCAGTGCAGGGGCAAGCTTCATGAGTGACGTCTTTTCTTCAAAATACAGTTTTCGCACATGACCAAAGGACGCTTTCATAACACAGTCACTGCTCTCCATTGATGGAAAAAGTAGAGTAGCTTCTTCATCTTTCTGTGCCAGCCAGTTGTTGCGAATGCATTTGAGCAGATGCACTGTGTCAAAAAGAAAGAAGAGCTTGTCAGAGGATTTGTAGGGGTTGGGGATGAATAGTTGAAGATTTCCCCCACAAATTAGGGTAAAGGCGCTTCGATTTATTCTGTTATTATCAGAAATGACACAAACGACAGAGTATCCTATGGTGTGGAGAAGTTCAAGAACCTTAACAATCAAATCCTGTAATAAAGAGGCAGTTAACTGCTTTACTGGGATGATAGCCACAACATCTTTACTTTTGCACATCAGGGAGGAAATCATGAAGACTTGGGCTGTACTGGCGTCACTAGCAACCGCACTGTTGAAAGCTGTACCAACGAGCCTGCCCTGCTTATACGACATGTGATTTGCAACATGAATTTCATCGAGCATCAAGATGACATTTCTTTCTGCTTCACTCAGATTTTGGCATTTCTGTTTTAAGTACTCTTCATGGCCGCTTTGCTCTTTTAAACCACTGTTGATGTTAAAGACTGACGCAATTCTCTTGAGGTAGGTTGGGTGTGGAAGAGTTAATACAGTACTTCTTTGCAGAGAATAGGTCTGAGGGGCAGATGCGAAGGTTTGGAATGCCCACAGCAGAGTCTCACATGAATATCTCTTCGTTGCAGAAAACAGCAGGTTTAGTTGCTCAACTAAAAACTGCAGCCTTTCTTTCATTGACGAGCCTTCATCATCATCGGTTTCTTCAAGCTTTTCATTGGAACACAAGTCCTGCAAGCCTCCAATAAGAACATGTATCTTTAGCTTGGGGTCGTCTGCGACTTCCCTCCCAGAGAAATGTGACAGCATGCTGTCAAACTGTGACCAAGTTGTGAGGGTGGGAGGTGACTGTGGACCCAATACCCATCGAAGACTGCTGTCGGGGACTCTGGCTGAAAAAGAAAACAATGCCTGTTTTTAAATACGCCTACTTTTACCAGCTTTCATATTGCTGTTAACGTGTTTTATTAACTCTATACAAATTAAACTATTCATCTGCAGCAAGCTTTTGTGTACATTTCAGTTGAAATACACGCTTAAGAACAAGAATAATAATTTATTCAGCTGATAATAACAAATATTGCACGAGGAACTTGCTTTGATATATTGGCAAAACGCACGCGCTCTTTCGTGGCACACATAATCATAATAGCATACCAGCACACACTAATACAAACATTATGCATTCACATGTTAAATTTGCCAATCAAACAAAATGCACAACGTGTACCAGAATCACATTGGATACCTTTATTATTTATATTTATAGAAATCATACCATATTATAATAATTCAAATAAATTCCTATGTGTTCCAAGCAGATGGTAACCTTTTATCATAATGGTAGACACTAGAGGCCCATATACTAGAATATTAATAATGATTAATGGACAGTGGATTTAATGAATATGAAATGTATGTATGAAAATTAGGCCTAACTCTAATAGTTCTGTAATAGTAATAACACTTAGTAGTACTTACAAATATTTTCAGCAAATACTTCCACGTGCATGTCTGCAAAAACCCGGATAGTCGACACAAGTGTAGGCATTGTTTTGTTGAGCAAGTCATCCATTATATAGTAGAAACTCCAGTATGAATCACTGCGTGTGCTATCTACATCCATGCCTGAACTGACCTTGGTAGTACTAGGCTTACTGGCATTGGAATGCAGCCTGCACAACCATGTTTTCTCAGGTGCCCGGTCTTTTACTCTGCTACTAAACTCTGAAAAACTTTTATCTTATCAGCTTCCATCCACTCCCTAAATGAATTCTCGTCTCTCTTTTGTGCATCTGCTTGTCTCTCTTGGGGTTTTTTCCTCTTTGCCGGTGGTTCAACTGTAAGGTACGAGGGGCAGCTTGAATTCGAAAAAATACTAGGGTACGCATCATCGGTCAGTTTAGGTCGAGTTCTCTCCACGGTCAAAACACTTCCATCTGGTCTTGTTACCGAGTCAATTTTAATTACAAATTGGTCACTAAAATGCCTCACACACACAACAGATTGTTTCGATGGATGGAAATTAGCACGAGGAATTTTTCTTTTCCACAAATCTCTTTGTTCGGGGTCGCTCGAAATTTAAAGACTGAAACTTTATCATTGTCATCATAATTACCCCTACACCCTGGCACACAACATTTATTTGGCATTTTCTAGTTCTGTTGACACAATTAAAGAGTGAACCAAAGCATGTTTAAATTAAAAACAATTAGATAATCACATATATTCCAAGAAATTGTAAATGATCACAGAAATATCACACATGGCAATTTCAAACATGGCGCTGCCTCGTAGCGTACTCGCAGACCATCGCCTTCTGCTGTGACGTCACGACCTAGCGGACTAAGTTTGTGTCTGGCCATCTATTACGAAGGCCACGCTCACATGCATAGCAATGTGAGTCTGTTTACCCCCCCCCCCCCACCTCATCCCACCAACCCCTATACTCCAACCTCCACCACCACCCCCCCCCCCCCCCTCCCAAAAAAAGTCCAGATATTTGCAAATCTGTGAGATGAATTCTAAATAGTCCAAAAAGGACATATTTGTTAAAAGTCTGTCTATCTTTCCGCTGTCTGCAGTCTGCGTAAAACCTTTAAATTGGATAAGTACTCAGAACCTATTTCAACTGTCACAACCAAACTTGGTAAGATGGTGTATACCCATGAGACCTCATAAATGATCAGTGAATCAATGACTTCACTTCAAGGTCAAAGTCACAGTCACCAAATGTTAGTCTGTATATGGTAACAGGTAGAGGCTAAGGGAGGGGCAGATTGTGTGTCTGTTTATAAATATTCCCGATGGAAAGCCCTGTGCTTCAGACACAGGTCTGTTTAACTATGCAAACTGTTGTCCATGAAGCAAATAGCACTAGTAAAAGCCAAGGAGCAAAGGAATGTAATAGCTGTGCATTGACCATTGCAGAGTGGCAAAGACAAGTGGGTGAACCAGCGCTGTGTGGTGAGGGATTGCAAGCGCGACGCGCGGCTTGGCTCTGTCTACTGCGGCAGCTCCTGCCTCGTACGGCACGCTCGGGATGCGCTCAAGCTTCTCCGAGCCGACAAGGAGAGAATCACCGGGCAGAAAGTAAGCAGGGAATACTGAACATCTTTCCCCCCCCTTCCCTCCTCCCCTCCCCCCCCCCCCCCCCCCCCGCCCCTCCCTCTATCTTTTTCTTTTTTTATTTTTCCTCGCATTTTATATTTTGTTGTAGTTTTCTGTTAAACACTAACTCCAACTTCAAATCTTTTCACTTTTTAATCTTTTAATTTCCTCCTCACCAAATAACCTTTTCTGTAGATTTGGTAAGATGTTCTGTGTTTGCTCTTGATGTACTGTAGATGGATCCCACACAATAGTTGTTGGTCTGTAACAGAAGGTTGCTAAGTTGTGATCATGTTGGCTCAGTTCTCCCGGGCATTTGACTGTGCACTTAATGCTGCAAGTTGGGGTCTTGGACGGCTTGTGTTAAATCCCAGGTTTCATCTCGCGCCTTGAGCAGCTCTATGGTCTGGTAAATGCGCTATACTAGGACTGCTCATTTCACTGAATTTGACCTTGCGCCGCGTATTTCCATGTACCTGGCCCTTTTCCACGTTTTGTATGTTGCGTGTGGAAGATTCCTTCCCATTTTGGACAGCTTCCTTCAGACCTCCTGCCTCTAAGAAGCAATCTTGCGTTGGGCGCCTTGGGTTGCAGATTGTGGACGTGCGGCTGAGCGACACGGACCACGTGGTGGTGATGGAGCGCCGCAGCGGGCAGGTGCTGTCGGGGTCCGCGGCGCCCACGGAGATCCAGCTGGAGCTGTGGCTGCAGACGCATCCGTCCTTTGAGGTGGTGCTGCCTGCCTCCGCCCGGTCTTCATCTTCGTCCTCCTCTTTCTATGGCAGTGAGTTGGCACAATAGTTTTTTGGGGATGGGTGGGGAGAGAGGGAGGGGTTAGGGGGAGAGTGTAAACGAGGGAAGAATAGACAGATGGGAATACCTAAGAAGACGTAAAACTTCTTATTTTTGAATCACGTGCGTGCAACAATGTCAGTCTATGTATTCCCCACTCTTCGCCCAACGAAAATATTTTTGTGAGTTCTAAACATCTTCATAGTGTTGATTATTATTGCCCAGAAATACTGCTGCAGCGTCTCACTGTTATCCTACGATGTCACAGAGTTCGTACTTAGCGCGGAATGTGTGTGTTGGCTGCAAAGTACTTCTGTGGTTTTATCCTCTGCAGAGAAAGACAAGGACCGGCGTAGCAGCCACAGCAGTTCGGCGTCCGGCTCCAGTCGCAGGACGGAGGAGAGGAGAGACAGCGGGGCCAAGAAAGAGGAGAAGAAACCCGAGGAGGCCACCCCCAGCAGCAGTAACAACTCTTCCAAGACTGACGAAGGCCCCGACCAAGTCCGCCTCAACGTGCGAAAGTCGCTGAAAGAGGCCCTTGCTACTAGGTTTGTCTTGCTTGTTGCTGTTTGTCTTGCCTCTTTTTTCTGTGTGTGGATCTTTTTGACTCATCAATGCGAGTCTGTGTACTCACGCCCCATCACCCTCTCAACCTTCCCCCCCCCCCCCTCCTTCTATAATGATTTGGCTCTTGGCAGTCTCCTCAACCGCATGAACATTGACTATCTAATCTAATATCAGATATATAGGTAAGCACATATTTTGTGCAGTACATCAGCTTACTGCAAGAGTGCATTGTAATAATGGGACTTTGCACAGTCACCAAGTATTTACCTTATACCCACAAACAAATAACAACAAACATGGACTGGAATCAATAACATAAACCTGAAGCTCACACTCCTTCGGAGGAGAGTATATTCACAACTTTCCGGCACCTCTCATAAAAACTCGTGGGTATCGCCATTATAAATTAAAACGAGGTTAGAATGAAACCAAGTTCCGGTCTGGCTTGTTTTGCTTTTATCAAAGCTTGATGCGTGACTTTTAAATATGGCAAATTACCGAAAACGACGATTGTTAGAGCCAGAAAACGAGTGGGATAAGTATAAAAACGGTGGAGGAAGTACATGCTCAGAGAAAGAATGCAAAAAACAATCGTAGAGGCCTGTATTTGCGGCGACTTCGGAGGTGCGTCGATCATCGACAGAAAGTAAAACAGGACCTGAAGACTCTCGTAGTTTTCCATAGCTTCGCCGTCGCAACCTTCACAAAACCCGAAGTAGTTGATTATGTTAGGCGAGCGTTGTGGCCAAGTGGGCTAAGGCGGGACTAACTTGCCACAAGCCAGAAACCAATGGCGCCTGACAGGTGTGGGATCGAGCCAGCATCTGGGCGTTATGTTTTTCCGAATAATTTTCAAAAATTCACAAATAATGTTAGGTAGGTAGGGTTTAGGCGCGCCACTGGCGATAGAAAGGGATAATAAACTGCAGCAAAAAAAAAAAAAATATGTGAGGGTACGATACAGGTGGCCAGTGACACATGTTATTATTCTTGAATATTTGGAAATAACTCACTAAACCACGCGGAGAAAGAAACCGGAAGTATGTTTCATTGAGGGGATTCCCGTTGGTGCATAGGATAGCAGAAAAGTGTGAATACCGAGGTCTAGTCCGTGCACGCAAGCATTCTATCGCATGGGCTTTAAAGGTAATAATGTTTTAGAGAAAGGTGAGTACCAGATACAAAAACACAACCTTGCAAGCCCTGTGTGCTATCCACAACTTGTCCTGGATGGTGCTGCTCAGCAGCCTGAATTTATTTCCTGAAATAAGTGACGAAGTAGGATTTTTTTTTTTTTTTAAACATCAAAAAATTCGCCAAATCCTAACAAAATTCTGATAATGAAGTAAGTGTGTTTTGCAGGGCAGAGGAGGCGGACGAAATTGTGATGAAGAGCAGCGAGATCAAGCACATAGCACTGAGAATCGAGGATGAGCTGTATCGTGCCTTTGGCAACACTGGGCACAAGTACCGCGCCAAGTTCAGGTCCCTCCTTTTCAATATCAAGGATCAGAAAAACAAGGTATGTGCTGCACCTCTAGTGGTGCTGTGTGGTTTGCCTGCGGTGTGGTGTGGCATAGTGTGTGTGTGATATAATGGTTTTCAGTGTCTCTGTACATTTCTTGAGCTCAATTTTGAGAAAAAGGTGCACCGGAACTGTGTATTATTGTTATTACTACTACTATTATTATTATTATGTATGTGTCAACACATTGAGCATCTTATAACTTCACGCTCTGCAGGACTGCGTTATCATGTGTATTTGTGTAAGTAGTGTTTGTGTTCATGTCTATGTGTGTGTGCGTAGCATTTGTGTTCATGTCTGTCTGTGTTTGTGTGTGTGTGAGTAGTGTGTGTTCATGTCTATCTGTGTGTGTGTGTTTGTGTGTGTGTGAGTATTGTTTGTGTTCATGTGTTTCTGTGTGTGTGTTTGTGTGTGACTAGTGTTTGTGTTCATGTCTGTCTGTGTGTGAGTGAGTGGGTGGG
Source organism: Oncomelania hupensis (assembly GCA_036898135.1). Lineage (NCBI taxonomy): Eukaryota > Metazoa > Mollusca > Gastropoda > Littorinimorpha > Pomatiopsidae > Oncomelania > Oncomelania hupensis. Next base: position 41,473,620 of record CM072526.1, read on the forward strand.
AAAGTGGTCCATAGTACTATCGGCCAACACCCAACAACAACAACAAAGCAACGAAGCACTTTTGTGTCTTGGGCAGTGTTAAGGTTGTGTTGTTGTTTTTTTAATATTGAAAGATGTTTACGGATTAGTGAGATATTGCTGCAAGAGAGTAACTTTTAACCAGCCCGTAGAGGAAGCGGAAATTGCTCTTAGCTCCCCTGCTGATCCCTTTAGTTCCATGTGAGGCCCAAGAATCAGGTAGTTTTTTTTTTTTATAAAGGTTTAGTTTGATATACTGAGCGTGATCTATCTTGTTTGTTCAGGGTTTGTTCCGGAAGATCCTGACGCGCAAGATCCGCGCCTCCCACTTGGTGAAGATGTCCACAGAGGAGCTGGCGTCCAAGGAACTTGCTCGGTGGCGCAGAATGGAGAACAAGCATGTCAGTATCCAGCCTTTGTTTATTTTGTCTCATTGCTCTCTCATTGCCCTCGCCCTCGTTTTATTTCCTCCCTGCCCCCATTCTCACCTTTGAAAGCTAAGTTAACCTTGAAATCAGCGTCTGGTTATTATAGCTTCCCTAACACCAGCTCAATTCCTATGTGAGCAGCACTGTTCACTGCCTCTGTGTTTTGCATGCTACGGGCTATTTATAGCTTGCCTGCACCCCCCTTCCAGAGAAAGGAATCATTGGCGAAGCTATTTGTAGCTAGCCTGGATGACCTGACCTCAAAAATATGAAAAGCTTTGTTTGAGCCGCTGTGCCATTTGTTATATTGATTGTATTTGTGGCGCGTTTTATTTGGTTGGTGGGTTGACTGCTGTGTATTGCGTGACATTTGTTTGTTCTTGCAGACGCTGGCCATGATAGAGAAGACCGAGAAGCAGGCGCTGAAGGAAGGCCAAGGTCATGTGATTCGCAAGAAGACGCACAAAGGGGAGGTGGCTGTGGAAGATGAGGATATGAGTACTCTTGAGGTGTGTTGCCTCTGAAATAATGTGTGTGTTTGTGTGTGTGAAGATGAGGATATGAGTACACTTGAGGTATGTTGCCTCTGAAATAATGTGTGTGTTTGTGTGTGTGAAGATGAGGATATGAAACCTCTTGAGGTGTGTTGCCTCTGAAATAATGTTTGTGTGTGTGTGAAGATGAGGATATGAGTACACTTGAGGTGTGTTGCCTCTGAAAGAATGTGTGTGTTTGTGTGTGTGAAGCGCGCCTCACAGGCCTCCAGAAGAAACATTGTGTTAGTTATTATAATTGGCTAAATTCACTAAAGCAAGTAGAAGTGGACTTTAAAATATATTTTTTGTAATTCTCTGCAGGTAGCAATTTTAATTTTTTTTAAAATGACATGTTTTTAAGAGACTAAGTGGCGAAGGTAGTAAAATCAACGCTGTCTTTTCTCACTGTGAGGATGACAAAATTAATTTGCGGATTCCCCCGTCCAAAGCAAACTTCGTTAGCGAATTCACCCTTTTGGTTCCAGTTGGCTGAATTTGGAAATTGTTCCGCTAGTGTCTTTTATACTGGGAAAGTACAATATGCTAGGGACTGAAGCCCAAACCCACCTTGTAAATAGAAGTAACAAAATCCCATACCACTTTGCTGAGCCTTTCAAAGTCTACTCCCTCTTTACTGTCAGCTGATTGGGATGATGCCTAACCCTTTTCACCATGCAGGGGGAGCCAGTCAGCACCTTTCTCTTTTCTCTCTCGTTACGAGGCTAGAGAAAGAGAGAGAGCTAGAGACAGGGTTCGTACGGCCCCTTGAAATCCTTGAAATCCCTTGAAAATTGAGGGGACCCTTGAGACCCTTGAAAAACCCTTGAAAATCAGCGAAATATCGGCTTCCCCTTGAAAACACCTTGAAAATTACCATTGTGAAATCGCTTGCCTATCTAACAACTTTTTTTTTAACAAGTTTTTTTTTTTTTCTAAAAGAAAGAAAACAACCCTTGTTTAAATAAAACGATTTTCTACCGATCGTCGATGCCGGTTACAATGGTCGTAATTGGTCGTCTGCTAACAAGGGACATAACTCTAATTATTGCTATGCGAACTTCTTGTTTCCGGTAAAAACTTCCGCTGTTTCGCCTGTTTGATTTTCTGTCTTCGTTGCTGAAAATGCCGAAGGGCAGTTGCGTTTTTCAAAAGTCATGGCTGACGAAGGAGGAGTTCAGCTTTTGGATAAAGGAGGTGGAAGACAAGCATGCATTTTATTGCAAATTGTGCAAAAAAAAAGTCGATGTTCGTGCAATGGGAGAGGCGGCTGTAGTAAGCCACACGAAAGGAAAAAAGCACATGGAACTTCAGAAAGCAAGCAAACCTGTTGTAAAGCTTGCAGAATTCGTGTCTGCAAGTGCAAGTACATCTTTGCAGACAGCTGCCACACCAGCAAACAAACAATGCCAGCCTAGCATACCCACATCAATTTCGGGGACCGAAGTGCTTGAAGCTGAAGTATTGTGGACCATCCACCTTGTGAACAGTCACCATAGTTTCAGATCAGCTCTGGACAATGCGTTTTACCCCTTGAAAACCCCTTGAATTTTTTTACTGCCAGTAAGTGGGAACCCTGTAGAGAGGAGGCTGTCCATGTGAGTATTAAAGAGACTACAGACTTCCGGCAAGTCTACACTATTTTAAGCATAGGCCTCCTCATACAGTATACTGATACTGAACAGGGAACAGACCGGAAAAGTCTCCACGGTGCTGCATGAGCTAGTCCTTATAGAGCGTCAAAGTAAAGTTGAAAAGTATAACTTATAATTGTTGGGGGGAAAATTAATTTTTAGTACTGCTTATCTTTGTGACTTTTTTTTTGGTATTTTTGTTGGTTTTTTTAAATTATAACATGTTTTTTTATTTTGCTGATGTAGCTAGCATGCTGCCTGCATATTGTCCAATGTGGGTAATACACAGTTTGTTGACTTGAGTTACCTTGACTTGACTTGATCTGGAGGCTGAAGCTGCAAACCTGTGCGGGCTGGTTTGCTCATTATTGCTGTGTTGCTGCAGGCTAATCTGGAGGAGCAGAAGGCCAAGGCGGAGGTCAAGCCGGAGGAGGAAGGACCAGCGGCCCCCTTGGCGGACTCCACCGACCAGCACAAGTCTCACCTCTTTGACCTGAACTGCAAGATCTGCACCGGCAAGATGCTGCCCCCTGTCTCCCAGGAGCCCACACCCAAGAAAATCAAGGTAGGTAGGGTAATAAAACATGAAGACCTGAATGATATTAAGCTTTTAATGGCCTTTTTTTTTTTCTTGTGTGCAACCTGTTGCTAACTAACCTGGGGACCTTTTTAACCTGTCGACATCTTTTCTTGCAAGGCCAGGTTTTATCTTCGTCGTTCAAGCCGATTTTACCGCATCAGAGCCTTTATTGCGTTGCGTGTGTAGATTACCGTCCCCGGACACAGGAGCGTATAGGGGACTTAGCCTTTATTTTTAAAGTATGACTCTTTTATTTCCTGACTTGAGTGTATCTGGAGTTCAGAGCGCAGGACCATCCCTTAATGAATGCAGCTGAATAAAACAGTGTAGAGTCCAGACTTGTGTGGTTTTGGGTTAGTGTGAAGGAATGTCAAAACAGACCTGTTTCCACCAAGTAAGGTGTGAGTGTGGGGTGCCTGCCATAGGTGGTATGCTGTTAGCGCTTAGAGGGGAGGGGGGTCAGTGCAGTGTGCCTGAAGATCAACGCTGACCCCAGTCTGAGCTTCGGAGGCTGTTGAAATGGTAGCGCCTTACACACACAGCCTGTGCATGGAGAGATTTCTGATACTGATTTTACGCAGAGCTAAAGAGAAAGACGGACTGTAGTGGCAACAGGCCTGTTTGTGTCAGCTCAGAGTTCCCACCAACCAGTCTTGACTTTGTCGGAGGCTGCTTTTTTTTTTTTTAGTGCAAGACCATGTGGACTAAAACTTGTTGCCTCTTGTTTTCCTTTCCATAATGCAGGAGTAAAGGCTAACAACGAAGCTACAGACGACAAAGAAAAACAAATAGTCCTCACTGCTGACAGCCACCCCGGAAGTGGTTTGTGTAAAGTAGTTGTGCGGGGTTTCATGCCGTTTGTGGTAGTTGTGCGGTGTTTCACGCCATACATGTTGTGCTGGGAGTCATGCGTGTGACGAGTAGTGTGTCCTGTTTGCAGGTGGATCAGGAGGAGGCGGAGGAGAAGAGGAAGAGGGAAGAAGAGCGAAGGAGGAGGAAAGAGAAAGAGAGGGAGAAGCGCAAGAAGAAGGAGGTGAAGATCAAGGAGGAGGTGGAGGTGAAGCATATGGAGCAGGAGGCGGAGGAGGTGATCGCCAGTGCCCTGAGGGAGGCGCAGATGGAGCCGGACCCTGAGCCGGAGCCTGAACCCGAGCCCACCCCGGAGTCTATCCCCCCTGAATCTCCCATGGCCACTGAATCTCCGGCGTCCACTGAATCTCCAGCCCCTGGTGTCTCCGCCTCTCCCGTGCCCTCAGCATCTCCGGCCCCAGCCAAGCCGGACCCTGCCCCTTCCCGCCCTGCCGTGTCCACGTCTCAGGTTGCTGTGAGGTAAGGTCCCAGTCAGGTCGACCCAACCCTTATCTCACAGTACATACATACAGGGTGCCGCATGACGCACAATTTCTGTGGAGACATCACCAACACCTCGGCGACATAAAATGTTGGGGAGCGTTATTGTGGGTCAGAAACGTAAGAACCCGGACCAGTTACTTTTAAATTACAAATGTATGGATTTAATCAGCTGGGATGTTGGAAAGAATGGTCCATAACATACGGCATGTGGTACCCTGACTATGTATGTACTGTGAGGTAAGGGTCTAGTTAGTGTGCATTTTGGGCAGCTTGAGTTTGTTCATGACTTGGGGGTCTGGTGCTTTGAGCAATTCTTTAAGATGATAAAGGTACCATATAGGAGCATTTCTTTTTTTTTTAAAAACATTTCTCTGAAAGTGATTTATATTGTGTCATGTATGTGTGGCAGGTCTCCAGACTCGGCGCTACAGTCAGGGCTGGATGGGAAGCACAAGTTCACCCCCACAGGGCCCATGGCCTGGAAAGGCTTCATTTCCATGCAGGACTTTGCCAAGTTCTTCACCTCGGCTTACCGCGTGTCTGGCCCTGTGGAACGTCTGGTGGGTACTGAAGGGTGTTGTATGATGATGTTGATGATGATGATGATGATGATACTAATCCACCCGATGTAGGCGTTTCCTGAAGCAGCGATGGCTTCTTGGAAGACATCTTCTGCTCAGCCGTAACAGGTGAACGGAATATTCTGGGAGACACCTTCTGTCACCCCTCACAGCTAAGCGGTTTGTTTAATGTTTATAGTGGCAATCCGCCAACCGGATTCCCATAAATTAGTGCTTAGGCCTTAGCGACAAATAACAGTCGACATAAAGACAGTTTGAATACCATGGTAATAAAAAGTGTTCGTAAAGTGCAACTTTTGCCTCCTCTAGTCGACGAATTAGGTTAAACTTTCTGTTATCTAGGTCAGCTGTCTTTTTCGAAACATTTGACAATATTTTTTAACCGTTTGTTGACGCCAGATTGCATCCTTACTTGGTTTCATACAATTTCAGGATCCAAGAAGTCAAATTGGTTTTTAAGACAGAAAGAGCACATTGTTGTAGATAAACATTCTGTTAGTATATTTTGGGGTCTTTCCATCACCCATCACAATCCTCTTCGTTCCTTAGACATTGGCGCTTTTTCCGTAATTGAAGACTAACAACCTGTTCCACTGTCAGAAGTGTCTCCCAGCATATTTTAGTCAGCTGTCGCCGCTTCAGAAAACATCTACAACAGGTGACTAATAGTTATCATCATCATCATCATCATCATCAGCAATCATCTTCATCTTGGAATGTAGTTCTACATGTATAAAGTGTGACTGTTCAAGATATAGATCTGCAAAATGGGGTGGAGGTAAGATTATATTACCATTGCTGTCCTGTGTTACCTGCCTTTCCGCTTGCCTCCATCTATATACCTCCCTCTTTCTTCGGAACCTGTCAGTAGGCCCAGGAGAATGAAGCAGCAGGCTCGGCTCTGTCTGCAGCTTTTGAGAGATGATCAGGCTAGGGCATCGATGTCCATTCCTAATAAGCTGTTTTTCTATTGACCCCTTTGATGTTCCCCACATATCCCCTCCCTCCCTACACACCCACACTTACCCCTCCACTTCTTCCCGCTCTCTCTTCTTCTGCAGTCTGTGCATTGTCAATGACTTGGGATGGGTGCTAATGTAGAAACATGTGGGAACAAGCAGGTCCTTTGAGCTGTATAACAACCATTCACCATCACCCGCCCTGTCTACAGGACCTGCCTGACACGCTCCAGATCTGTGGCCGTATTGGGCCAGACCAGATGTGGGACTACCTGGGCAAGATACGGCAAGCTGGATCTAGGGTACGGTTTCATAGCGTTGATGTACAATGATTTGATTAACAGGGATCACCGCGGGCGGAAGGACTGTATTGCCAGCATTTAGTTTTGGTGCAATATCCAAATCTTTGTAGTTGTGACAAATTTGTCAACAATGATAAGCTGACCACAAGTAGCCAAGATGGTGGGGAAAGAAGGGATATTCAAACAAAGGCAATGAAAGTATGAAGTGTGTAGTACAATTAGAGGTAGCACTACAATCAATAGCTCTTGTCAATTCTTCATTAATGGGAGGGTGTCTCAACTGGAGAAGAATTCGTCAATGCTAAAAGAAGTAAATTTTAAAAAAAACTCAAGGTAAAAAGCACACATTTTTTTGTTTATGGAAACTTTTTTCAAGAGTAAAACTCTAACCAATTGACACAAATTATCTGTCATTAATCATTTTTAATTCATTCAATTTTCCCATTTTTAAGGCTTGGTTGAGGGTGTGTTGTCTAACATTTTCATTTTGCGTTTCGCACTAAACCAATAATTTATTTTTTCTTTCTTTAAAGAGTGAATATCCTATTGTTAACATTTTAGTAAAGACATCTTTTTTGTAATTATTATTAATTTTGTTGTTAGGACATCTGCATTCTGCGTTTCATCCCTGGCAGCGATGATGAGAAGGTGGCCTATGTGCACCTGTACTCCTACCTCAACAGTCGCAGCCGTTGTGGAGTGGTGGGCAACGCGCCTAAACACATCAAGGACCTGTACATCGTGCCCCTGGCTTCCCACGGCCACATACCTCAAGTCCTGCTGCCTTTTGACGGTCCAGGTACCCCCCCAAAGTCAACAGAATCTGTATTGCACCCACCGTCCCATTTCCGCCATAGTTTTAAATCTTTTTTACCTCGCTTTCACCTAGCCTTATGTTCTGGGGGTAGCACAGTGCTTCAGACTTAGGCTGCTTGCTTGGGGGTGGTTGGGAGTTAAAAGAGAAGGGGGTTGGAAGGGGGGGGGGGGTGCAAACAACCTGGCTTTGCATCTCTCCATGCTGACTGGAGGTTTTCCCGTACCTGGAGTCAACTGTCTGTATACAACTCTCTTTATGCAGTGTTTCACCTCCCTCGTGTCACTGCAGTGGGGTATTAAAGAGCAATGTTGTACTGTCCACAAAGAGTAGGTCGACAGGCCCCTATTTACAGACACACATCTAGATTGCTCAGGGCAACTCAGTTGTCTGGGGTGTTTGTGACAGTGCGAGGTTGATGCATAGTAGCATTTTTTGGGCACCTCGGTTTACATTCTGATTTTGGCCAAAGCCTTGAGAAATTCTTTAAGCTGTTGCCAGTGTTCCATGCAAGAACAGTTGTTTCATTTTCGTTTGTAAAAATACATACTAATGATGATGATTGATGATGATGATGATGATGATGATGATGATGAGGTTGTTGTCTCCTATGTGAAAGGGGACGAACTTACATGACATAGGTTACAGACTTTTCTCCCTCTCTTCAATAATGGTATTAGATGCAGTCAGTCTAAATTTCAAAAATAAAAATTGATTTATCTTTTTTGAAGAGCGATTTTTTTTTAGATCGCCTCATTTTTTTGAGTTTGATGGAAAGAAAAGTGCTGTATAGCATCCTGTATAATTATTATTATTAGACTTGGTAGTGGCACCAGACGTGTGATTTGCTAGCTTATCGTTCTCCAGGTTTGGAGGGCAACAGACCTCACATGCTGATTGGCATCGTGGTGCGACAGAAAGGCAAACGGACGGCGGTGGAGTCAGAAAGCGACACGTCTGGCTCAGGCAAGAAAGACAGCAGCAATAGCAGCAAGGCCCATCACCACCCACACCACCACCAACACCACCACCATCCGCCCCCTCATGGGACGCCGGCAGCGAAGAAGGCGAAGTGGAAAGAGGAGGAGGCGGAGGCGTATTCTCCCACCGCCGATGGGGAGGAGGTGGCCAACGCCTCGGCCTACATCCCCACCCCCACCACCACCACCGCCGCTGCTTCCTCCTCCTCCTCCGCCTCTTCCGCTCTGGCAGCAGCAGCTACTGCCGCTGACCCTGCAGGTAAGACTCCAGGTTTACACTTTTTTACGGGAGAGGTAGATAGCCATCCCAGATGAGAGGGTGTTAGGGACCTAAATCAACACTGGACCACCAGGAATGGACAATGAAAATGGTCACTTTTAATCTTGCCCTCTTTATTACCTTGCCCACCACGGTGATTCGAACCTTGGTCACTCCGTGTGCCGAGTGAATGCTGTACCACTTACTCGCCTTCATATTGGACATACTTATGTCACCCATAGTTTCCTTTTGAAAGGAGAAGAACCACCATGGTGCTTTGCATGTGACAAATCCTTTTCCGTTCGCCATTTTATGTCGGAATGCGCTGATCTGGTTGATGAAAGGGAAAGATATTTTGGTTCAATCCCTTTTAATGAGGTTTTTAAAGTATGCAATAGTCAACACCTGTTTCAATTTTTACATGATGTTGGTTTGTTTTATCGCATATAAATCATATCATCTTGTTTTGTATTCTTGGTCCGATTTTATTGGTGAGACTGATTTTATTTACATCTTTTATCATATTTAAACGTTAACAGTTTAGTCTGATTTTTCTTAATTTTGTGTGGTCCTGATTCGGCTGTTGGCAAGTCCGCTGGACCCTATAAACACCGAGTATTTATCTGTCTATCTCTTCCACTGAGCTACAGTGGGCGATGGGACAAAACAGGACCTACTTAGCACTTGTAACAAACGAGAGGCGTCTGATATTATTAACCATGGTGAAGATTCGTAGAAGCAAATCTCGTCTGTACCATGCGCTGTGAACTTGCCACACTGATAATGACGTTGGGGTTGGCAGTTTTCTTGTTTTTTGGAGTGCGATGTACATTAGCAGAAGTCACCCCTCCGAACTCGCATCTTTGGATGATGCAGCATTAGACAGCTTCTGCTGCTCAGTTAGCTTTCAGAAGTCACTGACTAGGCCATTAAACGAGAGCCACTCTTTTGTCACCCGTATGTTTGTTTGAGCTGTTTGGCTTTGATATTGTTTTCCTTAAGGTGTTCAGGAAAGGGGAGAAATGAAGTGACGTTGGTTTGTTCATTCCTCCCTTTCCTCACCAAATTCCCCAATCTGAACACTCTGATCAAATGGTGTTACAGGAAACAAGCAGGTTCATTGCATCGTTAAAGTGTGTCTGAAGAGATATTGGAAGAAATATTTCATTGGCACTGTGTTTGGGCTTGATCTTTTTCCCTGTTGCATCGGTACAACTTATGTAAATCAAAAATTGATACAACTACAATAAAATTCTTCCCTGTTGTCAGTTTGTTTGAAAATACCTTTGTGTGCTTGCTGTGACAGATGCAGAGCCCTACTCGCCCAGCAAGGAGCTGAAAACGGACGCAGACGATGAACCCTACGAGCCTGGAGATGCCGACCAGTTTGACACCGCCGAGGATGGAGCTATGCAGACTTCCGCAACAGCACCAGCGCCAGTCTCCACCACCACCACCACCACCACCACCACTGCACCATCTTCACTTCTTACACCGGTGTCTTGTACCACTGTGGGCGCCATCACCGCACAGTCTTCCATGCCAGCCGATACAGCTTCTGTGTCCACCACCTTGCAAGCCATCGTTTCGTCTCTGCAGAGTGTCTCGGCGCTTGCGCCAGCCAGCACGGCTTTTCCCTCATCACAAGCCAGTGTAACTAGCTCATCCGCTCCCCTCCCTGAGAGCATCGACAGCGTAATGGAAAAAATCTCGGCCACTACGGACCCTGAGCAGATTTCTTCACTGATGGTGTCGGTGCTGGCCAGAGCCAAGGACTCGGCGGAGCAGCGTCAGCTTCTGGCGTCCCTGACGTCACGTGTGGAGCAGCACAAGCAGGTGAAGGCCGGCACTTTGCAGCAGGCCTTGCAGAGCGTGTCCGGCACCGTCTCACCGCTGCCCCCTGCTCCTGTGTCCTCTACCGCTGGCAGCAGTGTTCCAGGCTCAGTGGCCAGTACTTTGGCCAGCACCATGGTGGGCTTTGGAGCCTCGTTGGTTAGCGCTGTGGGTGGACAGAGTAGCGGTAGCGTGGTTTCCAGCAGCACTGGCGTGTCTGATCCCCAGCCCCCTGTGGCGCGAATCAGCTCCCTGACCCCAAACACCCAGAACATGCCCCCGGCCTTAAAAGCGCTGATGGAGGAGCTCCAGGGCAACTCACAGATGGCAAGGGCAGTTGACAAACGCACCGAGCGTGAGAGGAAAGAAGCGGAGAAGAAAGAGAAGGAGAAGGAAAGCAAAGAGACCAAAGATGGAGACTCGGGTAGGAAGCAGACGGAGTGGCTGTTGAGCAAGAACTTGGGCTCGGCTGGCTCCAGCGACGTGATTCCAGGGCTTGGGGGTGCCAAAGACCTTTCTGACAGCAGTCCTGTCAAAGCCAAGGCCATTGACAGTAGCAGCAAGGCAACCAAGAGCGAGAAGAAGAAATCCAGCGTCGGCGAGGCCAAAGAAGGCAGCACCAAGGCGCCCGTGACTGTTTCAGAGAGTAGTCTTGTTCAGCCCTCAGTGACCGTGTCAGGCGGTGCTAGTCAGGACCATTGGCGTAGCGGTCTGAGTGTGGTCCCTCCTCCCCTGACTTTCCCTGTCACCTCGGCATCGGTGCTGGCTCAGGAAAGCACCCTGTCTGACGTGGACCATCGCAGGTATCCAGCCGCCCCCTTCATCTCTGCCCCCATGGCCATACGACCCCCTGTCAGCCTTCCCCGTGGCGCTCTGCAGCCCCCGCCCCCCGGCACCGAGACCACAGATGACGGCGACGTTGACATGCGCCTCCGAGGCAAGAGACCGTTCGTTCCCCCTCCCCCCTCCAACTCCGCCCTGTTCGCCCCTCCTCCCTTGCCACCCCTGCCTCCTCAACCTCCTCCACCCCCTCCCCCTCCTCCCGTACCGCACCTCGGTGGGAAGGCGGACCCCGGCAGTCGTGATTGGCCGTCCCCCGGCATCGGCGACTTTGACTACCGCCAGCGCCCCAACCCCAACTACCCTTCACCGCACCGTGGTGGGAACCCCCACCACCACCATCACCGTCAGCAGTCGCCCTCACATCACTACCACGACAGGGACGATCGCCATCGCCGCGACCGACAATCGCACAAAGACCGAGACAGACATTGAGCTTTGACTTGTAGGTGTATCTTGTTCGTTTTTTTTATTTGCTTTCTCCTTTTTTTTTTTTTTTTTTTTTTTTCATTTTTTTTTAATTCTTAGCGCTGTGATTATGCTTTATGTGTGGAAATATGTATTTGCTTAATAAAATGTTGGTTCATTCATTCAGACCACAAGCCCTCCAACCTCAACTGGTAGGGTAGATAAAATACGATTCCCGTTGAGCGGCGCACTGGAAAACCCATGGCTAACATTCAACTATTCACCCAAACCTATACACACCCCTGCACCAGTTGCTGCAACCGTACACATTGGCACTGCATGGAAATCAATCTTGTTTTTTGTTTTAAAATGTTTCAAATTCCATGGTACGCCTTGCAAATGAAGTCTTCTTTTCTCTTTTGACTTGCATGCATAGCAATGCGAGCCTATGTACTCACCCCGTCCCCACTCCCTCCTTCCCCCCTTGGTCATCATACAGTGGATTGACTCTGTTTAACCCATTGTATGCAACTCATTTGATAATGCATCAGCATCAGAGGTCACGTTAAGGTTATCCCAAGGTTAAGGTCACTAAAGGTCAAGGTCTTACCAAGGCCTTTTTTTTTTTTTCCTGAAAGATCAAAGTTGGTATTACTTTGCATTTGATGCCTCCTTTTCATTTTGCGGTGTTTGTTATTTTTTTTTCTGGTGGGCTCTCATTTTCCTGTTGAATATTGCAAGTTCCAAAAGAGCATGTGAGTCATTGGTGATGTTTGTTAAACCCTTGCAGGGAGCCAGGAGTGGGAGGAGGTGAACTTGTAACACTTGAGGCTGTGAGTGGTGAATTTTGGCCTGTAGGATAATTCAATGATTGTGTTTTATACCTACCCCCATGCAGTGAACTCTGAAATGGCCGAGGGTAGAGTTGTGCCTGGCGATGGTAAAATGTTGGATACAGGTTTGGTTTGCCTTTGTGAATGATGATGACAGGGTGGTGGTAGAGGAGTGGCGGATGTGGTTTGTGCCGGGAGGTTTGTGGAGTCTTGGTGAATGACGACGATGATCTGAAAGATGGGACTTGTGTATGGAGGAGAAGATGTGCTTGGTAGGCTGTAGTCTAGCCTGTGCTGCAGTGTGCCAGCATTGAGTGACAAACACAAACAAGCTGCCACGCAGTCACCTACCCCAGCCAAATGTCTGATTTGATTTTGTAGTTATGAAGGTAATAAATGAGAATGTGGGGCACAGCGTGCATAAGAATCCAATCATTGGGCCGCTCTTGTCTTTGTATATGTATGGGGTTTTTTCCTGTGTGATTTGGTTTGTATTGGGCATCCCGATATAAAATTGCCGATTTGTGTGTGTGTCAAAATTGTCAATTCTACATGTACTAAAAGGTTGCACTATACTTCTTAGTCAGATCGGCAGTTTGTAGACCTTGAAGTGTGTGTAATTATACAAGTGAGATATACGATGATAGTGACAATTCATGGTGTCAGTCTTTACAGACTCACGCTTTGCTGAAAAACTGTGGAGCTAAAAACTTGGCTCAAGCCATTGTCTTGTGTAAAATAGGATGTAAGTGGAGTACCATCCTTGCAAACAGTTTTATTCAGTATTCACTTTCATTGTGTGCGTTAGGCTATGAAGTTGGTAAATGTATGTTTGTTTGTTTTTTTAATTTCGCTCGGTGTCTCATTGGTCTGTGGTGTTCAACAGAGCAACAGCTGGCAGTAAGTAAGTACTTTATGAGATGATGTGGGTCTGATCCTGATATCGGTTGTTATTAGATTTTGATATGAATACTACCGAAGCAAGTGAAATGCCGTACTGAGCCATTTCCAACATTTCTTATTCTGTCAAGGGTGTTTTTTTGTTTTCTTAAAATTTAAAAACAAAAGTTTTTCTTATCAAAGTAATGGAATGTTTGCCTGCAAGCTAAAGTGTTTTTGTGTGTGTGTTTTTACAGGTTATTGACATTGTGCAGCCTAAGCTGTGGAGCTTTGGCATCTCGCCATGATGCTCCTCAGCTTGAGCTGTGGAGGAAATGTACTGTATTTTGGTCATGAGACAGATTGTACAGTAATGCAGGGGAGAGTAATTGTCACCTAAAGTTTTACAATTTTCCAAGCCAAGTTCCTTCCCTTAGACTGTGTACAGTGAACCCTCGTTTATCGCGGTTGATAGGTTCAGAGACCAGCCGTGATAGCTGAAAATCCGCGAAGTAGGGACACCATATTTACAGTATATATTTAACGTGTATTCTGACTTTTAAAACCCTCACTTTACGTACTGTAAACAAACCACCCTTTACAGTAATGTACAGATATCTATAGTATGTACATACAGTACACAGGCACAAATGTTAAGCAATAAAACAGTAGGTGTACATTAAAAAAAAAAAAAAAAAGATTGTTACGGTACTGTACAATTGTAATGAAAAAAATCAACGAAGTCGTGAATCCGCGAATGTCAAACCGCAAATTAGCGAGGGCTCACTGTATTTGTGTTTTATGCAAGGGAGAATAATCGTCACCTAAAGTTTTACATTTTCCAACCCAAGTTCCATCGCTTAGACTGTGTATTGCTGTTTATGCAGGGGAGAAAATCATCACCTAAAGTTTTTCCATTCTCCAAGCGGTGTTCTTTCCCTTAGACTGTGTATTGCTGTTTATGGTTTAGTTTGTAGTTTGTGAACAGACGTGTACTAGTTTTTGGACTCGCATGATAGCAAGTGTGAGTCTGTATACTCACCCACAAACAAAATTTTCCAGATTTTTGCAAATCTGTGTAAAATAAGTCCTAAATAGTCCAAACATAATATTTTTAAAAACAATTTGTTTGGACATCCGTCTATCTGCCGTTTGCAGTCTACACGTGCAAAACTCGCAAACGGTTTAATATCTCCGAACCTATTTCAACTATTACAACCAAACTTGGTTATATGGTGTAGATCCACGAGACCTCATAAATGATCAGTGAATTAATGATGTCAAGGTCACAGGGTCAACCAATTAGGGTTAGTCCAAAAATGACAATTTTTCACAAACTTTCAATTTTTTCTAGTATTAATATTGAACTTATGATTCTTTGATGCATGATTGGTATCAGACACACATTGTATGCACATCTGGTCAACCTCACGTCAAGGTCACTGGAGCTGTCCAAAGTCAGTATAGGTGCTTTGAAGTGACCTTGACGCTAAACTATGAGAGATATAAAGTTCAAACTTGTTGTATTTAGAGATGATAGATTAATCTTTCATATTTGTTCCATGTTTTGCTTTGATCTTTGAAGGTCAGTGTCATTTTAGACCTTGCAAAAACATACAAAAAGTAGGTAATCGTAAAGTGGTATGGTTCTATTTAATCTATAGTATGCAACAACATTGAGTTGTTTGATCATGCTTGAGAGGTTATGTGAAGGTCAAGGTCATCCCAAGGTCAAAGTCGCTGAAGGTCAAGGTCATCACAAGGCAACTTTTTTTGGCTTAGTACAACTTTTGCTGTTGCTGTAGTTTATTTGACAGTATATGAGTATTTGGAGCCGGAGGTCAAGGTCATCTCAAGATCAAGTGCATAGAAAGATCAAAGTCAATATTACTTTGCATTTTGATGCCACCGTTTTATTTTATTATTTTTATTTTCTGGGCTCTCATTTTCATGTTAAATATTGCAAATTCCATAAGGAGAATGTGAGTCATATGAGCGCTTGGCCCTCCTAGTTTTGTTTGCGACAAGTTTACATGATTATTGTTTGTTTTTGAACAAACTGAAATGAAGACCGTGTTCACAACTGTATGCAAATATTTTTTTTTTGTATTTGAACTCATTTATGACATGGGCAACTGCAGTAAACAACTAAATAAAGCAGTAGCATCTCTTGGTAAGCAATTTTTTTTTATTCGTCAGACTTTTTTTTATTTTGGGCGTTTACATACATATTTTGATGGCATGTGAGCAAATCATATATATCATTACTAGTCGGCTTACCACCAGGCTAGCAAGTACATATGATAACCTTTCCATACATATATAACATTACTATATATAGGTCATTCAGACAGTCTTCTTATAAATTTTTTTTTAAAATAAAATTGTGTGCCTCACGACAAAGAGGATGACCATTTTTGGGGTTTGTCAGCAATGAGTTAATGTAGAAACTTGAATCTGTAACTTTAAGTGTGAATTTAAAATACAATAAATGTATTTCAAAACGAGAAAATACTGTACTAATGTATATTGATATTATTTAAATTCAATTCAAATTTCCAACCAATAACTGTATAACTAATAGTTTCAAATTCATGGAGATGTTCTTCTTCAAAATGTTGTTTTTCACTTTCAGTGACCAAAACAAGCAAAAACTGTTTTTAACAAGTTGAATTTTTTTTTATCGTTTTTAACTTTGCCTTGGACATTGAAGTTAAAAAAAACAAAATGGATGTGCTGTTAAAAAAACAAAAAAGAAAAAAAAAGTTGATTGGTGAAGCGACTTTTTATGTGAATTTCAGATTTGCTCTTACCGGACCTATATCTTCACTGTATATCATACTTCCTATACTTCCAATGGGAAGTTGTAGCGTTTTTGGTATTGTCCTCTTTGTAAAGTTCCTCCTGGCTCTGAAATTATAATTGCTGTATATCCATATTACATAACAATTAGATTCAGTATTATCAAAGAATATGGGTATACTACAAAGAAGGATCATCCGAGGATTTCCCTCTATAAAAAGTGAAGACGTTTTTAGAGCAGCGCCGTCAAGCGGCTGTGCTGCGGAACATGTCAAGGGAGGTAAACAGACTACATAGCAACATGTAAATACAGATGATATTGCTCGACTGTATCGGCGTGTTTCTGATGAATCCCGAACATATTTGTCCACAAAATTACTGTGTAATGTGTAGGAAAATGACTCCTTGCAATAATGCTGGTACTTTTGCACATTTGTTTTTCGTCAACATTGTGATATAGAGCTTACACTTTACATGAAAACAGTTCAATTATACTTCTTTTTTCTTTTTTTTTAAATTCATACAAACATGAGGCCTTTTTATGATATTCAAGTTTGTGCTGTTGGTGACTGAAGCATGAAACAAAACTGTTGCAGCATGCCAGAGTGCTATATTGTATTCATAAATTAATACCCCCATTGAATAGTGATTAGTGGGGTAAAGAACGTTGGTTGTCAATTGAACAAAAGGGAACTTGTGAAAATTTAACACTGCTTTGCATAATCATAATTATTGTCAAATTCAGTTCAATTTGTAAATATGTTATTGTTTTCTTTGGTTTGGTTTTCTTTGTTGTTTTTGTATGATTACTATTTTTTTTTTTCTTTAACACTTGTTGTTGTCTTATAGTCCGCCCCACAGTTTGTTTGTTTGTTTGTACATTGCTTAAGGTCCAGTTAATTCTTTAGAGTTGTATCAGGACCGTGGGACAGGACAGAGCAATACAACACAGATGACATCAGCTTCATGGCACCTTACACGGATCATGTTTACAAGGTCATAACATTTGGATGCGCTGGAGACGCAGAGTATTGACCTCAATTTTTTTAAATCCAGGTTAAAAAAAGTATAAAAGGAAATATAAATATCCTAAATAATAAACATAAGAAATTAACAGGCAGAAGAAGGCAAATACTAGTGTCATATGGCAGAATAAAGCCACCATCACCTTCACCACCTCACCTATCATCACGTAATCTTGTGAACCGTGGGGGCACCACTGATGATTTGGCAATAAATTATCTCCAATTCTCTGTTTTCTGCCTCTCTTAGGGCATCATTCAATCTCAGGCCTGTCCACTCTACAATGTTATCTTCCCACCTCTTCTTCTGTCTGTCTCTCTTCCTCCCACCTTCCCTCGTTGGGGTGCCGGGGGTTTCAGTATAAATATAGTATCCCCACTTTCTGGATATTTAGTGCTTTAAATTCCCGCTGACTTTCTCATTTATTCTTTCTCATTCCTGCTCTGTTCTATCAATCTGCTATACTATCTTCTTCTTCGCTAGACCAGTCACCTACCTTTTTTCTTGAAAACTCCTCCGGGTCAAGACTCCTTATTTGTGTGTGAGGTCTGCTGGATCAGCTTGTAAATATTGGATGCTTTCTGCCAGGTGGTCACTAGGGCTTCCTATGATGTTATTATTTAGCAATTTAGGCATTTTATATGTATGTGTTTTGTTCATAATTTATAATGATGTTTGTATTATATTTTGTATTTGTAAACGGGGGTTCGATAAATTAGAGTATAGCCTCAGCGTCCCTTGCGTGGGATGTCTTTATTGTAAAGTGACTGGCTTGTGGAGAGCTTTCAGTTTTATCACTAGGGTTGTTTCAGCAGATCTTCTATGCGGATCAGGGGTTGTCCGGTCCTGATTTGGCTTGGAAGAGTCCGCTGGACCTAAAGCAATAATCATGTAATGTAATGTCCTCCCGCCTTGTACTGTCCCCTGTAAGATTAATTTGGATAGTCCATCTGATCTTGTGACATGGCCACATCAAAGCCACCATACCACCAAGTCACCAACTAAAATACATTCTGCCTGTTGATTACTTATGTTTAGTATTTAAGATTTTTATATTTCATTTTATACTGTTTTTTAAACCTGGAGTTCAAAAAATTGAGGTGAATACTCTGCGTTTCCAGCGCCTCCTAATTTTATGACCTTGTAAACTTGATATGTGTGAGGTGCCATGAAGCTGATGTCATCTGTGTTGTATTGCTCTGTCCTGTCCCACGGTCCTGATACAACTGTAAAGAATTAACTGGGCCTTAAGCAATTTACATTTTTATGGTTATTCTACATGTATGTTTATGTTTATTTATTTTCGTTGTATCCACGTGCCCCAAGGGGTTTTATGGAATAAAGCGCTTTTGACTTGACTTGACTTTTACAAACAAACAAACAAACTGTGGGGCGGACTATAAGACAACAACAAGCGTTAAAGAAAATAAAAAAAAAAATAATCATACAAAAACAACAAAGAAAATCAAACCAAAGGAAACAATAAAATATTTACAAATTGAACTGAATTTGACAATAATTATGATTATGCAAAGCAGTGTTAAATTTTCACAAGCTCCCTTTTGTTCAATTGACAACCAACGTTCTTTACCCCACTAATCACTATTCAATGGGGGGTATTAATTTATGAATACAATATAGCACTCTGGTATGCTGCAATAGTTTTGTTTTATGATTCAGTCACCAACAGCACAAACTTCAATATCATAAAAAGGCCTCATGTTTGTATGAATTTAAAAAAAAGAAAGAAGTAGAATTGAACTGTTTTCATTCACCACTTTCATGTAAAGTGTAAGCTCTATATCACAATGTTGACGAAAAACAAATGTGCAAAAATACCAGCATTATTGCAAGGAGTCATTTTCCTACACATTACACAGTAATTTTGTGGACAAATATGTTCGGGATTCATCAGAAACACGCCGATACAGTCGAGCAATTTCGTCTGTATTTACATGTTGCTATGTAGTCTGTTTACCTCCCTTGATCTGCTCCGCAGCACAGCCGCTTGGTGTCGCCGTAATGTTGCTGACGTCACTCGTTTCGCATAGAATCGTGTTATGATTCTTCTTTGTAGTATACCCATATTCTTTGGTATTATTAAGGAGAATACCCCCCCCCCCCCTGTTTGATTGCCGGGGTTTTCTTTATAAAAAGTACCCCCACTTTGTGAAAATTAATGCTTTAAATTACCACTGTGTCAATCATTTTCATTTGTTCTTTCTCGTTCTTAATCTGTTCTATCAAACTACTATCTTGTTCACTAGACCAGTCACCTATCTTTTTTATCGTTTACGCTCTTCTCCCCACTACCTAAATGATTTTTTTCCTCAATGATTTTAGCCTTGCTGTGGTTGGTTATAGTGTATCCTGTGTAGATTCAAAAGGCAAGCTAATTTCACCCTTAGTCGTGTACCTGTGTAACAATGAAATTACAAATATTTTACATGTATGTATATATATATATATATATATATATATATATATATATATATATATATATATATATATATATATATATATATATATATATGTCTGTGTTGACTTTAGAATGTTTTATGTCTATGATGAATGTACAGTTGTTTCATATCAGCAGTGCTTTTGAATGTTTCAGTTAGAAGTTGCTGCCCTGTATTAAAAAGGTTTCGTGTTTTGCAATGAATTCAGCATTGTTTTTAGAATGTTTTTGAAGTCTACGTTGAGTCAACTGTTTCATATCTGCGATGCTTTTGAATGTTTCAGTTTAAAAGTTGTGCACTGAATTTTTAAAATGGTGCGTGTTTTTGCGATGAATTCGGAACAGTTCAGTTCATGCCCATACTAAAGTTAGACCGTTTGAGTTCTGCAGCCAAAATTATTATTATTATTTTTTTTTGGCGGAGGGAGGGGGGGGGGGGGGGGGGGCACCGTTGCAAGATTGCTCTGACCTTTTCAACATTGCTGGGAATGTACATTTGTGGGGGGGTTCCATTTATGACTCACACAAAACACACACGTACACACACACACACACACAGATTGGTATGTTAAAAGTAATTGTGTTTTTTGTCTCATTTGTTTCTTGCTCTTTGAACTTTCAAATGAGTGACACAAACAGACAGTTGTGGATGTTACGCTATTGTGTAAACTGTCAGTCTGCTGGTACAATGATGTTTGTTATAGTTTATAAATAGGAGGTAGAAGGGGACAGGTGGTTGGGATTTGGCTTATGGTGTGTGCAAAGAGGGTGGGAGAGGAGGGGTCAAGGGAGATGCTAGAGAACAGACCAAACAGGTATTGCTATGTTAGTGTGAACGTCATTTGGTTTTTTATTTTGGCAAGGGGTGGAGGGGGAGGGAAGGGGGGAGGGAGGGCAGAAGGAGGGCTGCTGTTTTCCCAGTCTGTGGTTATAGAAACACGTTTCAAGCAGTCTGTGGTTATAGAAACAAGTTTCAAGCAGTCTGTGGTTATAGAAACAAGTTTCAAGCAGTCTGTGGTTATAGAAACAAGTTTCAAGCAGGCTGTGGTTATAGAAACAAGTTTCAAGCAGTCTTCCAAGATGGGCATATTTGGAATTGACACAGTGCGTTCGGAGATGGCGCAACTTCAAAAACGAAGGTGTTGTCCACATTTGGAACAGGGATGGCAAGATTTAGAATAGCATAGCCTGTGAAATGAGATAACTTTGTATATGCGGAAAAGACAATGATAACTTATTTTGAAGATGAGATAATATTTGTAAGGTATGTACTTTTAGTTAGCACTGTGCTGTTACTGTTTCAGATAGTGAGAGAAAAATGTTCCCTGCATTAGGTGCTTTTTAGTTTGTTTTTTTTTTTGTGTTTTTTTTTTAAATCAAACATTTATTTTGACATTGCCGTTGATGCAGTTTTGACATTTTCACTAGCTGATCTGGTCAGGGTTGGATGCTGACCTATTCTTCACATTTGAATTTAAATGGAGTAAATGATATGATACAGATTTTCATTGGTACAGTTTGTGTTACAGTGGGATTTTAAGAAAACAAACAAACAATAAATGTATTTTTCAAAACAACTTTTCTCTATGCTAAAGGCAAGCAGTGGGAAATCGCTTGTTCCAATAACGTTATAGCAATGCTAGTTCCCTTGTGAATATCGTTGTAGCAATGCCATCGCCCAGTTTCTTTGCCGTACAATAGAGGTTTGTGCTGAGAAATTGTTTCCATGTTGAAACTGTATAGGACGTTGCATTGCGTTGTGTTATCATGTTTGGCATGAAGTTGTTCACTCAATCATTTATATATATATATATATATATATATATATATATATATATATACTTTTGGGCATGATGTTGCAGTTTGTGCCAGTGTAAACAGTAGATCTTTTGCCCCTATGAAAGGTTATGTAGGCAGCCAGCCCGAAAGCGACGCTGACCCTAATCTGAGTGTCAAAGGCCTACACACACTGCCTGTGCTTGATAGATCTCTGACTCTCGGTTAAGGTGGCCTGTTTTTTGGAAACGGACCTATTCAAACCAATAACTCCTTGTTTTTTGTTGTTTTTTTTAATTTTGTTTTGTGTGTAAATAATAATTCTATCCAAGGTGTTCTTTGTTAATTTTAATTATCAGATTTTTCTATTATGTTCCGTTGTCTTAGCCATTACTTAGTATTTTAATAATAATAATAATAATAATAATAGTAATAATAATAATGTTGTTTGCTTTGTCAAGTCATTGTGTTTTTATATGTTGATATTTTTATTCGCATTTTTAAAAAAAAAAAAGGTGATTAATGTGTTTATGTATGAAAAGTTTGTTGAGACATGTACAGGATGCACTGGCCAAACAACACAGTAAAGTTGATGTTAATACGACATGAGCGGCTCTCAAAAGTCTCCTTTCTCTGTTCCGCATGGTCTCTGCTACTGCTACAACTATCACATTTTGTCTAAAGTGTGTAGATAGCTGTAATGTGTGTGTGTGTGTGGCTAGGTAGAAACGACGTTACTCTGACATACACTTGAAACTACGCAGAGGTGCCTACCGTACACGCTGGCGCGTATTTTTACGAATTTTCACCATAAAATACGACAATACGAGCAATTCCTTAAAAATACGCATTTTCGTGGTGTACCCAAAAAAAAATTGTTTTTTTCACACTGGTTTTATATAATTATGTTCTGATCTATTTCCTTTACTTGCTGACCTTAGAGCGCATGCGCAAAAGTGAAATCTCGTGCGTGAGAGGTAGTGCGAGACTTTGTATCCGCCATTGTGCTAAACATTGTGTCGCGAAAGCGTTTCACGAGAGTGACGATGAGAGCGAGTCTGAAGAAAAGCGGGTTAAGGTTGCTAGTAAGCAAAAAGCGCGAATAAATATAAAAGTTATAAAATTGATGCACAGTAATACACATATTATACATGGCTAGACGTTTCGGCGGTGCCGTATTTTATACATTGCTATATGGCTGGACGTTTCGGCGGTTCTATATTTTATACATTGCTGGATCTATGGCTGGACGTTTAGGACGGGACTATATTTTATACATTGTTATAAGGCTGGACGTTTCGGCGGTACTATATTTTATACATTGTCACATGGCTGGACGTTTCGGCGGTGCGTATTTTATACATTGCTACATGGCTAGGAGCACTCGCTACCGTCTCGCAAGTTAAGCATAGTCCAGCGCATTTTGATGTAATAGCAGTAATATCCCACAAAACAAAAAAACACAAAATAATAATTATAAAGAAATTTTTTAAAATGATATAACATTTATTAAAATCAGACGAGAAACAAAAAAGTTATGTGTTTTCTTCTGAATTAATTTACATAACATTTTGCTTTATTTAATTCTTAAGAAAGTTTGTTTCCACTGACCTGTATCTAGCACAGTTAAATCATTATAACTTTAACAAAACTTAACCTAAAATTATAAAACCGGTATCCATGAAAATCTTAAATGAAACTGAGTGTTTCAGTAGACAAAATAATACAAAAAGAAAAATTAAATACTATAGCGGTTGTTTATTTTAGCGCGACTAAGATACAGTGCGCTTTCCATTGGAACTTTCTTAAGAAATCATATGGACGATTCGGCGGAAATGTAGATTGGACGTTTCCGCGGTGTTGCCGAAAGTGCCCACCGCCGAAACCTCCAGATACCGTTCGAATTCCCTCCGACTATTTCAAAGACATCTGACCCACTTTATTACTCATAGTTTTCAATCTAGTGTTTACGTCTGAGGATGAAAAAAGAAGAAGAAGAAAAGGGTCAGACTCGCTTTAAATTTATATTCGCAGTTTTCTATGGCTTCTATTGCTGAAGATTAAATTCTAAAAGTATATTTTCACGCAATAAAGGTTTTGGGGTGCCTTTAATACAGTCTAATTTATTGTTAATCGCTGGATGCAAAGTAGAAAAGCGAAGCGATGACGGCACGGATGGCACCGCTGCGTACACATAGAAACTTTTTTTTTTTTTTAGCTTGATTAGTGTTTCCACTATCTACATCTTCCTATACACTTGCGAAACATGGACCCTCACAGCAGGTCTACAATGAAGAATACAACGCATGGAGATGAGGTGCTACAGAAGACTTCTGGGCATTTCCTATACCCAGCACATCACCAAGTCCGACAGACCATCATACAAAGCCATTGGACAACACAATGACCTGCTCACAGTGGTGAAGAAACGGAAACTCTGATGGTATGGCCATGTAATCAGAGCATCAGGCCTTGCAAAGTCCATCCTGCAAGGCACGGTGCAAGGAGGAAGAAGAAGAAGAAGACAGAAAAATAGATGGGGGGACAACATTCGAGAATGGGCTGGCTTGACAGTGAGCGAAACCATGAGGTTTGATGAGGACAGAGAAAGATGGAGTATGCAGGTTAAACGATCAAATATGGTGCCCAAACGACCTTCGAGTTACGGGATAGGATATATATATGTATATATATATATATATATATATATATATATATATATATATATATATATATATATATATATATATATATATATATATATATATATATATATATATATATATATATATATATATATATATATTAACAGAGCTACCTCCGCTATCATGTAATGTGTACAGGGCTAAGCGACATATATTGGTTTTAATTGGTCCTTCTGTGTGTGTGTGTAAATAGGTTGTGGCTCTGTCTGTCTGTCCGCGCATTTTCTAGGAATTGGGTGGCCAGATTTCTTTGATTAAAAAAAAAAATAACGAAAAGGGAGATATAGATCGTTGTTGATACAGGATGCATGACGTTACGATTGATCCGCAGACCTGCCAACCAGTACGATTTGACCGTATTATTTTACGATGAAATTGAAAAAATACGAAATTACGACGATTTAGAAAATTATACGATGAGTTAAAAAAACACGATCATAGGTCTTTTTGAACACTAAATCTGGTTTATCGGTACAACAGTTACAGCACTGTTAAGAGCCATCGCACACGACGCAGCCAGCGATATGGTAGGCCAAGTCGCGCGTTTTGACAATAAAAAATAAAAACGAACCCTTCTGATTGGTCGCGCACTGGCTGCATCGTGTGCGATGGCTATTATACTATCAGAAGACCGGAAAAAGAATAAACCTATTTGCATACAGTTTTGTCCAATCAATGGTCGCGTTGATTTCCTGAACCACCAATGGTATACATTCTCTCTCAAGCAAATAAAAACATGGCGGGCAGAGGTAGGCCGCGGAAACGCACTAGTAAATCTCCCTCTGCTACTGCTGAAATCGCTTCTAAAAAAACAGAGGAGGCAGCAAAACTTTCTTCCTTCTTACTCTAAGGATTATCCTTGCATCGTCGCATCAAAAGTCAACAGCAAATACGCTCGATGCCGTGTCTGTGAGTTCGATTTTTCAGTCGCGCATGGCGGTTTCGATGATGTGAAAATCATTCTCCAGTCAAAGAGACATATTGCAAAGGCTGCGGCATTGAAAAATGCTTCGTCAATCGCTAGCTATGTCTCAACGAAAGATGCAGACATGAAAAGAATTCGAAGTGAGGCATATTTTACTGCATTTCTGGTGGAGAATAATGTGCCTATTTCGGCATCGGACCATGCTGGACAACTTTTCCAAAAAATGTTCCCGGACAGTGAAATTGCAAAGAGCTATGGTTCAGCTAGAACCAATACGACTGCTATAATAACGAATGTGCAGCTGCCAGCAAAAAATATCTCAGTGAATGCATGCAAGGTCCCTTTGTTTTCGGCACTGATGGCAGTCAGGAAGGAGAAGACAAATATTTTCCACTTGTTGTCAGAGCTCTTGATCGCAATTTGAACATCAAAACAGAGTTACTGAGCACCCCATCCTGTGACAAATCTGCAACTGGAGAAAATATTTTCAAATTGATGGATTCAGAGCTAAAAGCATTCAATGTAGAATGGAAAAACTGTCTGGCATTTGTAATTATGTTTTTCGTCGTTTTCAAAATACTATTGTTTTATTAAAAATACTATCAAAATTTTATTTGAGTACTATCGAGTCCTTACTGGGGTTGGCAGGTCTGGATCCGTCACAGAACACTAGATTTAGCCAGCGAAGACCGGAAAGGATAATGTTGTATAAGATAGAATAATATTAGTCCAGAAATACACGCGCAGTACTCCCGCATCTCAACAAAAACACGATCGCCGCTGTAAGTAAATGTAAAAAAAAAAAAAAATCTTCTTTGAACTGCCTGCAAAGCATGTCTTAATTTCTCAGAGTGAGATAATTTTTAAAAAAAATCTTGTATAGCACCAAGTTTCAACAGTTTTGAAGAGGCTGATCTTCAAGGTGCCCCACAACTTCTCTGCACCACATACTCCACTCCCCAATACCTGCTATACTGAGAGTGAGAGGCAATCCTCGTAAGCTTACTATCGTTGACAGGATGACAGGAAAAAAACAAAAAACAAAACGAGCAGCTTATATCGGCTGCCGACCTGCGTGCAGGCGTGTGGTGTCAAAACGACTCGTTCATTTTTGTACATATTAATAGGAAGGGGGTTTTGTACGCCCTCTTAGAGAAATCGACGAGGGCTTATCGGTCGGTATGAAGGGTAAAAGTCATTTTGTTCTTAGAAAATGCGAGATCCAGACAAGTTCGTCATTAAAACTCAAGCAGCAAGGCAAAACATAAGGTGGTCACCAAAGAATGTAATGTCGATTGTCTCAAGCTTTACAGTCGATAGACTCGCTTTGTTTTGCCATCACGCGCGGCCGTGTGGACCTGTACAGGTTCTGCAACATTCTCTTGCATGGTGCAACGGACCTAAACAAAGTAACGGACGATATTGCTAAGTTTTTGTGTGAAAAGTCCTCGGAGACTGGAAAGGTCGTATTGCTAAGTTTTGTATAAAATGTCCTCGGAGACTGTGGATGTCTTTTTTTTTGCTAAGTTTTGTATGAAAAGACCTCGGAGACGTGTCTTATTTATAAGAGCGTCTTGCTAGTAACCGAAAGGTCGCTGGTTCGAATCCCGGATTGGTCAACGTGTGATCATATTATTTTCCCCTTTACCAACAACTGGCCCGCTTGTGTCATTATAAATCGGTCCAGTAGTCGCGAAAGTGTCGTGTGACTATAATCTACAAACAACAGCCTTTGGAGACGGACGCCGTTATCACACGATCTTTGGTCCTGCAATAGAAGACTCTGGATCTGGATTTGGAAAATTAAATCACAGGAGCCTTTTCTTTGGCTATTGTCGCGACGGACTCGGGGAGCTCAAGTCTACCTGTTAAGTTAAGGATCTTGGTTAAAAGGTTGATTGGTGTATCTGGCCGGAGTCCCTTTAATGCTGTCAAAGAACTTGTACGTACGTCCATGTGACGTTCTTTGATGTTGACAATCAAACTCGGTCGAAGAGGAATCAAATAATAGCCACATGCAGCGTAGCTGAAACTGGACGGCCTTCTCCTTGCTACATGTGCATTAACCAACTAGAATGGATTCTCGATAGCACAAGGGTAGCAAAAGTATCTATCTATCTATCTATCTATCTATCTATCTATCTATCTATCTATCTATCTATCTATCTATCTATCTATCTATCTACCTATCTATCTATCTATCTATCTATCTATCTATCTATCTATCTAAAAGATATAGGCCTGAGTTTTCGTAGGCCTATTATAGATAAGTTATCGTAGGCCTGTTATAGATAAGATATTATAGACCTATTGTAGATACATATATAAATATATATAATGAAATGCTCAGCAAGACAGTTGAAAACCAATATCGTAGCCCTATTACAAAGAAGATAATCGTCGGCCTATTATAGCTAATATATTGTAGGCCTATTATAGATAATGTATTGTAGGCCTGTTATAGATAAGATATTGTAGGTCTATTTTAGATTAGATAACATATCATAGGCCTGTTATAGATATCATATTATAGGCCTATTGTGTAAAGCCTGTCTATCTTAACATCTCTACGCATTTCGAGGAAGTTTGAAGCTGAGGTAAAAAAAAATTATTGTTCAAAATTTTACATTATAGAACAATTTGTAGTCCGCATGATTGCGGCGAAAGCTCTCCGATGGGCATGTAAGCAGCTTAAGTCATTTGGGGCCCCGATAACGTCCTTCACAGGGCTTAGCTAGCAGAGTTCGCGTGTGTCCCGTCCCTAATGCCGTCACTGTCAGACATCACAGGCTATGAAGTTTGGGTGCTTTTCCAAGGTTAGTTCACTTCAACGCATTATGGAGCTTGTTGGTCACGCTTCGGTGAGTTTGTTTGTGTGCGCCTGACCTCGCATGGACCTGTATTCTAAGGGAGATAATTAAACCCTTTACTGCTTTATAGCAGACGACCTTATGAACTCTCGGACACAACGTTTGGAATCAGGGTAAAAAAAAATTAGATCCTCCACCCCCCTTTCCCTCCCTCCCCTCCCTCCCCAACAAAAATCATAAATATGTAAGCAAAATATTTCTTAGAGTACATTATACAATTTATAAGTCTATAAAGTCTATAAATTGTTTTTTAATCGCAGTTTTGATCTAGACTCAGATTCACTTTAATGTATTTCAAAGGACTCTCTTTGCAACTCGATCTACTGTATACATGGACGAAATATATATGCACGAACATAACTTTCTCTCTACATTCATTTTAGCACAGGTCCATAAGGCCTACTGTACATTATTGTTGCGTATCTGACCGCATGGGAATGGCAAGTAGAATGGATCCCCTATAGCACAGCGATCGTGTCTCCCAGCGGGAACCTAAATAGTATAGATCTCCAGGGCCGGATCTGGGGGGGGGGGGGTTCCTGGGTTCCGGACCCCCCCCCCCCCCCCTGGCCATTCGATGTACCTCACTCAGTCAGAAAAAAAATATATATATGGAGTTTTTTAAAGCTCTTAATTTAGTTGACACTGGTGGTAAGTAAAACGTTCCTCATTCTACTCAAGTTCCTCGAGCGGACACGTTTTTTGTCACCCCTAACCCTTAAAAAAATTTTGGAAACCCCCCCCCCCCCACCCCCTCCAAGAGTAAGTGATCCGGCCCTGTCTTCCGCTTATGCTTTCGAGGTTCCACTGTACTCGCTTTTGCTATCGAAGGTCCATTCTATTTGGTGAACGCCCATGATTAGCTCTAAAGGAACCAGCTCCATATTAATGGGGTTCAGTGATGGCTTGTCTCGGTCTCCGATTCTGTTATTATTGATGGATGCATGTTCTTCGTGACTGCAATGTCTTCATGTACATTACGCGATATCCATATGGCGATCAGTGTTTATGTTGTATAGGATGGCAACTTTCTTCCTTGCAGTTGCATTATCCATGTCCCGCTGCCAGGCTGCAATTGCGTCAGCCTGTGCACGTATACGTCAGCAATCAATGAGCTGCAATTACCGCCCGTTTCCTCCTCATCATCAACCTCATGATCGCAGAGTATCTGAGCATATCCGGTGTCCCGCTCCATACAGAGTAGGTGAGACTGGAATAATCAGTATCATGAGGGAGTAAGCCTCGAAGGTTCGTCTGTACAATACTGCGTATGCGTGTTCCGTTCATTGATAGTTTTGCTATTGGGCCTGACGATTTTTTTAAATTTAGTTTTAACATTTTCAGTATTGCTATTTTCTGTCTGTTTATTTTGTCTGTCTGTCTCTGTGTCTGTCTGCCTGCTTGTTTGTCTGTCTCTGTTTCTGTTTGTATCTCTGTCTGTCAGTCTTTTGTTTTGTTTTTCTCTCATTCCTTCTCTTTGCCTCTTTTTGGCCCTCTCTGTGTCTCCTCTACATCTGTCTCTGTCTCAGCCTTTTTCTCTCTATCTCTCTGTGTATTTCTGTTTGTTTTCTCTCTCTCTCTCTCTCTCTCTCTCTCTCTCTCTCTCTCTCTCTCTCTCTCTCTCTCTCTCTCATTTACTCATTCATTTACATACACTAGCTCTGTGGGTTCGGGCATTAAATAGAATAGACCCAACGTTTCCCGGCGTGTCGTAAGAGGCGACTAACAGGGGTGATGTTAGCACGGCATCACTGGGCGAAAGTCTTCTACACAGAAGTCACCGGCCAGGGCGGAGGAACCTCACGTTACTACAGGTTCAACGACCACGTACTCAGGGCCAAGGCGAGCCACACTGTATTCGTGGATTTTGGCTGTGGCCAACAGCCTGGAGAGGATTGGGCACCGCCAGGTCTTTTTTTTTTTGCCCAAGACACACTACATGATGACACTATCCACTAATTCCATACCGGATCGGTCGTCGCCCGGCTCAAGGACCGCGCCTTCCGTTGGCCACCAGGACGGAGGTGT
Organism: Oncomelania hupensis; assembly: GCA_036898135.1. Classification (NCBI taxonomy): domain Eukaryota; kingdom Metazoa; phylum Mollusca; class Gastropoda; order Littorinimorpha; family Pomatiopsidae; genus Oncomelania; species Oncomelania hupensis. Next base: position 41,503,441 of record CM072526.1, read on the forward strand.
TAAGTATGCTACTGATGGACAATTTAGCAAGATCCGCACGAGAAACAACATCGTCATAGGAACCTGGAATGTCAGAACCCTAACTGCGGAAGATCCCCCGTGGGGATGCCGGGGGTTTCAGTATAAATAGTATCCCCACTTTCTGGAAATTTAGTGCTTTAAATTCCCACTGTCGCTGTCTTTCTCATTTACTCTTTCTCATTCCTGCTCTGTTCTATCAATCTGCTATACTATCGTCTTCTTCGCTATACCAGTCATCTACCTTTTTTCTTGAAAACTCTTCCGGGACAAGACTCCTTGTTCGTGTATGAGGTCTGTTGGATCAGCTTCGGAATGTTGGACGCTTTCTGCCAGGTGGTCACTAGGGCTTCCTATGATGTTATTATTTAGCAATGTAGGCATTTTATATGTATGTGTTTTGTTAATAATTTATAATGATGTTTGTATTCTATTTTGTTTTTGTAAACGGGGGTACGATTAGTTGGGGTAAAGCCTCGGCCGTCCCCTGCGTGGGATGTCTTTATTGTAAAGTAACTGGCTGGTGGAGGGCATTCAGTTTTCCCACTAGGGTTGTTTCGGTAGATCTTTTATGCGGATTGGGGGTTGTCCGGTCCTGATTTGGCTCGGAAGAGTCCGCTGGACCTAAAGCAACAATTATGTAATGTAATGTTATGTAACTGCGGAAGGAAAATTAGAAGAACTGGCCCACGAGTTGGACCACTATCGATGGAACGTTCTAGGCATCAGCGAACTGCGCTGGAAAGGCCTAGGTGAAACAACGACCGACAAAGGCCACAAGCTCTATTTCAGCGGTAGAGATGACAGGCACGAACACGGCGTTGGATTCTTGGTCCACAAGAACATTCTAGCCACTGTCATGGGTTGCCGCCCAGTCTTCAGTAGACTCATTACCATCCGCCTGAGAGCAGCACCTTTCAACATCACCATCATCCAGGCCTATGCCCCAACATCAGACTATGACTACAGCGAAGTGGAGGATTTTTATGAAAATCTTCAGGCGGTCCTTGACCAAGTGCCGAAGAAGGACATAGTCATAGTGCAAGGCGACTGGAATGCCAAGGTTGGCCAAGATCCTTTTAAAATTACCGCACCATCAGCCTCATCACTACAACTTATGTTAATCTGATGAATAAAAATTGATACAACAACAACAACAGCCTCATCAGCCATCCCAGTAAGGTCCTCCTGAAAATAATACTCAACAGGTTGAAACCCCAAGCTGAACAAATCATAGCTGAAGAACAAGCAGGTTTGAGGGCAGGGCGAAGTACCACTGAACAGATTTTCAACCTCAGAATAATCTGTGAGAAATACCTACAGCACCAACAACATCTATATCATGTGTTCATAGACTTCAAGAAGGCGTTTGACCGAGTCTGGCATGCAGCTCTATGGGCAACAATGAAAGTGTACACATCAGCCTTAAAATCATTGAAGTCATCAAAAGCTTGTATGACAAGGCTACCAGTGCAATCCTCCATAACAGCGCCATCGGGAACTGGTTCAGAACAACAATCGGTGTGCGTCAAGGATGCCTACTCTCTCCAACACTCTTCAAC
>CM072526.1:41510020-42005020 GCA_036898135.1 Oncomelania hupensis
TTTTGTTTTTGTAACCGGGGGTTCGGGTAGTTGAGGTAAACCCTTAGCCGTCCCCCGCGTGGGATGTCTTTATTGTAAAGTGACTGGCCGGTGGAGGGCGTTCAATTTTCCCACTAGGGTTGTTTCAGCAGATCTTTTATGCGGATCGGGGGTTGTCCGGTCCTGATTTGGCTCGGAAGAGTCCGCTGGACCTAAAGCAACAATAAATCAATCGCGAAAAGTTCCCGCCACTTCAGGCTGTTGCCGTTGTCTGGAGGCGTGACATGTCCAGTGCCGTCCATGTGTTGAGATCCTCTGTCCAGTTCTTTCTTTGCCTTCCTCTGCACCTGCCCCCTTCCACTGTTCCTCGCATAATGGTTTCTGCAAGGGTGTCGTGCCGCGTCACGTGACCAAACCACGCCAACGTTCTTCTTTTCACCATGGCAAGGAGTGGTTCCTGAGTGACGTCACCAGGCTCTTGACGTCCTCGTTGGTCTTGTGTTCGTACCAGGCGCTCTGCCGCATTCTGCGGTAACGCTTCATTTCAAAGGCTTGACTACGTGGGGTTTTTTTTTCTCCAGTTCTGCTGTCAAGGTCAGCTCTCGCAGCCGTACAACAGAACTGACAGCACCAAAGCTCTGAAGCGTTTTGTCTTGGTGCAGGAACGTATTTCCCTGCTCTTCCAGACCTTGTTCAGTCCTGCCATTGTTGACACAGCCACTGCCATTGTTGACATAGCCACTGCAAGCCTGATCTTGACCTCTGTAGTAGACCTGTCATCTTTGGTTATAACGGAGCCGAGACATTTAAAGGACTCCACATCTTCCAGCTTCTCTCCATTCATGGTGATGTTGGCGCTAATATCCCTGTGGCTGTTCACCAACAGCTTGCTCTTTTCTGAGCTGACCTCCGTGCTATAGGCACGGTCAACAAGTTTGGCAAATCTTGGAGTTTCTGCTCACCAACTCCCATTAAGTCAATAACATCAGCGAAGCGCGGGTTGCACAATGGTCTTCCTCCAACAGAGATAGTAGTGTGGACGTTCCGAAGAGTTGTTTGTTTTTTCTCATGACGTTCTCGACAAGGAACAAGTTGAACCGGAGAGGAGACGTAGATACCTTGACGGACGCCCACTGTAGTCTGAAAGGGTTCTCCGGTCTGGCCATTAGTGAAGACAGCACTGCTGGCGTTGTTGTATAGTGCTTCTATTGACTCAACCAAGTCCTCTTCTGTATTAAAGTGCCGAAGTGTGTGGGTAGGAGTATATCCTATATGTGTAAGTAAGAGATATATGTCTATTTGCGCGTGTTCGTGAGCGTGGGTGCGAGCATGCATCCGTGTAGGTTATATCCGTGAGCGTGTGCGCGCGCATCTGTATGTACGTATATGTGCGTGCATCTGTTGGGGCGTACGTTTGTATGTGTATACGTGCGTTAAAAAAGTTATTGTCGCCCTTTGCTATTTGAAGTCCAGAGTTATCGATCCTTTTAAGGGATTAAAATGAAAGAAGGCCTACGCGTATTAAGTGTCGGGAGCTGTATGTAGAAGTGTCATTATTTTGCTAGATAACGTGTGACCTACCTGTATATTTGACGGCTTCTCGCCATCACAATTAGTTGGTAAGAGTGTCTTGCTAGTAACCGAAAGGTCGCTGGTTCGAATCCCGGATTGGTCAACGTGTGATCATATTATTTTCCCCTTTACCAACAACTGGCCCGCTGGTGTCAGTATAAATCGGTCCAGTAGTCACCTATATGCGAAAGTGTCGTGTGACTATAATCTACAAACAACATCACAATTAGTGGCCATGCGAAGCCGTACGTATATGCTTGAACAATTTTGAGTTTAATTAGCAATTACTTCACTTGAACATTTCACGGTTTCTGGGTTATCGAGGCCTATTGAAGGATTCGCACAGAACTGTAAAGTCTGCTGACTAATGCACCAGTAGTGTGTGTGTGTGTGGGTGTGGGTGTGTGTGTGTGTGTAGGTGTGTGTGTGGGGTGTGTGTGGGGGGTGGGTGGGTGGGTGGGTGGGTGTGTGTGTGTGTTTCATTTTACCGTCTATTTACATGTATGGCCTTGGTACATATTGTATACGTTTGTGATATTATAACATGTAATTGTTTAACATGCATGCACACAATGCAGTAAGTGCGTGTTAAGTCCTTATACTTCTATAGTTAATTTTAAAATGTGCAAAATAAGCACAAAGGTGTACTCTTACAGGCTCATTTCCAAATATCGACGAACATGCGTTTCAATGGGCATGAATTGGAGTAATCAACGATGAACAAACATGGTTCAAAGCTGTGGAAGAGTGCTAAAGGGAAATAGAACGCTCATCTATTTGCGGGCAGATGGCATGCGTCAACGATACAACATTTGTTCACCGTTGATCCTTGCAATAGCTTTGGATAAATATGATGATTCTGTATTCAGTGATGTACACGCATCGCCTTTTTCATGGTATTTATTGTACAATATTAGTACAATATTTATTTAACATAGTCGAGGTGGCCTCAGTGGGCCCCGAGTTACTAAGTCGTGGTTGATCTTGGACGGCAACCATCGTCTTGAGAAACTGGTTGAACTAAATAAAGCAGCACTATTGAAGAGCGATACAATAGTATCTACACTACAGTACACTACTGTTCATTACACTACAGTTCATTACACTACAGTTAATTACACTACACTACACAACACTATACTACACTACACTACACCACACAACACCACACTACACCTCACTACACTACACTACACTATACTACACTACACTACACTACACAACATTACACTACACTACACTATACTACACTACACTACACTACATCACACTACATTACACTACACTATACTACACTACACTACACTATACTACACTACACTACACCACACTACACTACATTACACCTCACTACACTACACTATACTACACTACACTACACTACACAACATTACACTACACTATACTACACTACACTACATCACACTACATTACACTACACTATACTACACTACACTATACTACACAGTACTACACTACACCACACTACATTACACTACACTACACTACACTACACTACACTATACTACACTGCACTACACTACACCACATTACACTACACTTACACTACACTACATTACACTACACTATACTACATTACACTACACTACACTATACTACACTACATTTACACTACACTATACTACACTACACTACAATACACTATACTACACTACACTACATTACACTACACTACACTACACTACACTACACTACACTACACTACACTACACTATACTGCACTACACTACACTATACTACACTACATTACACTACATTACACTACACTACACTACACTGCATTACACTACACTACACTATACTACACTACACTACACTACAATACACTACACTACACCACATTACACTACACTACACTACACTACACTACACCAAATTACACTACACTTACACTTACACTACACTACACTACACTACACAACTCCGCCACGACCCTTTTTATTTGTTTAATTTTAAGATCTGTGTATGCATCGTGATTTTAGACCATTACATCTACGAACAAATCAGTTATTAACACAGTAACTATTCAAACAAATAGAAAATATTAGCTACTCAAGTTCCTACTCAAGTTTCACCAAATCTATAAATCTTTCAATCAGTTTCTCACTTCCTTCAACTTGCATGTCATACCGGTCTAAATTTAATTAAGCCATTCCTATCACCAATCACAACCAAAATACTACTACTAGGCCTACTACTACTACTACTACTACTACTACTACTACTACTACTACTACTACTACTACTACTATATCTATCTATCTATCTATCTATATAAAACTATTACTACTACTATTACTACTACTATTACCACTACTATTACTACTACTACTACAATATATACTACTACTACAACAATATATACTGCTACTACTACGACTACTACTACTACAATATCTACTACTACTACTACTACTACTACTACTACTACTACTACTACTACTACTACAATATCTACTACTACTAAAACAGGATGTTGTCATTAGTACTCGAAGCGCGGCAAACTTCAAATTAATTCCCTTTTGTTTGTGGGTGTGTTTCTGTGTGCGTGTGTGTGTGTGTGTGTGTGCGTGCGTGGTGCGTGTGTGTGCGCGCGCACGGTTTTCCCGGTCACCAGAGTTAGCGGCCATGTGAAAGGATAATGAGCTCTTCGGGACAGGTGTCGCCCTCACCTCGTGCACCTTCACCTTTGACCTGCCCTCCTATCCAAGAGAAGGTGGAGGAGGAGGAGAAGGCAGCGGAAGAGACGGCGAAGTGCCCCCCATCTCCTCTGGCCCATTACTACAGCGGTATCACGCAGTCCGACAGGTACGCCTGGCCCCCTTTCCTGGGCGACTGGGCCTTCGAGGATGTGCAGCCCCGCAGAGGTCAGTGAGATTGATTGTTTGATTAATTGATTGGTTGAATGGTTGGTGGAAAAAAGAAAGAAAGAAACACCGCATCAAGAGTCATCACAGAAAGTTTACACATGAAAAAAGAAGAAAAAAAACACAACAAAAAACGAAAACGGCATTTTTAAAGATTTATTTGTTTGTTTATTTATTTATTTATTTATTTATTTATTTATTTATTTATTTATTATTATTATTATTATTATTATTATTATTATTATTATTATTATTAATATTATTATACTACTACTACTACTACTACTACTACTACTACTACTACTACTACTACTACTACTACTACTACTAGTGGTTCTGTCTGTCGTTCTTGCAGTATGTTGGCTCGTGTGCGAACTGTGGTGTGTGTGTGCGTGCGTGCGTGTGTGCGCGAAAGCTTTTGGGTTCTGGCCTATGATAGATGTGCGTTTAAAGGAAAAGCTCGTTTAATTTCTGAAACGTTGTATAGTAACATAGTCACTTGAACTGTAAGCTATTTCTGTAGCCCAATGAATGTTTTCGCATGCCACGCACGTGTGTGTGTGTGTGTGTGTGTGTGTGTGTGTGTGTGCGTGCGTGTGTGTGGTTGTGCGCGTGCGTGCGTGCGTGTTATCTCGATTCTGAGACATATTCCTTGTGTTTTATCTTGGCAATAAAATTATTTCACTTTGACTTACTACTACTACTACTACTACTACTACTACTGCTGCTGCTGCTGCTGCTACTACTACTACTACTACTACTACTACTACTACTACTACTACTACTACTACTACTACTACTACTACTACTACTACTATTAAAAAAAGAAGTGTTTTTGTTGTTGTTTTGTTTCGGTTGTTTCTAAATAGTGTAAAATAACCTAATTTGTAAACATACTTTAATTAATGGATTTAATTTAAATGAACTAGTTTTTTAATTGCGTTCCTTTGAATTAATTTAAATTAAATCCATTAGTTTAAAATATGTTTACAAATAAGGTACATATAATAATATATTTGTTAGCAATATAGCCTATTTTGTGTGAGACTTTTAGCACCCAGGACGTAGGTACGCGCATTGGATCGAGTTCCAACGCTCACAACGGTTTTCGTTTTGATTTCATTTTTCAGTCTCCACTGGCTGCCTGGAGGAGGGGGAAGAAGGGGGCAGTGAGGTGCAGAGAGAGGTGGAGGAGAGTTACGCCAAGGACGACCTCTCGCTCGGGCGACATCCTATCTGCACGCAGCCCTTCCTGTTCGATCTGCGCCACGTGACTGTCAGAAAGCGGAACTCCGTGTGCGACATCGAGTTCCGCTTTCCGTTGGTCGGGGGCGGCGGCGAGGACTCGGATCACAGCCCCTTGACCAGGCACCTGCGACCACGTGACCTTCCCATCTCCCTCTCCACCTCTTCAATGTCGATCCTGACGTCGCAAAGCTCCATTCCGGAGTGGGAGGTGGTCGCGCGGCGGCATTCATGCGTGCACGTGCGTAGTAATGAATGGTTGTTCCTGCTGATCCTGTACGTGTTCCTGTCACTGTGTCTGGGTCTGAGCATCGTCACCTTCGTGCTGGTGCTGCTAGGGCTGCAGGCCATGTACTGCCTGCTCATCAGCCTCATCTAGTCCTCCGTAGACTCGTGCAGCGGTCTCTCCTGTCGACCAAAAACCTTGTTCTATGTGTCAATGATTAAACGGTATACCACCATGTTTCATGCGTCATTCAACACTGCATGTTTCGCTTGTTTTGGGATATTGTGTAGCCTCGTAATCTCGTCTTCTGGCGTAAGCTTAGCTATACCTATGCCTATTATTGTTCCACGCCTATGCCGTCAGCTAGTCAATATTTATTATTGTAGAGTGAAATATTTTTTAACGTGACCTTGTGGCTCGGTCGCCGGTTTCCTACGCTGAAGGTCACGGTCACGGGTTCGATTCCCAGCAAAGGGGCGCGAACTTATGTGAAATAGGTAAGCTTACGAGACTGTTCAGGCCAGGTCACCGAGGGGTTTCTCCAGGTACTCCGGTTTCATCCCTTCCTTCAGTAATAGTATTGGATGCAGTCAATGTAAACATTTGAAAACAATACAAAAATCCATATCAATATTTCCGTCTTCTATTTATTTTTTTAATTTATTTAATCGTTCTTATATAGCGCTTTTCCAGCTCAAGAGCTGCTCAAGGCGCTGGCCGATACAGGATCTAACTCATGCCGCCCGAGACGCCCACCCGCAGCCTTTGGGCGCATGGTCTGACGCCCGGACAACTGAGCACAATCCTGGGCAGCCAGGGATGGGGGAGAAGGACCTAGATGCATGCTGGGTGTGTTCTTGTCACCGGCACTAACCCGACTAGGACATGAGCGTCAGGATCTTTAAAGTCCGTTATGATGGAATATATGCGACACAGACTAGACCTCGGTTTATACTCTCATCCGAAGGAGTAGGAAAACAGGAGTAAAGTGTCTTTCCCAGGGACACAACACAATGGCCCGGCCAGGGCTCGAACCCGGGACCATCAGATCCGCAAGCCGAAGCACTACCATTAGACCACAGTGCCTCCCTTCTAATAGCGATCCCCCTGCCTTTACACCACATGTTTAAGTGATGAATGTGTTTGTTGTTTTTGTAGGAGTGTCTGTAACATGTGAGCGTGTATGTTGGTTACACATCGCCGCGCTTTAAGTCTGATTTATCAATAAGGCACGTATAGCATCCATTATTGTTATTATTACAATATTACCAAACTAAAAGTAGGGGCTTCCGCATTTGCGGTCGGGGCTGGGTGGGGTGGGGTTCCCTATTTGCGGTAGGGGTGTCATTTTTCCTTCATTTATGCGGTGAGTATTAAACTAGGAAGTAAAAGCTTTGGACGACCTTCCAAAATCCCAATGAACACCATACAACATTGATAGCTAAAAAATATATTTGCAATATAAGCCTACCTGAACACGACACGAAAACAAAAATAAAAAAAATAAAAAATAAAATAAAAGGATCAGTTGACCGCAAAGGCGCACTGAAAGTGTCCGGGGACGTTAAGCTATCCAACAACAAGAGTCGCACTGGTATTACCAAATTTTTTTTTTGCTTCATCAGTCTATTATGACGTGGGTGTCCTCCGGTATAGAAAATAGTCTCAGAGGACGCTAAGCTCAGAAAAGATGAGAAGAGTGAGTGACGCAATTAGAACCGGACTGGGAATATAGGGGACCCTTAGACAAGCACAAAGCGTGGACACCATTACCAAAAGTGGTTCCGGCACTTCGTCCAAATCCCATACAGCCACTGGACAGCCTGCGCAGGATTTAGGAAGCTTGGCTGACATCTGACTTCCGTCATGCGCTCTCGAGTGTGGCCTAGCTGAGTGCCTGAAAGGTCGAGTAGAACCGTGTCAGCGACAAGGGTGGTGAGTGCGAGGAACTGCTGTGATCCGCCATGGAGACGCGTGTGGAAGGAACTATAGATGAGAGTGCACTACTTAAGCTAACGTACCGCGTTTCAACAGTGTTGAAAATTCTGATCGCAAAGGCTTTGCTGCCATGCCGTAGTTTTGTTTCCCTTTTGATGCCCGGTCGTTGAGTGCATAGTGAGGCTAGGGATGTATGTCGACTTATCTTGTTGAGCTTTGGTACACAGGTACTTGAAATCAGGTGCCATCCTTCAGTGGCAGTCAAACAGTTGGTCCGAATTTTACTTTTTGTGTGTGTGTTCAAAACACACTTTTGGCCTTACCTCAAGAATAATTAAACCGAAATTCATTTTTTTGTAATTTTTGGCGGATATCTGACCTACTGCTAAGCATATCAGACCACGTGTATTTGTACTTACCAAAAGTGAAGGTCGTGTGCTTCGCCACTTTCTAAACACGTTTTGCGCGGTTATCTAAACCATTATATCAGCCGATTGTATGATTGGTTTGGCGTACATATTTATAGTTAGATAGTGGTTTATCATTCCATGTTTGCCTGTTGCTTGGTTACTATAGAGCCCAGTCTCAACACAGCCAACAAAATCAACACTTTGGAAAAATGCTTATTTTTCGGTTTATGTGTGTGTAAGTGTGTGTGTGCGTACACATAAGCCTTGAAAAGGGTGACTGACCTTGCTTTTTATGCAGAAAATGGGTTTGTGTATTATTAGTCACCCACTTTTTTCCAGCCACCCACTTTTTTTCTAAGTGCGCGGGAGGGCTCTTTTAGTGCGTGGGAGTGCAGTTGTAGTGCATGAGAGTGTTTTAAGTACAAGGGAGTGCTCTATCCGGTACGGAGAAAATGCAGTCGATTTTCGGGAAAATTTTGAAGATTGTTCGACCTATTTCGTCGCCTATAAGAGACGAACTAGGTCAACTTTTGAGACGGAAAGAGCTAATTTTGCATTAGATTCTTAAATTTCTAGAAGAAATTTGCGTTTTTTCCGTCAAAAACCCACTTTCCGATTCCTACATTTTTAGTAAAACCCAGTTTTGGTGTTCTATGTACTTGTGTGTGTGTGTGTGTGTGTGTGTGTGTGTGTGTGTATGTGTGTGTGTGTTTTTGGAAATACATTTGAATGACTTGCCATCTTGTTTGCCTTATTGTCTTATAATGTTTCATTTTTTAATGAGTCTTCAGTTCCCTGTGTTTTGGTAACAGAGTTTAAAATTATTGTTAAAAGTACTGGTTAGATCTCTCTGTCCTTTTTCTGTCTCTCTCTCTCTCTCTCTCTCTCTCTCTCTCTCTCTCTCTCTCTCTCTCTCTCTCCCCATTACAAAGTTATGTATTGTCCGGTGCAAGAGTTTCTCGCTTTAATTGTGTGTCCCTGCAAGACTTACCTCGCGTGTTAAAGGCGCAGGCAACTTGTGTCAGGCCAACCAGCGCGAACTAGCAATAGATTTTCCTCATAATGCCAGGCGATTGGTCCAGACGGCTGCGAGACCGGAAGAGACGAGACGCTACCAGAATTCAAGAGGATCTATCCATTCAAAGTATACGAGCCTCTGTGTATGAGATTGATCAGATTCCAGCTTGTGTCAGTGAGGCGTATACCTCAGCATGGCTCTGATACTCCAATGGCTTCTAACAAAGTTTTAAATTGTGGCGAAGTGGATCAAAGATATCACAAGACGGCAAGCTATTAAAATGTATTCACACACTCACACATTGCTTTAAACACTCACACATAGCTTTAAAGAAAAAATATGCGGATTTTTAAAAGTGTGCATTTTGTTGTGATTCGGCTTCCTATCCTATCCTATCCTATCCCATAACTCGGAGGTCGTAAGGGCACCACAGATGATCGTTTAACCAGCGTACTCCATCTTTCCCTGTCCTCAGCAGCCCTGATTGTTTCGCTCAGTGTCAAACCGGTCCATTCTGGAATGTTGTCCTCCCACCTCTTTTTCGGTCTCACTCTTCTTCTACCTCCTTGCACTGTGCCTTGCAGGATGGTCTTTGCAAGACCTGATGATCTGGTGACGTGGCCATACCATCGGAGTTTACGTTTTTTCACCACTGTGATTCGGCTTAACAAAGCAACAGGAAAAGGTTGAATGACAGACCTCTATCTAAACTGTCTGCACGCACACATTTATTAAAATCGACAACAACCTTGATTAATGAGAAGGAACAAATACGAATAATCTAACATACTTAGCAGTAGTTAAAGTATTCGTAAAATAAAATCCTGGAGGCACAAACAACTGCTGCCCTGACAAGGTTGAAGCCCATTTGGAAAGACAGGATCATTAGTCTACATTTCAAGGTAAGGCTGCTATGCTCCCTTGTCATCTCCATCTTCCTATACGTTTGCGAAACATGGACCTTCACAGCGGATCTACAACCAAGAATACAAAGCATGGAGACGAGGTGCTACAGAAGACTTCTGGGCATTTCCTTTATACCCAGCACATCACCAACGACGAAATCCGATCACACAAGCCATTGGACAACACGATGACCTGCCTACAGTGGTGAAGAAACGGAAACCCCGATGGTATGGTCACATCACCAGATCATCAGGCCTTGCAAAGACCGCCCTGCAAGGCACGGTGCAAGGAGGCAGGAGATGAGGGAGACGGAAAAATAAGTGGGATGACAACATTCGAGAGTGGACTGGGAGGGTTGCTGAGGACAGAGAAAGATGGAGTACGCTGGTTAAACGATCATCTGTGGTGCCCCTATGACCTTTGAGTTACGGGATAGGATAGGAAAGTAAAATCATGAATCTCGGTTCTGTTATTCGTGAGAACAGGCAAAAAGTGTATTTTGAACAGAAGAGTTAAATTCAGAGCGACGAACCGACCGATTGACCCAAAACCCGAACTGCTGTTGAAGGATGACCCATGATTTGAAGTATACTAAACCTCTACAAAATCCGTTCAGCCGTTTTTGAGAAAATGTGACGCAAAACGTGTTTAGCAACAAATGGCTCCAGTGACCTTGACCCATTGCGAAAGAGCATAAATGACAGCACGGGCTGCAGTAAATGCAGTCCAAATCCGTTCAATAGTTCTTAATCTTGAGAAAGGGCCGATCGACAGACAGACCTACAGACAAAACCGATATACCGACATTTGGCTCGTTCTAAATCTCTCCTCTACCCCCCCCCCCCCCCCCTCTCCCATCCCGCACACACATCGACTATTTCAAAGTATTTCCAGATAATTCTGGAAATTCAAAATAGCAACGCAAAAAGCATGGAACACGCCAAAGTGTCTAGATCCTATACATCTGGAGAGGAGCTGTCTTGTTTATAAACATGGAACTAGTTGAGACTAATTGAAGGTTTCTCCCTCTCCCGATTTCTCAGTACAGAGAGCAGAGACGGTCGTTATCAGGCTCAGCTACATTGACTAACCCACCCACCCTCCTTTCATCTCCCTCCCCACCACCCCCAATCCCAAACCCAACCCCGCCCCACTCTTACCTTCTACGCGTCTGACTGTGGTGTTTCTTCCATTGATTTTTAGTACCAAATCAGTCTGGTAGTTATTTCGGTGAATAGTCATAGCTGGGGAGATTGATATAGGTTGAGATTAGGAGGGGTTTGTTCTGCTTTGCCCTGGTTAGCGCCACGTCTGAATTAGTTCATTTGGGGGGTGGCCTGGTTAGCAGTGTTGATAGGGTTGCTGGTTTTCTATGCCGAAGGTCGCGGGTTCGAGCCCCGCATGGGACAAACTTCCGTGACTGAGGTACCAGACTTTTCAGGACACCGAGGGTTTTCTCCGGGTACTCCGGTTTCCTCCATGCCTTCAATAATGGTATTGGATGCTGTCAATCTAAATTTCCCCCCTCCTCCTCCTACCTCCCCCCCCCCCCAAATTGATTTCTCTTCCACGCGCCTTCTGTAATAGCGATTTCTTCAGATCGCCGCGCTTTGAGTTTGACTGAAGAAAAAAACGGGTTATAACATCCTGTATTATTAATATTATTATTATTATTATTATTATTATTATTATTATTATTATTATTATTATTATTAATGAATACTAAGATATATTTTTTTAAACACAATCCTTTTGCTTCTCCATAATTATAATAAAATGGGGCTGTCTTCTTTGGATGTTGAAGGTAGGAAGTCATTACGTGCGAGTCCTGCACACGTATGAACAACGATCGGGCTTTGAAAGCCTTTTCAATGGGTATGAAATGAGTCGATCGAAACGAATTCCGCTGTGAAAGAGTGTTGGAGGGAAACAGAGCGCTCATCTATTTGCGGGCAGTTTAGGCGTGTCAACGATGAAGTGGCTGTTCACCGCTGATCTTCGCAATAACATCAACAACAACGACAAAAAGCAATGACACAGTGTTTTGGTTTAAACCAGGCAGTTGAGGGTGAATATGTCTAGTTTAGTCGAGGTTACAGTTAACCCTAACACTAGCCCTAACCCTAATCCAAATTCGAACTAACTGTTATCCTAACGCTAAATATCAAAATTTGCTGTTATAATTTTATTCCGTATCTCTGCGTAATAATATAATTATGAATGCGCAAAACGATGCGCGAATCGACGTACATGATCCTAATATGACCGCCAGAATTTGGGCTTTTCCCTGTTGGTTAGCGGCGGAATTCAGAAGACATTTCGTTACGGCCCGATTGTCGTTCTTGGCTGTTTGTCACTCGACACAGCGCCACCTACCTTCGTGGCATTATCTCCCGTGATCCAACCGGATAGCTTGCAACAAGATTTCCCTCTGTCAAAAAAACACAAATAATATGATGAGAGTTACTTGTGAACTGGATAACAACCACATCTCGATAGATAGCAAAGCGGTGTAGACAACACATCCTTATTATGAGCGAGAGAGAAAAAGAGAAAGAGAAAGAGAGAGGCGAGGGGGAGGGGGAGGGGGCGGAGGTGAGGGGGACAGAGGTCTGGTGAGGGGGGCAGAGGTGAGGGGTACAGAGGTGGGGAGGCAGGCAAACTGTTCTCGAACGTTTCAGAGACTGTCGAGACAGTCTTGTGGTGGGTGGCACATGAGCCAAGTTTTCTGCGTCTCACCAGCCCCGCGACTACTGAAGACGTTCCCAAAGTGGAAACAGCTGTCTGTACGTCAGGATAGCTAACAAACACAATTGAGACATCTTTTCACAACCGTAGTACCGACTAGTAAGAGAATGGCACTGTGAAAGTTAGGATTTTAAATACTACTGGTCTGCTGCAGACCATTGTCATCTGTACACTACAGTTGCTCTGTCATACACCTTATTCAAAGTTGACGTCTATCGAGTGACGTTTTAACACCAGTTGTTCTCCGTTCACACTTTAATTTAATAAATAGATGGGTAGATAGATAGATAGATAGATAGATAGATAGATAGATAGATAGATAGATAGATAGATAGATAGATAGATAGATAGATAGATAGATAGATAGATAGATAGATAGATAGATAGATAGATAGATAGATAGATAGATAGATAGATAGATAGATAGATAGATAGATAGATAGATAGTTCATATAAAGCTGCGTGTTGCCTACCGCTTTCCTATCGAGAATCCGCTGTAGGCGCCTTGTATACATGCCCCTTGTGCTCAGTCAAACAGTGTCTCATGAACTAGCCCCTCTTTGTTGAGCCTCAGAGCATGATCATGCACAGCGTAAGCCTCAGACATTCCGAATGGAAAGGTAGGTCTGAAAAGGTTCCGCGCATCAAGCATCAGGCAGCCCACACCGAGTAGCTAAAGACTAGCCGAAGGGAACGTTCGCCTATCTGCTAGCAAGAGGTCCTGGGCGAATCTCAGCGACGCTGTGTGCAGGCCACAGGCGCTCGCATCTCCCTTCTATGCATGTATCACAAATACATGGATTATATAGATAATACGTACTGCGAGGTGACCAGATTCCATTTCCGTATTTTCCACATGAGAGCTGATCAAAGCCTTGTAAACAGCGTTAACACTATTTTTGTCCAGAAAGACCAAATTAAGGATCTTATAATTATTATTCCAATCATTTGATTCGTTTTACTGATTGCCTTTTGAATGTACTAGTCAAAGGATAATTAACAATAGCTGTCAGCATTTTCTTTGTGTTTAAATGAATGTTCACAAGACTAAATGATAGGCTCTATCTCACAGGCGCTTGTATCTGGGCACGCGAGTGCCTATGCGTGTGACGCGGCTCCCTTTGCCGACGCGTAGCAGGCATAGGCGCTCGCGTGTACAGATACAAGCGCCTGTGCTCTGCCTGTAAATAGCTTGATCATGCCATTTTTTAAAAAAAGTTTGTTTTTGCTATGGAAACATATCAATAGTCCACCATACTGCCAATTCGTCAGTGTATCTATGAAGGTATCGTGGTTTTGTATGCGCTATTTGTTGTTTCGCCTGCCATATTGTGATGAATGGTGAATGTGGACTTTAAACTTTCATAACCGAGACTGTTCATTCATTGTTGTTCAGAGTGTCAAAAGGTGATAAGGCCTACATCAAATTGTATCATCCATGTGTTCTGACCCAGATGCATGTCTCGCGAGCGAAGCCCATCCTGTAGGTCACACACACACACGCACACCCCGCCCCCCCCCCCCCCCCCCCCCCACACACCACAAGGCTGATATTCGATAATGTTTTGTTGTATTGAACTGTCATTCAGTCACTGCTCCACTATCTCCTTCCAACAACCTATAATATAGCTCATCCCGTCCTGAAATGGAAATATCGATGTATTACTGTTCAAGAAAAGTCTTAATTCTGAATCCATCTGTGTAGCAGTCTGCCCTGATTTCAGTTATGAGAGACGATTGAAGCCTATTCAAATATCAAGCCTGTGCTCGTTAGATCTATGAAAACTCATAATGTGTCTTTATTTCACGTATCATGTATTTTCTCTATTTCATGTTTCGTTTATTTTCTATTATTTCATGTCATTTAATTTATATTTCATGTGATCTATTTTATATTTCACGTGCCATTTATTTTCTTGTTTCGTTGTGTCGTTAATTTTGTTAACCTCGTTTAAATCGGTATTTGTAAATGCTACTGGAAATATCCTTATATCCGCACACTAATGTGAAATGAGATTAAATGTACAAAATGAAAGCCAATGTAGAAGAAGACAAAAGTGATATTTTATTAATCAGTCTAATAGTGTTTGGTGTTTCATTTGGATGTTGGTGTGTATAAAAGTGCGTGTGTGTGCGTATGTGTGTGTTTGTGTGTGTATGTTGGTGTGATTGTTTCATGGTGGTAATGGTGGTGGAGGTGATAGTAGCGGTTGTGATGGTGGTGGCGGTGGTGGTGGAGGGGGTGGTGGTGGTGATGATAACGGTTGTGATGATGGTGATGGCAACGATTCCGGCGATGACTGTGTTGATAAGGCTATCGCTGCTACTAATGCGAAAGTGATGATGTTGGTGATGATGATGACGACAGCTGTTCTTGTTGCTGCTGCTGCTGCCGATGATGATGATGATGATGATGATGATGATGATGATGATGATGATGATGATGATGATGATGATGATGATGATGATGATGATGACAACGACCCCCATCAGGAGTGATTACCGTGATGATACCTAGCCTATATAGATGACAATGGCAACAATACCAGCAACAAAATGATGATGCCTACACTTGTAAAACACTGAAGGGCTCTTAAGACGATAATACATTGGTGTTATTTTGACCAGCACTCGGACACTGCCGAGTGACGATAAAACAAATGAAGACTGCTTTTCTAGGTTTTGACAACATCGACGTGGTTTGGGTGGCCTGTTATGTTTGTGTTTTAATGACTTTTTGTCTGGATCTCGCACCTCTAAGGACGGACACCTGACATTTCAAATAAATCGTAAAAAGGAAGTGATAATCTCACTGTAGACAAAAAAATGAACTCATTGTATTGTATTGTATTGTATTGTATTGTATTGTATTGTATTGTATTGTATTGTATATTTAATCGTTCTTTTAACGCGCTTTTATTTTTGGTAGCTAATGAGCTGCTCAAGGCGTGGTCATCCCTCGGGTGCAATGTGTACTAATCACATTCAAAATAAAGTGAGGATATTTGACTGCAATCACATCGGAAGTAATTTAAAACCCAGTGCAGCCAAAATCGAATAATGTCAAAGTCCGTTTATATTCAAATACCGCTTATTTGCAATCCCTTGTTGTACTCGAAGTTCGTTGGGGCAAAACAGATGATCGTTCAGCCAGCGTACTCCATCTTTCTCTGTCATCAGCAATCCTCATGGCTTCGCTCAGTGTCAAGCCAGTCCATTCTCGAAAGTTGTCCTCCCACCTCTTGTTCTGTTTTCCTCTGCCTCCTTGCACCGTGCCTTGCAGGATGGTCTTTGCAAGGCCTGATGATCTGGTGACGTGGCCATACCCTCGGAGTTTCCGTTTCTTGCATGGGCAGCCAGTGTAGAGATTTGAGAAGTGGATTTGGGCTATCGCGTTTCCGCGCTCTGAAAACAAGACGGGCAGCAGAGTTCTGGACTTCTTGTAATTTTTCAATAAGAAAGAGAGGTGAGCCAGCAAGGACAGAATTACAGTGTTCAAGTTTGGAGAGAACGAAAGTGCAGACGAGAATTTTGTTGTATCAGTAGAGAGGTAGTGGCGGATTGAGCTGATTCTATGGATTTCAAAGTATGCGCTTTTTTCAAGTACTGGATATGTACTGGTCAAGTGACATGTCGGCAGATATGGTAAAACCAAGGTTACGAGCGTGACGGGAGAAAGGTATGGTTGATGTTCCTATTTCAACAGACTGCAGCAAAGCAACTGAGGACCTATCTGTTTTCTTCCCAAAGAGGAGTGCTCCAGGTTTGTCATCGTTAAGATTCGGTCGGTTTTCTGACATCCTGTACTTAACCTCTGAAATACATGTCTGCATGCTCTGAACATAGGCGTGTGCCTGAGAGGGTTCTGAACATTTATAGAGTTGAGTATCGTCAGCAAAAGACTAGTTCTGGACCGAGTGAGACTTTATCGCATTTGAAAGCTGCTGAGTGTAGAGGATGAATAGGACAGGACCATGGACTGAGCCTTGAGGAACACCAAAGTAGAGAGCAGCAGCTCTAGAAGAGTTGTTTTCAGTGAGTACAGTTTGTGACCTGTTGGTGAGATAAGACTCAAGCCAAGACAAGGTCGTACCAGAGATTCCATACAATGTACCAAGTCTGTGAAGGAAAATATTATAGTCAATCGTGTCAAAAGTAGCAGAAGGTTCTAACAAAGTGAGGACAGACACATCACCACATTCCAGACGCATTACTTACAAGAGGAAACGTCAAAGAAGCTTTTTTGCAGCCGTCACGTTGCTAGGAAACGACAACTTACAGGCGGACAATGAACGCTGAAGGCCGATTGTCTAAGCGACTATCTAACAAGGAGTCCGATTGGACAGACAACTTCCTAACAACGACGTGCACTTTCTAATAAAACACCATATTATTACTAATAATATTGGACGCTGTATACGCGCGTTTCCTCCCAAATTAACCTATCCTATCCTATCCTATCCTATCCTATGCTATCCTATCCCGTAACTCGGGGGTCGTAGATCGTTTAATCAGCGTACTCATCTTTTTCTGCCCTCAGAAACCTGATGGTTTCGCTCAGTGTCAAACCAGTCCATTCTCGAATGTTATCCTCCCACCTCTTTTTCGGTCTCCCCCTACTTCTGCCTTCTTGAACTGAGCCTTGCAGGATGGTCTTTGCAAGACCTGATGATCTGGTGACGTGGCCATACCATCGGAGTTTCCGTTTTTTCACCACTGTGAGCATGTCATCGTGTTGTCCAATGGCATGTGTGATGGTATGTCGGACTTCGTCGTTGGTGATGTGCTTTGGTATAGGAAATGCCCTGAAGTCTTCTGTAGCACCTCATCTCCATGCTTTGTATTCTTCGTTGGAGATCTGTTTTGACGGTCCATGTTTTGCAAGCATATAGGAAGATGGAGATGACAAGGAAGCGCAGCAGTCTTACCTTGGAATGTAGACTGATGGTCCTGTCTTTCCAAATTGGCTTCAACCTCGACAGGGCAGCAGTTATTTGTGCGATTCTAGAGAGGACTTCCTGTCGGGACCCATTGTTTGATACAATGGCTCCTAAATATTTGAAGCTATGCACTGTGTTGAGGGATTGGCCTTGGACTTTGATGTCAGTGTTGATGCCATTGGTGTTGTTGGTCATCATTTTGGTCTTCTCTGCACTTATTTCATTCTATAGGCTCTGGAGGTGGTGTCAAGCCTCTGTACCAGATGTTCAAGTTCTTGTTCCTCTCCAGCCAATCCATCAATGTCATCCGCAAAACGAATGTTGGAGATTGCTCTTCCCCCCTATGCTGACTGTGCCTTCGTGATCTGCAAGGGCATCTGACCTGATGCGCTCTAGGAAGATGTTGAAGATTTTTGGAGAGAGTAGACATCCCTGACGCACACCGATTGTTGTTCTGAACCAGTTTCCGATGGCGCTGTTGTTTTACCCAGCAAATCACCAAAAACGAAATCCAACAGACCATCACACAAGCCATTGGAAAACACGATGACATGCTCACAGTGGTGAAGAAACGGAAACTCCGGTGGTTTGGCCACGTCATCAGAGTATCAGGCCTTCCAAAGACCATCCTGCAAGCCACGGTGCAAGGAGGCACAAAAAAGGGAGAAAAGAATGTACTGGCTTGACACTGAGCGAAGCCATGAGGGTTGCTGCGGACAGAGAAAGATGGAGTACGCTGGTTAAACAATCATCTGTGGTGCCCCAACGACCTTCGAATTACGGGACAGGATAGGATAGGATATGGGGGATAGGGGCAGCGTGAAAACGAATAGGAGTTCCATAGATTCAAGCGTCGGAGCTGAATCGACTTTTGGCATGTAAGAGAGACCATGAGCTTCCTATCTCGACGCTAGCAGGCCAACTTTGTTGTAACAACCAAACGACAACAGTGATTGGTTTAGACGACTTGCAAAGAAATGGCCCTGATTGGTGAAAGAATATCGTCTGATTGGCTAAAGAATATCGTCTGACCCCCCTCCACCCCACCCTTCACCTCCACCCCACTCTCCGTGACTTATGCCTGACAGGAGGATGGGCAATACTGGAAAATGGCTCCATAATTTGCCATTTTACATCTGTGGCTCAGACTTGTCGTCTGTCACGTAAGCTTGATGTAGTAGCCATAGCTCGTCCTAGTGATAGTGAAACTGACCGCAAAAAATATTAAATGGATCGCTTAAGAATTGCAACCCCCCCCCTCCTCTCCCCCCCTCCCCCCCAAAAAAAAATATATATATATTTTTTTTCAATGGCAAGATTGCAGTGCGTGACTGAGACTAGCGTAGGCTTACGTTCCTGTGAGGGAGTACTAGGCGAGTCTCAGCTACGCTGTGTGAGAAAAAAAAAAAACTTTAGAACCGGACTGGATCGACCGTATGCTGGCAACTCGCAGAAGGTCCAAGCAAGCCGCTAGCTTTGGTAGTCTATTTCCACACCAAATCTGAAAATACATTGAAATAGGCGGGGTGGGAGGGAGGGAGAGTGGTTGGGGGGAGGGGTGTGTGGGGGGGATCAGAACGAGCCAAATGTCTGTCTGTCTGTTGGGTCCGTTGGAAGCTATACCTCAAGAACCACAGAACGGATTTTGACCAAGCTTCCTAGGAACATTACCTAGGTCAGCGGCTTGCCCCCCGTCCCATCACAATAATTTTCGCTCTACCGCAAAGGTCAAAGTCACTGGAGTGTACTTGTCGCTAAACACGTTTTGCTCAATATCTTTTTAATAACAGAAAAAGAAATGAAAAGCAGCTAAAGCGGTTTAGTTACGTTTTGACATACAGGTAGGCCTACGACATTCACATTACAGGGCCATCCTTCAGTATAGCAGTCCGGTTGTCGGTCAGTAAGTCAGTCGGTCGGCCGGTCGACCCGAATGTATTTATTCGGTTTAAAACACAGGTTTTGCATTTTCGACAATAACTGAACCGAAATTCATCATTTTAACCTTGCGGATGCTTTTAACTACTACTAACCATTTCGCGTCTTTGGTAAGCTATTTATTCTTTCTCAAAGGTCAAAGTCATTGTGCTTCACAATTTTACTATTAACAAACAAACAAGCAGGATGTAGTTTAAAACTGGTTGATCCTATTTTGAATTTTGATCATGGTTGGTTTGCAGATCCTTCAGATCGTGTGGATTATCGTTCCTTATTTTACATTTTGTTTCGTTAGGAGAGATAACCCAGTCACAACGCCTCCATGAAAAATGGACATTTTGTAAATGCGTATTTTGGGGTATTATTATATTTTTTTCGCAGTTATTTATGTTTGCGAATGACTGGAATTTCAACTTAATGGCCGGCTTGACATCTTGTTTTTAATGTTTATTGTTTGTTTGTTTGTTCGTTGTTTTGTTTGTTTGTTTGTTTGTTTGTGTTTCTTTGTGAAACGAAAGAGAACAACGAAATGTGCAGGAGAAGTAATTCGCTATAATGAGTTATTTACGGCAGTGTTATTTCCTGGAATTGTCTTGACTTTATTGAGGAGGACTTTGACAGGAGAGTTGAGGTAGATTAAAAATTACACAGAAAGAAAGGTTGGATAATGAGAGGAGTGGGGGAGAGGGGGGAGGAAGTGAGGCAAGGGTGATGTTGACAGTGATAATGATATTTGAAGGTTTCTGACTCCTCTGATTTCCAGGTTATCTGAAATCGATGTTTAGTTAAGACGGCGGTGTTGATGAAGATGATGATGATGACGACGACGACGATGATACAGACGACTATGCAGACGACGACGTTAGGCATGATAATGCTGATGATGACGATGAAGATGCATAAAGAAGATGACGACGACGATGCAGGCGACGATGTTAGTGATGATAATGCTGATAACGACGATGACGATGCATAAGACGACGGCGAAGATACGATGATAATAACAAACAATAATCAATATGGAATGCAGAGAACTATTTAAGTTTTGTGACATTGTGCCGTGTGCATATGCCAGTTACTACACGTGTGCGTGTTCGTTTGGATTGTGTGTGTGTGTGTGTGTGTGGTGTGTGTGTGTGCGTGGGTGTGCGTGTGTGTGTGTGTGTGTTAGATTTTAAATCCAAAAACTTGGACACAAAATCAATGGAAGACATTTACCGATAGAATTCAATTTTGCCTTATCCAATACAGCATGGCGAACACACATTTGCTATTTGATGTAAAAAAAATCCTGAAAAACCTGCGTTGAGTTCAATTTTTTTGCAAAATCCGAAAGCCTACACTTGCCACAGTATAGCCCTATCAGTTTACCTTATCTTAGTGATGCGCGTTCCATTTATGTGTTGGTGTTATCATCATCATCATCATCATCATCATCATCATCATCATCATCATCATCATCATCATCATCATCATCATCATCACAATCACCATCATCATCATCATCATCATCATCATCATCATCATCATCATCATCAACAACAACATCATCATCATCATCATCACCTGTTCATCATGGCATGCTTAGTCAATGCAAATTCGTATGTCTGAAGCAATTCTAGATAAGCTGTATGTTTTCCAAAACTGGCGAACACGCTGTTGTTTTCTTTATTATTTTTAATAATAATAATAATAATAATAACAACAACAACAACAACAACAACAACAACAACAACAACAACAACAACAACAACAACAATAATAATAATAATAATAATAATAATAATAATAATAATAATAATAATAATAATAATAATGTAGCCGAGCGGAGTACTTGACTTTTGTCTCTCGGCCACGACCTTGAGAACACGACCCAACCCGAGCTGCGATTTTCCATTATCCCTCGCAAGAGGGACACAAAAACATTTGCCCTTGCAAAGAGTGAAGCGTGTTGATAGAAAACCGGTTTGTCGGCTACTAGTGCCACGACACTCTCTGCAAAGTCACTGCCACTGACTTGCATAAAATTCCTGCCGACAATGTAATCCTGCTCACCACCAAAAACAGCTTCTTCTGCATAAGCCACCCCAAAGGATTCTGCACAGCAGTAGCCACCCAAGGCTAGTCTAACCAACAAATAGAAGGTACACAACTTCTCTCCCAAGGCTGCACCAGTCGCCTCCCATCCCGCCACAGATCCCACAGCTTAAATCGAACCATGTCCTCATTGTTTCCCAGTTACCACCGTCCAGCATCATCCTGTTTCCCGGTCATTGCACCACTTGTAGCCGAGCGGAGTATTTGACTCCCGTCTCTCGGCCACGACCTTGAGAACACGACCCAACCCGAGCTGCGATTTTCCATTATCCCTCGCAAGAGGGACACAAAAACATTTGTCCTTGCAAGGCTGTGAAGCGTATTGATAGTAAACCGGTTTGCCGGCTACTAGTGCCCGACACTCTCTGCAAAGTCACTGCCACTGACTTGCATAAAATTCCTGCCGACAATGTAATCCTGCTCACCACCAAAAACAGCTTCTTCTGCATAAGCCACCCCAAAGGATTCTGCACAGCAGTAGCCACCCAAGGCTAGTCTAACCAACAAATAGAAGGTACACAACTTCTCTCCCAAGGCTGCACCAGTCGCCTCCCATCCCGCCACAGATCCCACAGCTTAAATCGAACCATGTCCTCATTGTTTCCCAGTTACCACCGTCCAGCATCATCCTGTTTCCCGGTCATTGCACCACTTGTAGCCGAGCGGAGTATTTGACTCCCGTCTCTCGGCCACGACCTTGAGAACACGACCCAACCCGAGCTGCGATTTTCCATTATCCCCTCGCAAGAGGGACACAAAATCATTTGCCCTTGCAAAGAGTGAAGCGTGTTGATAGAAAACCGGTTTGTCGGCTACTAGTGCCACGACACTCTCTGCAAAGTCACTGCCACTGACTTGCATAAAATGCCTGTGTTACACTCGTTCGATGTTGGTGTTTTTCTATCAGTATTTGATTCAGCCCCGATGCTTGAAATCCTGATAGGTGTAACTCAGATTCGTTTATCCACGCAACCCGTTCAATCATCAACAAGTCAGGAGTCGTCGTATGAAGTTTTCCACTTTTATTCAGCACGCATCAACAACTGCATACCATCGCTCAATCGCTTTTTCCACTCTACAATTCTCAACTTTGAACTTTCCACTTTTGTAACAACTTTCTCAACTAATACAACAGCTCTCTCTACTGTCAACTCTCTCTAAAAAACCACCTTTTGAAACAGTGCGGCACTATATATATACAGTCCCTCTAAACTCCAGAAAGAGCGAGAATACCCCTGCATAAAACACCACAACCAATCAGAATTAATTTCATCATCACTGTCTCACGTCATACAACCCTATTTGGAATGGAAGCTTCCATGGTTACCACGATCGCTTCGATCGATAGTAAACAACTGACTCGAGAAAATTCTCAAATAATATCGACCAACTAAAAACACCAACGTTATACAAAGCTTCTTCTAATAACAACGCAAAATCAAATCAGAGATAAATACACTCTATTACTGCATGCGTTGCAAAATAAAATGAACAGATCTATCGCGCCCGTCACACACGCAAGCCTACCATTGCACGCGCTTCACACATAATATCGTGCGCATTTCACACGCACCATCATGCGCGTCTCAACGTAACAGCCTGCCCACAATGTAGTCCTGCTCACCACCAAAAGCAGAAGATGAATGGTCAGCCGGGGAGAACAAATGTCGTGTCGCTTTGTCCAATGGCCACTCCAAAGGATTCTGCACAGCAGGAGCCACCCAAGGCTAGTCTAACCAACAAATAAAAGGTAGACAGCCTCTCTCCCACGCCTGCACCAGTCGCCTCCCATACCGCCACAATAATAATAATAATAAGAAGAAGAAGAAGAAGAAGAAGAAGAAGAAGAAGAAGAAGAAGAAGAAGAAGAAGAAGAAGAAGAAGAAGAAGAAGAAGAAGAAATGGTGTACTTGTAAAAAAAAATTTATTCCATTATAATTTGAAAACAATCCGTTTTAAATTCGGTCTCATATTTCTTTTTAACACTTAGTGTGGTTTTTAACTTTTTTAGCCCGTTGCCACGGCTCTCCCACTTCACCACTTCCTTTTCAATTAAAAGCCAAAGTTCCCGTTTATACAATAGCGTTAGAGGAAACTTAACTCAAAAACAAAGAAGAAACGTTGTTGCCATGTCCACGCCTGGAAGCACCATATAGTTGTTGTTATTATTATTATTATTATTATTAGTAGTAGTAGTAGTAGTAGTAGTAGTAGTAGTAGTAGTATTTACGGTCTCTTCTTCTTCTTCTTCTTCTTCTTCTTCTTCTTCTTCTTCTTCTTCTACTTCTTTGTAGTAGTAATAATAATAATAATAATAATAATAATAATAATAATAATAATAATAATAATAATAATAATAATAATAATTATTATTATTATTATTATTATTATTATTATTATTATTATTATTATTATTATTATTATTTACACAATATTAATGGTAGTGGTAGTAGTAGTAGTGGTGGTGGTAGTAGTAGTAGTAGTAGTAGTAGTAGTAGTAGTAGTAGTAGTAGTAGTAGTAGTAGTAGTAGTAGTAGTAGTAGTAGTAGTAGTAGTAGTACAGTGGAACCTCCGGTATACGACCGCCCAAAATCTGAGAAAAAACGGTCTTATAATAGAGGTGACCTTATACCGGAAACTTGCTGCCTTTGGGCGCATCGTGGATGCTGGGTGATTGGTGTATCCGGCACTCACACGTCGAGGACATGAGCGTCAGGATCTTTAAAGTCCGTGCTATGGAATGCGTGCGTGCACAGACGGGTAGACTTCGGCATATACTAGTAGGGCCAATGAAAATGTCTGTTTACGGTATCCAGACCGACCCTAATTGCTTGGCCCGACCCTAAACTTTTGTTTGGGATCGTCTGGAAAAAAAAAAGAAGAAAAAGCCAAATAAATCGCACCTAAGGTGAAAAAGGCTTAGAAAAAAAAACATAAGTCTTCCTGCGAACCCTTTCTGTTTTCCCTATGTTGCCGTAAACAGACTTTTTTTTTTTGGGTGGGGAGTGGGTGGGTGGGTGGGGGGCAGGCCTAGTAATAGTAGTAGCAGCAGCAGCAGTAGTATCTACTAGTAGTAGTAGTATCAAAAATATATTTGTTGTGTATTATTTATTTGTGGTCTTTATTTATTTATTTATTTATTTATTTATTTACTTACTTATTTATTTTCATTTTAATATAGATACAGCTGTTGCGAAAGTTCTTTATGGTGGCAACCCAAATGGTAAGAGATGAATAAGAGAATTTCGTATGGTTACTTATATCTTTGACTAACACGAGCGTGATATACCGTTTCCTATCCCTATGCCTGTAGTCACATGTGTGTCAACCGCAGAACAGGCCACTGTCATGGCGACTGGTGACCAGTAATACGACGAAGTCCAGACACGAGTCACGTCAGCAAGCATGAGAGGAGAAGAAGAAGAAGAAGAAGAAGAAGAAGAAGAAGAAGAAGAAGAAGAAGATAGGAGAGAGAGAGAGAGAGAGAGAGAGAGACAGACAGACAGACAGACAGACAAAGACAGAAAAGAAAGAAAAAACCGAGTTTGAAAAAGACATAACGGAATAAAGAAGAAGAAGAAGAAGAAGAAGAAGAAGAAGAAGAAGAAGAAGAAGAAGAAGAAGAAGAAGAAGAAGAAGAAGAAGAAGAAGAAGAAGAAGAGAAACAGACAGACAGACAGACAGAAAGGACGAAGGAAAGAAAGAAAAAAGCAAGGATAAAGAAAGTCATAAAGCAAAGAAGAAGAATTAAGGCGAAGATGAGAACGAACACGACGACGAGAAGAGAACGACGACGAGAAGAAGAAGAAGAAGAGGAAAAAGAAGAAGAAGAAGAAGAAGAAGAAGAAGAAGAAGAAGAAGAAGAAGAAGAAGAAGAAGAAGAAGAAGAAGAAGAAGAAGAAATCAATACGCACAAATAGGCTGCGGCCATAACAAGAGCTGGCAGAAACGTGATGTGGACACTCGTCTTGGCTTTGGGCTTTTCCAGCTCTCTGCGCTCTCTGAAGACTTTTCATTACGCCTAGAGCTTATGACATTTTCACTCCTCATCCTTCACTTCTATGCCTCCATCTGCCTCCCTTTTCTTCTTCACTTCCAGCTCTTCTGCTTCGGTTTCCATCTTGAAATAACTAACAGCCTCGATTGCCTCCCTTGAGTAGTTCTACCGCCGAGTTTCGTCCCCTAATCTTTCGCTGCTGCACAAGATCAGGCCTTACGGAAATCCGTCATTGTCATGATTATGATCATTGTCATTCTCCATTGTTGTGATCATTGTCAGTAGGGTCTTTAGTCATGATCACCTTCATTCGTCATTACTATCGTCGTCATCATTCTGTTATTGCTGTCGCCCTTGTTGCTAACACTGCCTAAGCTGACCCTGGCCAAGGTTTATGTTCGTTCACTTACTTCCACAACTTCTGCTGCTTGTTGGTCGTACAGCCTACCTAGTACGGCCGGAACCCTATAAACAATGACTAATTCACAAAATTTCGCCCAGTGAGGGAACGCACTTGGCTTGCCCCCCCCCCCCCCCCCCCCCCCCTCCCATGCAACAATCCCATCTTTTTTTTTTTCAGTTCGGGACGCACTATGCGATGACACAATACTTCAAGAAAACCTGCAATCTGCTTGTAACCAGCGGCAGAGATTGGGGAGAGGCGAGCGTAAGCCTTGGTCGATCTCAGCTGTGCAGAGTGTTTTGTTGCTACGACGTTCCTTTCTATTATAAACGATAAGACTGCTGGCGTAATTCAGTTGTGTGTGTGTGTGTGTGTGTGTGTGTGTGTGTGTGTTTCTATCCCCCAGCCCCCTTTCTTCCTTACCCCACCTCTCCCTTCCTAACCATCCACTACATCTACTCTTTCTCCACTGCCTACTGTCAGCTCGCATTACATTACATTACATGGTTATTGCTGTAGGTCCAGCGGACTCTTCCGAGCCAAATCAGGACCACTCAGCTCGCATACTCGTCTTATCTCCAATCCTCTCTTCCTTCTATCTCTCTCTCTGCTTCTTCTTGTCTATCTTAATTATAATTTGCAGCAAACAACTTATCATAGGGTATAAGGTCTGCTCCTTATATCGTCATCTCCTTCTTTCTCTCTTTCTGCCCCTTCTTCTTCTTCTTTTTCTAAACTATATTTTGCAACAAACAACTGACTAGGCTATGATCTCCTCATTTCTATCTTTTTGCCCATTCTTCTTCTTCTTCTTCTTCTTCTTCTTCTTCTTCTTCTTCTTCTTCTTTTGCTTCTTCTTCCTATCTTTCTTAACTATTTTTTCCCAATAAGATCGTCCGTCGTCTGTTACCTTTTTTAAAATATAATTTATTTCCTTCTATTTTTTTCAATAAACGATATGTCTGTTGTTGTCCGTTATTAAAAAAAAAACAACAAATAAAAATCATTTAATTTAATTTTGCCAGTTGTACTATTGTGTATGGCATTCGCTGTTGTAATAATAATAATAATAATAATAATAATAATAATAATAATAACTTTAAAAAATAATTAATACTACTACTAATTTATTATTATTATTATTATTATTATTATTATTATTATTATTATTATTATTATTATTATTATTATTATTTGCCCCCAAAATATTTCTGATTCGCTCAATCCTCAAATATCTCAGTTGTAGTTTGATTGCCTCCGGCGAAATAACGCAATATCTCGCCACCACGCAACGCCATAAAGCCTTCACAGGAGCAAGTCAAACACACACGCACAGAGAAACACACTACCAAGCAGCCTATACACGCAAAGTTCAGAAGACCTCGAGCAGACAAGCTCGCACGTAGATTATTTCTTTAACCAAAAAATAACCACAGGTGAAATGTTTTTTTTTTCAATCACAAATAACATTTCCACACATACACATACAACGCGAAAAAGAGCACACCCACACACCCACAAAGAGACAAGTACACAAATACACATCAAGAGTACACGATTTTGACTTTTTACTACCAGTGGAAATGAAAAACATTAAGATAGGGAGTGACGTAACTTTTTCAGTTCGCTTTAAAGCTTGAAAAATATTTTAATTTATTCATCTGTTGGAAGTTATGTAATTTTGTCTTTAATGACTAGTATATGAAGAGCCCATGTGTATAATGAGAGCGAGAGAGAGAGAGAGGGAGGGGGAGAGAGAGAGAGGGAGAGAGAGAGAGAAAGAGAGAGAGAGAGAGAGGGAGAGAGAGAGGGAGAGAGAGAGAAAGAGAGAGTTATTTTAATTTTTTTCCTCCAGTTATTCTAGTTAATGAGTCGATTATTTCTTATAGTTAGTTATTTATATTTGTTTATTAATATGTTTAGTTTCTTATTTCCAATATCTAAATCACTTAGGTGTATAATTTACAATTAATGAGTAACACACACAAACACAAACACACATACAACAAAACACCACGCAAACACAAAGACACAGACATTGCTTAGCTGAGACTAGCCAAGGTTTACATCCGTCTCTCCACTGAATCTCGGCTATGCAGTGTGAAATGCAGACATAAGCTACATGCACGCACAATCAAAACAAAAGTAAAAGGAATAATCAATCAATCCGTTTATTTAAAGTCTGTTCACAAATTATGTGATTTTAGACTATAAAACAAAGAAATAAAATAATAATATAAATGATAAGGTGGAAAAAGGAAATAATAATAAATAAATAAATAAATCACCAATAATAATGATTAAAAGAAAACAAATTTGAAGAAAAAGTATACAGCAGCTACAACAAACTCATAAGAACGTATACTGATTAAACAATGTAACCTAACATTGAAGCACCATCATCTTAACATCTAAAATGCATCGAATAAAATAATTATAGCACTTTTTCTATCTGTGTATACGATATAATAGATGCGATTGTCAGCATCAGTTCATTATCAGCTCATTTTTTTTTACATCATTGTATAGTTTCAATAACAGTATTAATATTATTTTCTAAAAATAATTTGTTCAGGCATGGGCAATGTAATATCAAATGTTCTACAGTCAGAGCATTTGAATTGAGCATACACATTTAACGTCTTTGGAAAATGTAGTTTTCAATGAATTTAATTTAAACTTGTAGACAATGTTTGTCAAATGTCTCGAACTAGACAAAATATTATTGTGTACATTTTAAAGAAAATAATTGCCTACGATTGTCTATCACAAATGACATTTCGTCGTTGGTAAATGTTTAGATTTGGTTTGTTTCTGTTTTGTATTTCACAATCTAAAGCTTATATCTTCTCGCTCTCACTCTCTCCCCCTTCCCCTCCCCTTCCCACCCCCTCTTCTTCCCTTAGCACTCACCTCCTTCCTCTATCACGCCACTATTCTCTTCACGCCCATCATCTCCCCCTCCCCCCCCATCACCACCACTAATCAAAACTCTTTTTCTCTATACACACCCCTTTCGCATTTTTTGGGTAACATAACTGGTTTGTTCCTGTTGTATTAAACAATATAAGCTTTATTTATTTATTTGTATGTCTTTTCCATCGAAATAATAAAACACAGTACAACCACACACACAGCCACTTTCTCTCTCTCACACACATACACACAGCCACCCTCACACACACACACACACACACACACAGCCACACATTTTTGTAGAAACGACGTTCTGATGACTGTTATGAAAAAAACAGGGATTATTTTGACACACTTTTCATTTCTTTGACATTATTTTGACATTTTCAAATTTTTGAAGCTATCCCTAATCCTAACCCCTAACCTAACCCTAATGCTGAAACAGCTCTAACTCAAAATAGTCAGAAGAAACCATGTGGAGTTTCATGTGTGTTTCATCAGAACGTCGTTTCTACATGCCCACCCTCACACACACACTTACTAAAGGTACATAATGAGGACTGTGACAGCTATGCTTGTATCTTCTCGCTCCCCCATCCCTCTCCAATCTCTCCCCTATCGCACCTGTCTTTTCTTTCTCTTACACGCCCTCATCCCTCTACAAACTACTTTCACCTCCCCCCCCCCCTCTCTCTCTCTCTCTCTCTCTCTCTCTCTCTCTCTCTCTCTCTCTCTCTCGTTCATTCTCAAATTTTCTCTTGTCTTCTGTCTCTCCCTTTCAGTAGCGTGGAGTTCTTGACATTGCAACTAGGTTCTGTCATCACGATTTTGTATGGATCGGTCATTTTCAATACCCGAAACCACATGCACTGAGCCTCGCGTATTCCCGTGTTAGGTTGCTTTGTTGGTTACAGGAAGTTTCGACTTATTGCATTCTCGACGGAAGAAATTGAAAGTTTCGGCGGAAATGTAAAAATAACCGAAATCTTTTGAAAGTTTCGACGGAGGTTTAGCTTTTTGTAAGTTGGGACGAAGGTTGAACAAAAAATTATGCCATCTGACTGTAAAACAGTAAAATAAATATTTCCCACTATGCGATCATTTAATTATCAACCCTGAATTTTCTCCGTAAAGATTGTCTCCCTTGATTCGACTTTCGTTTTCTTCTTGACCATTTCACAAAATATACAATGTGGCAGAAACTTTATCTCTTTCTTTTCTTACTAAATTTACAAGTATAAAAATTAGTAGTCTGATTAAAATTTAAATAACTTTCTCTCTCCTCTCTTCTCTATGACATTACATACCTTTATAAAACAAATAATACACTCCTCATCCTCTCTCTGCAAACAGATCTACATAAAAATTGTAAATTAAGTGTATGATAGTACATTAAAACAATGAAAAAAAAATGAACAGCGCTATAATAGTTTGATATTAAAATGAACAAATAATTAAAATCTTGTTTTAAAATGTACCATACGTTATTAAAATGCCCGTATGGGGCGAATGAAACATAAGAAATATAATAATAGGATAACACACACACATGCATATGCACACACACAAACACACACACACAAAATTAGTCAGTATAATGATACACGAAGACACTGATTTGATGCATCGATTACAATTTGCATTGAAATATTATTGAAAAGTTGATTTAATTACAAATATAATTTCATAATAATTTAATAAGTTTAATATTTGTATTATTATTTATTTCTTGTAAATTTACTTTATTTTATTTAATTATTTTATTTATTTTATTTTGTGGTTGTCCAACATCACTGAAATTTGTGAACAGACTGTAAAAAAAATGGATCGAATTCAAAGGAAATTTAACTACAATATGATGTAATGTGGTTCAAATACAATATAGCATAATACTATGTCACACATTTGTTGAAGGTCACGTGACTTTCTCTCTCACGCAATACGACTTTCGTTCCAATAAGGTAAGCCACTTTCGTGAAAATCCAAGATTACATGAACACCATTTCGTCATTATTTTTAAATGTTATCTTGATCAATTAGCAGTATCTTGTTCTAAAGAAATACTTAGATTGCTATTCGGACTATTGATTCGCGCGTCGTAGACCATTCAAAATGCTGTTATGAGATTGTAGGCATTTGTTGAGTGATGGATGTGTCGAAAGCCTTGGTATTGAGAGACCTAAAATGGCGACAAAAGGAACTCCATCGATTGGCATTTTATTCCGGCTTGTTTGCTTCAAGGTGACATAAGGTGAGAGGCACGGTGGTCTAATGGTAGTGCTTTGGCTTGCGGATCTGAAGGTCCCGGGTTCGAGCCCTGTCCGGGCCATTGTGTTGTGTCCCTGGGAAAGACACTTTACTCCCGTTTCCTACTCCTTCAGATGAGAGTATAAACCGAGGTCTAGTCTGTGTGTCGCATACATTCCATCATAACGGACTTTAAAGATCCTGAAGCTCATGTCCTAGACGGGTGAGTGCCGGTAACAAGAACACACCCAGCATGCACTTGGTCCATCTCCCCCATCCCTGGCTGGCCAGGATAGTGCTCAGTGGTCCGGGCGTCAGGCCATGCGGGTGGGCGTCTCGGGCGGTTTGAGTTAGATCCTGTATCGGCCAGCGCCTAGAGTCTGGTCAAGTACGGCGAGATAAGTGCGCTATAAAAATCCTCAAAATTACTACTACTACTACTACTACTACTAATAATAATAGTAATAATAATAATAACATTTACGGCTATGTTGCTTTTACATGTAACTTCTTCTTGTTTTTATGAATGGGACGATTTATATATTTATATACTATTTTTTTAAAGGGGTAAATTATGCGTTTCAAGGTCATTTACAATATCAGTATTGTGGGCCTGGTTGTAGGATACTGTTTGGCAGAGTACATACGAGTACTATCCCTAGGAAACCCGATTTTTCTTGTTTCATCACACGAGAGTTATTCTAAGGGAATGAATAAGCAAAAGGTTGTGTCCCTTTTTTCAGCGACGCGAAGTTCACTGACCCGTCTTTCCATGCTGCTAAAGTTACATGTATACGAAAATGGTTGAGTTGGAACGGCTGCGCGCGCATCCTTCATGCAACGAAAGGTTAAGGAAGCAAAATTCCAACGAAATGCGTTCTATATTTCTCTACTAACCCCAGTCTTAGACACTAAACGATCTAATAATATAGGTCAGTTTCCTGTAAACAGGCGACCTTGACGCTAGCTGAGTGTCAGAGATCTATCAAGAGTAGGATGTGTGTAGACCTATATCCTCAACAGCCCCTGACACTTGGATTGGGGTCAGTGCCATTTTCGGTCCGACTGCCTCTGTAGCTTAGCGGCCCAAGGTCTGTTCACACAGTTGGCTAGACTAGTAACCGTCGCCATACACGGCTCGCAACTCGGTCAGCAACTTCTGTTTCTCCACCTCGCTGGCAAAACTAGCCCTGACGGCGTTGAAGATCTGAAACATACCAAATAGACCTACGTTGTTCAGGAGGAGGAGAATGGCTGGAGAAGAGGAGATGAAGGAGGAGGAGGAGGAGGAGGAGAAAGAAGAAGGAGAAGGAAGAGCGCCAAAAGGAAGGAGAAGAAGGAGTACAAAAAAAGCATTACCGTTTTATAGACCCCCATCGTCGTCGTCATCATCTCATTGTCATCGTCGTCATCATCATCATCATCATTGCGAACATTACATGATTATTGCTTTAGGTCCAGCGGACTCTTCAGAGCCAAATCAGGACCAGATCATCTCTGCGAAGAAGAGAAGCACCTCACAAGGGGGTGGAGAAGAAGAAGAAGAAGAAGAAGAAGAAGAAGAAGAGGAAGAAGAAGAAGAAGAGGAAGAGGAAGAAGAAGAAGAAGAAGAAGAAGAAGAAGAAGAAGAAGAAGAAGAAGAAGAAGAAGAAGAAGAAGAAGAAGAAGAAGAAGAAGAAGAAGAAAAAGAAGAAGAAAAAGAAGAAGAAGAAGAAGAAGAAGAAGAAGAAGAAGAAGATCGCCATTATTAATAATAATAACAACTACTACTACAAAAAGCAACAACAAACAAAACAACAGTACCGCCATCACCACTACCACCACCACCAAAAACCACAGCCTACCTCCAACAACAATAACCACCACCAACAAAAATACATCGCCCCATCCTCACAATCACCACCAACATAGGCTTACCGAAGTAGTGACGTGTTCTTTCGTCAGACCCATTTTCATGGCACACAGGTAGTCGTCGGCCAAGATATTGTCAAACAGGGTGGGATCGTCCGAGTTGATAGAAAACGAGACTCCGTCTTTCGCCAGTCTGTCCAACCAAGCAAGCAACAAATCAACCAATCACAAAACATTAATCAATCAATTTACCCACGGCTTCGCGGATTGATCCGCTAGTGTACACTATAACTGCTTTAAGCATAGGCCTACCATCCGTGAAAAATTCTACTCTTGTTGGCAATTTGAAAGTTAGATCTTGCTTTGGTCCACCGCCCTTGATCAGCTCTTTGAGCTGGAAGTGCTCTAAGCAAAAAACAATTCCTTTCATTTCCATTCAAACCGCACTAACAGTCGGCCTTTGAAAGTGACTCCGTCGGATGAGAGTCGAAACCCGGGCAAACCGAGGTCTAACACCATCGCATTCTGTCGCACGGACATTAAAGATCCTGACGCTCATGTCCTAGACGGGTGAGTGCCATGCCGGTCACACAAATACACCCAGCACGCACGCACTATCTCCCTTTTTTTTTATTTTTTTTTTTACTCTATATCCGGTCGCTACAGGGTTATGCTCAGTTGTGGAGGCACAAAAAGACTGCAAGTGAGCGCCCCTGGCAGTTTGAGTTATAAGTCCTGTGTCGGCCAGCGCCTTGAGTTGAACAAGCGCTATCTAAGAACGGTTAGATAAGTACTCTACAACCTCAGTGATCTCAATTGTACTGAGCTAATTTTAGGAATTTTGCGATCCATAAAAGTTGAGATTTAGTAAAAAAAAAATTAAAACATTATTATTATTATTATTATTATTATTATTATTATTATTATTATTATTATTATTATTATTATTATTATTGTAGTTGTTGCTATCATCATTATTATTATTATTACTATTATTATTTTTTTTAATAGTATTCAGCTCAGTGATTCCACCCATTCTAACACACACAACACACATCTATCGGTCAAACATATGGCGTAAAGGCATGGAGATCGCTAGCAGAAGACAGAAAGAATTCGAATGTTAATTTTTCTAACGTTTAGATTAACTGCGTAAAATACCATTATTGAATACATCAAATGAATCAGTCAGCCGCCTACCTCACGATGGGATGGTTGATCATGCCGTTGGGCGCGCCCTGCGTGGCTAGGGAGGAGATGGGACAAGTCTCAAAGTGGATCCCATCCTTCACGACCCTCTGGTACAGGTCCTCGTCCTCCTCACATCTGTACCCGTGACCGAGTCGCCGTGCTTTGTAGCCGTCTACTGCCTGCAGACACAGGGTGGTGGCAATGACCACGACGACGACGATGATAATGATGATGATGATAATGATGATTTTGTTGGTGGTGAAGAAGAGGAAGAAGAAGAAAGAAACAAGAAAAAAATGTTGATGATGTTGAAGATGATGATGATGATGATGATAATGATGATGATGATGATGATGATGATGATGATGATGATGATGATGATGATGATGATGATGATGATGGTGAAGAAGAACAAGAAGAAAAAGAAGATGACAATGATAGTAATCATGATGGAGAAGAAGAAAAAGAAGAAGATGATGATGGTGATGATGATGAAAAAGAAGAAGATGATGATAGTAATGATGATGATGGTAGTGATGATGAGAATGATGATGGAGAAGAAGAAGATGATGATGACGATGATGATGGTGATGATAATGATGATTAAGACAACGACAACGACGATGATGTTGATGATAATGATGATGATTATAGTGGTGGTGAAGAAGAGGAAGAAGAAGAAGAAAAAAAAAGAAGAAAATGTTGATGCTGATGACGAAAGTAGTGATGATGGTGATGATGATGATGATGATGATGATGATGATGATGATGATGATGATGATGATGATGATGATGCTCCTTCTGAAAAAGAAGAACAAAAAGAAAAAGAATATGATGATAGTAATGATGATGGAGAAGAAGAAGAAAAAGATGATGATGATGATGAAAAAGAAGAAAAAGAAGATGATGATGATAGTAATGATGATGATGGTAGTGATGATGAGGATGATGATGGAGAAGAAGAAGAAGACGATGACGACGACGATGATGATGATGATGATGACGACGACAACGATGATGATGATGTTGATGGTGATGATGGGTGAAAATGATGGTATTGGTGTGGTGGGCTTACAGGTCACAATATATACCACTTAACTAGCTTTAAGTTATCGATAACAGGTGTGGCGGAGGAGGTGTTGTTGTTGATGATGATGTCAAACGATGGTAATGTCGATGTTGGATGTATGATGATGATGATGACCATGATCATATTAATGATGATGTTGTTGGTGATGATGATGAAGCAGATACCGATGATGATCATGTTGGGGATGATGATAATAATAATGATGATGATGATGATGATGATGATGATGATGATGATGATGATGATGATGATGATGATGATGATGATGATGATGACGACGAGAACACCAAACAAGCACTGAAAAACACAACATGCACAACTGCATATGGGTGTCAAAACCGTTACTAAAAGAAAAGAGATTTCTCTTATATAGCGCACTTACAAGCTCAGAGAGCTTCTCAAGGCGCTGGCCCGTAATATCCAGCAATCACACAATAGTTTGCTGAAGTCAGGATTCGAACCCACGTCGCCCAAGACGCACTCACACAAGTCGTGCGCTCTGACCACTGCATCAAAGAACCATTAAATGTATACCAAATCCACGCACTTCGGAGATGACTAAAGAAGGACAATATGCCTGCTCTTCATACTAAAGTACAGGGGGCATTACCCAAGTAGAATGGATCCCCGAAAGCATCGCGGGTGATAGAGACGTACTACTGCTACCGCTACGCTATGGAGAACCTACTCATTTTATGTTATTGAGGATCCATTCTGCTTGGTGAATGCTCTTTGTAAATAAAGCTACTCTTTCATAAGGCGTTCCTGAGACTATGAGAGGGAGAAGACTTCATCCAGTCTCAACTAAATATATTTTATTTATTTATTTTTATTTATTTTAATGCTTTATTGTCCCTTTTCATCGGGAAATATTGCATGAACAATACATGCTCGTCTCTTAAAAAAAAAATCCACAATTTATTTTAAAAAAATGTTTAAACTAATGGCTATGAAAAACAAATAAAAATGTTAAAATAATAATACGAAATAATAACAGCAACAACAACAACAACAAACTGACCAGCTGCACATTTTGAGGAGGGCCAACCTCGCCAGCGTGGGAGATACATTTGATCCCTCGTCTGTTGGCTTCCTGTAACACCACATACATGTAGGCAGCGCATCGAGATCTACACACAGCTTGGAACCATAACAGGGCAGTAACCAAGTACTATGAATACTCGATTGCACAGTTGTAGTGGATCCTCGATGGCACAGCGGTAGCGCTCTGGAGACAGAGGGTCCACTACCGCTGTGCACCACAGGCGTTTGTATTTGGACACGCGAGCGCCTATGCCTGTGACGCGTCTCCCTTTGGTTATCTATAATACCAAAGGGAGACGCGTCACAGGCATAGGCGCTCGCGTGTCCAGATACAAGCGCCAGTGCTGTGCACCTATCGAGGACTCTGTACAAGCCCCATGAGTTTGGAACAAAAGAACAATACTTTGAATTATACTGTACTTACAGCCACAAAAGAGTAGATATTCCTTGAAAAAAAAAAACAACAACCATGAAGCTTACACTGTACACACACACATGCACACACCCACACGCACAAGCACATCAATCCATTAATTAATTAAATTGAATTGAATAATTTAATTTTATTTTATTTTATCGTTCTTAGAACTATATATTAGATCTACAACGAACAATACAGAGCATGGAGATGAGGTGCTACAGAAGACTTCTAGGCATTTCCTATACCCAGCAAATCACCGACAACGAAGTCCGAAAGACCATAACACAAGCCATTAGACAACATGATGACATGCTCACAGCGGTGAAGAAACGGAAACTCCGATGGTATGGCCACATCACCAGAACATCAGGCCTTGCAAGAAACATCCTGCAAGACACGGTTCGATGAGGCAGAAGAAGAGAGAGATAGAAAAAGAGGTGGGAGGACAACATTCGAGAATGGACTGGTTTGACCCTGAGCGAAGCCATGACGGTTGCTGAGAACAGAGAAAGATGGATTACGCTGGTTAAATGATCATCTGTGATCATCAACGACCTTTGCGTTACGGGATAGGATAGGATAGGAATTATACTGTAGCGCTTTCCAGCTGAAGAGCTGCTCAAAGCATTGTCCGATTCAGAACCTAGACAAAGACTGACCTGAAAGGCAGCGAGATGGAGGGACTGGTCAGTGCTGGTGACGATGTCCCCGATCTCTGGTCCAGCAATGTCCATTGCAACCACGCCATCCTCAGCAAACTCCGCGCACAGCTCCACCACCTCCATTGACCACTCTGAAACACACCGTCGTGGTGATGATTATGATGATGAGGAGGAGGAGGGGGAAGAGACAGAGGAAGATGAGGATGAGGATTATAGTGATGGTGAGGAAGAGGGGAAGGAGGAGGAGGACGACCGCGATGATGATGATGATGATGATATTAATAAAGAAGAAGAAGAAGAAGATGATGAAGATGAAGATGACGATGATGATGATGATGATGATGATGAAGGAAGAGGAAGACGACCGCGATGATGATAATGATGATGATATTAATAAAGAAGAAGAAGAAGAAGAAGAAGAAGAAGAAGAAGAAGAAGAAGAAGAAGAAGAAGAAGAAGAAGAAGAAGAAGGAGAAGAAGAAGAAGAAGGAGATATACAACACCAATTATTGCGCTAACAATGACGATGAAGCTTTGAAATAGGATACTCGAGCAGTGACCACGTACGCGGGATGTGCCGGATGCAGCAGAGGATGGTGCGGACGATGACGTCATAGCGCGCGGTGGCGTCACGGATGGCTTGGTTGACGGACCTGACGACGTCACGAGGGGTGTAGGAACCTCCTTGCTCGGCGGCATAGGTCTGGAGAGATTGGGAGTTGCTGAGGAAGTGAGGCGAATAGCGGAGCTCCGTGTAGCGGATGCCGTGCCGCGCCGCGTCCTCGCACAACTCGTAGGTCACGCGGTACACCCCTTCGTGATGGCCGCTAGAATGAAGAACCACACTCATTTTATATTTTACACTCCGGCAAGCTCATCGACGCTATATGACAGAGAACGTGATATACGCCTTATAATATGTTAGGAATGGCCTGTTTGCGGGTAAACAGCGTCTGTGCACGCACCCAAGCACTCCACCGCACGGACTGTAAAGCGCCTGACGTTCCTGTCTTAGACGGGTGAGTGTCGGCTACAAAAAATCACCCGGCAAGGCACTTGCTTCCTCCCCTCTTACCCTAACCCTATTTCCCGGTCGTCCAGGATTGCG
This sequence comes from Oncomelania hupensis, assembly GCA_036898135.1. Lineage (NCBI taxonomy): Eukaryota > Metazoa > Mollusca > Gastropoda > Littorinimorpha > Pomatiopsidae > Oncomelania > Oncomelania hupensis. The sequence continues at coordinate 41,548,856 of CM072526.1, forward strand.
CTAAGACGATGCGCCCAAAAGGCAGCAAGGTGGACGCCTCGGGCGGCTTTGAGTTATAGTTAGATCCTGTGTCGGTGAGGCCCTTGAGCAGGTCTTGAGGTGGAGAACATTACATTACATTATTATTGCTTTAGGTCCAGCGGACTCTTCCGAGCCAAATCAGGACCGGACAACCCCCGATCCGCATAAAAGACCTGCTGAAACAACCCTAGTGGTAAAACTGAAAGCTCTCCACCAGCCAGTCACTTTACAATAAAGACATCCCACGCAGGGGACGCTGAGGCTGTACTCTAATTTATCGAACCCCCGTTTACAAAAACAAAATAGAATACAAACATCATTATAAATTATCAACAAAACACATACATATAAAATGCCTACATTGCTAAATAATAACATCATAGGAAGCCCTAGTGACCACCTCTTCTTCTTCTTTCATTTAGGGCTGCCAACCTCAACTTATTGAGGACACTGCAGCCAACATTAGGGGAGGTGGTACCTCGCGCTTATAAAAGTACGGCTCATGGGGAGGGGGGGGGGTAGGGTTGGGGGTAGAGTGGCGGGGGGGGGAGGTAGGAGGAAGGTGAAGGAGGGGTTACAGCTGGGATTTGAAGCTCTCCAGCTCAGGGTCTAAGACCACATGGGCAGGGAGCTTGTTCCACTCGTTGATTGTTCGAGGGAAGAAGGACTGTTGTCGGTAGAGTGTACGGCAGGATGGGAGTTGGAAAGTCAGGGGGTGCTTCTGACGTGTGGTCCTGCGCTGAGGATTTGGGTTTGGTTTGTTGGTGGTGTTGATGATGGCAAGTCCGTTGACGTACTTGTACATCATCGTCAGGCGGGCTTTCCGGCGTCGCTCCTGGAGGGTGGGCCATTTGAGGTCTGCAAGCATGTCGTCCACACTGGAGGTCTGACGGTGTCGCTTCACTGTCCAGCGCGCAGCTCGTCGTTGGACGGCCTCCAGCTTGTGTGTTTCTTTAACTGTGTACGGGTCCCAGACTGTCCCTGCATATTCCAGGATGGGACGTACCATGGCTTGGTAGGCTTGTTGCTTAGCTCGCTGGGAGCCAACCTTCAGGTTACGCCGCAGGAACCCAAGTGTCTTGTTGGCTTTGTTGGTGGTGTTTGTTATATGGTGGTCCCATCGTAGATCGTCAGTGATGGTAACGCCAAGGTATTTCGTTTCGCTGACTGCTTGGAGGGGGTGATCGCGCAGAGAGTAGATGTGAGTCATGGGTGACCTTTTCCTGGTGATGTGGAGCGTTTGACACTTATCTGGATGGAAGGCCATCATCCACACTCTCTCCCACTCTGCAAGGCGGTTGAGGTCGTCTTGGAGGGTTTGTTGGTCTTTTGTAGAGGAAATGTTGTTCTTGCAGAGGGTGTCGTCTGCGAAGAGGCGGGTAGCAGAGGTCAGGCCGGACGGGAGATCATTGATGTAGAGTAGGAATAGACAGGGGCCTAGCACAGATCCCTGCGGGACTCCTGACTCCACAGGCACGAAACTGGACTTTGTCCCCTCAACCACCACGGCCTGTTTCCTGTCGCTAAGAAAGTTGCAGATCCAGTCATTCACCTGGCCTGTGATCCCGTAGTGGCGTAGCTTATGGACGAGGAGAGAGTGGCAGACCTTGTCGAACGCCTTGGAGAAGTCCATGACGAGGGTGTCGCACTGCTGGCCCCTCTCCAGACTCTCTGTCAGCTCATCCACAAGCCCCAGTAGCTGGGTCTCACAGGACCGGTTCCTCCGGAAGCCATGCTGCTGTTCACATATGATGTTGTTTCTTTCGGCGAAGTGCATGATGGAGCTCACCATGATGTGCTCGAAGATTTTGCAGGGTATGCTGGTCAGTGAAATGGGACGGTAGTTCTCTGGGCGGTACCGCTCCCCTTTCTTGAAGACAGGAGTGACATTCGCGAGGCGCCAGTCTTGGGGCACCACGCCAGAGAGTAGGGAGGATCTGTAGAGGAGTGTGAGGGCAGGGGTGAGCTCGACTGCTAGTTCTTTTAGCATCCTAGGGCCGATGCCGTCGGGACCTGAAGCTTTATGGGGATCAAGGTTTTCTAGTAATTTCTGTACACCTTCCTCGCAGATGAAGATAGTGCTCAGGGTTGGGCGGTCTTGACTGGGGTGGAGGTTGGTTCGTTGTTGGAACTCGTCAGATGAGCAGTCAATGCGGGGACTGAAGGTAGACTGGAATTGGCTGTTCAGGACTTCTGCTCAAATTGCAGAAAGCATCCAATATTCCCAAGCTGATCCAACAGACCCCATACACAAATAAGGAGTCTTGTCCCGGAAGAGTTATCAAGAAAAAAGGTAGATAACTGGTCTAGCGAAGAAGAAGATAGTATAGATTGATAGAACAGAGCAGGAATGAGAAAGAGCAAATGAGAAAGACAGCGACAGTGGGAATTTAAAGCACTCAATTTCCAGAAAGTGGGGATACTATTTATACTGAAATCCCCGGCACCCCAACGGGGGATTTGAGGTAGAGAAGCAAACGATACATACGAACAATAAATAAACAGGAAATAGGGAGAGGAAGAAAGAGGGAGAGCGAGGTGGTACGGGGGTGAGATGGGGTTAGAAAGCACAGGGAGTAGGAGGCAAATGAAAGGGGAAGGTGTGTGTGTGTGGGGGGGGGGGTTAAGAAAGAGAAAAAGCAAGGGGAAAGAGGAAGGGGAAGGAGGAGGAGAAAAGGGACAGAGAGGAGGAGGAGGAGGAGTACTGACGCAAAAGCTGGTCCGAAGATAAAGATGTTTTCCAAGGCGCTGGTCAGGTCCTCAGGCTTTCGGACACACACTTTCTCTTTCAGCTCCTCCACCGTGGAGGCCGGCAGCTTGAGTCCTTTCGACCTAGCAGACAGACGGACAGATAGATAAACAGGCACAAACACACACGTGCCCGCACACACACACGCACACACAAGCCACAACACACACACACACACACACACGCACACCCACACACAATTCACTTTTATAATAGCAATCAACTCTCAGCATGCACCCTCTCCCTTAAAAAAAAAAAGAAAACAAAAAGATGGCAAATCATTCAGATGTATTTCCAGACTCAACAAAATCGTTTTAACCGTCTTTTGAGATGAAAACGTGTTAAGCAACAAAATGACTCCAATGATTCTGGCTTTGCGGTAGAATAAATGTAGCCGTGTTGGCAACAAGAATTTCTGACCATACGATATGTAGCCTCATTCTGTCCCTGTTAAGTTTTAAACTATCTATGTGCTATTACTTGAAAAACACTTTTCGGATCCCTTAAAGAACATCACCATTAGACTTAGCATTACATTCTCTATCAGTGTATATACATTTTATTTTTTTATTTATGAAGCAGCTTCGAAGGGGAGCGCGATGTTTAGAATAGCGCGGTTCATATCACATTGTTGAAGACGCCGCCCTATTATAGGTCTCAACGGTAGCATTCCTAGGTTTAAAAACCGACCGGCCGCGCCAGTCAGTGTAGCATCTTTCAGCCATCACAGCTTCTGGACACCATACGCAGAGGTGCTGAGCACATTTCCTGCCGACCTGCATCTTCCACTGCGGCGGTCAAGCCAATCCGACCTGCGTCTACCACTGCGGCGGTCAGCCGACCAGCAAGTTCCACTGCGGCGGTCAACTAGGCTTCAAGCTCACGCCTGCTCATAGGAGGCGTTTAGACCCCAGTTGCTGTTGCTAAGGGATTCAGGGGGTTGCCGTTACTTTGGCCATTGGGGACTCGCTGTTTGCTTTGGTGACCTGGTAGTTCCTGCTGCTCCGGCGGACTGGGGATGTCCTGAGAAGACACTCCACCTCAACTCTAACCAGGGCCGGACCTGCCCTAGAGGCCTGAGGGGACCGGGCCCCTACCCTTTTTTGAAAAAAAAAAAAAAAAAGAAAGAAAGAAAAAAAAAGTGGCCTGCCGTCACAATGACTACATGTAAGTATGACCATGTAGTATCTAACACATTTAGGAGTCTACCGCGGACCCGAGTATCACTATATTTTGTTCCCCAAAGACCTAAGTCATATTTTTGTTAAGACTTTATTCCTAACACACACACACAAACACACTTTTTTAAAGGTAATTTCTCCCCAAAATCAGTGGCAAACTATAGCACCAAAATTTTGCAATTTACATGCTCAGATTGCACCAGATTGCACCATTTTTTCTCCCTTTTCAAAAAATTTTCCGGGTGAGCATGCCCCCGGACCCCCCTAGCAAACTAGGCGCTTAGCGCCGTCGGCTCGGCGCTTCGCGCTTTCACTACTACCCTAAAATAAATTTGGGCCCCTACCCCTGAAAAACTTAGGTCCGGCCCTGCTAACACTTCATTTTCTACTAACTGTGGGCTTCAATGACTGAGCGCAGATGGCGGATCGTCGAGAGTTACCGTTCTGATGCCGGTTGCTCTTCTTTTTGGCTGCTTTCATCTTTTACTACTAGCAGGCGGCGCTGGTGTTTGCCTTCTACACATGATTTCATCGCAAGGTTCTATAGCTCCATCGCCGCATGTCTCCTTCTAAGATTCCAAGGCACGGCACGGATCATCGCTATACATCTTCTTGAGTCTGCTATGAAACGACCCACCTTCACCACCTTTGCTCGTCTGCACCTACATTTCATTGCTGCCTTGTGCGCTCATCTCCTGTATGATTTCCTGCATCCAGACCTCTTACTACATCACTACATTTATTACTGCAAGACTTCATATTCACGTCCATTATATGCTAACATGTCCAGGGACCATAATCTATGAAACGAACGAACGATCTGTTACGTTGAAACGCGCATGATGGGGCGTGTGAAGATATTATGTGTGAAGCGTGCACGATAGATCTAATCGTTTCGCTTTGCAAAGTATTCAATAGTAGAGTGTATTTACCTTTGATTTGAGTTTGCATTGTTGTTAGAAGAAGTTTTGTATAACGTTGATAATTTTCGTTAGTCGATATTATTGGAGAATTCTCTAGATCTGCGTGTTTACTGTCGATAGAAACTTGTAGAAATTTGAGAACGTTCCCGGTATGTGTAGAGAGATGTATGACGTAAGTCAGTGATGATGATCTTTATTTTGATTGGTGGTAGTGCGTCATCTACCGTGTTCTAAATTGTTCGGGAAAAGAGAGAGAGGCTATATAATTATGTGCCGCACTATTTTGAGAAGATTGCTGTTGATAGTGAGTTGGAAAGTAAAAAGTTGAGAGTGGAAAGGCGATTGAGCGATTGTATGCAGTTGTTGATGTGTGCTGAATAAAAGTGGAAAACTTCATACGAAGACTTTGCCTTGTTGCTGCTGAGTGAGCAGGCTGCGTGGATAAACGAATCAGTTACACCTATCAGGATTTCAAGCATCGGGGCCACAAGTATATCAACTAACAAGTTAGTATCTCGTATTGCCCCCAGTCGACGTGCGGTGGTCCCGTTTAGCCACAAGCTGAGACGGGGAAATCCCAAACCTAAAAATAGAATAGAGAATTCTGGGAAATCTGTTCTCGCGAAGATGTGCTCGCTGAAATGAAACGAAAGTTGGGAGAGGAACTGCATATTTCTGGTAGTGAACAAAGGCAGAAACTTGTCAGCAGTATTATCAGCGATGGAGTTATAATGGACGAAGTGCTCCATACCTATGAAGTTGCCTTTGCTCGAGCAAAGAAACTAAAGAAGGATTTAGCCGACGTTATTTCAGAAAAGGATTTCTCTACCCATAATTCCCCTGGGTTTTGAAGTTTCTAAAACGTTATTTCAGGCCGACGACGCTCTATGGAGCACAAAGCATGTAAAGGGAAGCAATCGGTTGTACGCGCTCGTCGATAGAGATATAGAAGAGAGATACTAACTTGTTAGTTGATATACTTGTGTCGGGGCTGAATCAGATAATGATAGAAAAATACCAACATCGATCGAGTGTAACATTTTGGGGGCCAAGCCGGGATCCACGCCATAGCCAAGGGTTCAACTGCTACAACAAGCGAGTCAACGTTACGAGAGGCAGTCATCGAGGGTAGCCGCCAACGTCGCGTCGGGAGGGGCCAACACACTGGGACTACATCACCGATAGGTTCGGGTTGACTGCAAGGGCGTGTAGTCGCTGAAGAGTTGCTTCGTGAGCGAACAACAGATCGGGACTACGTGGCTGCCGCAAGACTACGTCGAGGGACAGTCTCGGAGCTACATCGCCAGTATCAGAGAGAGCGACGAGCGGAGGTCGCGTCTACTTCAGCACAGGAGCGTATACATCAACACCAGCGTGGTGCAGCGTCGCATACGACGAGGACAGCGGGGCCTGCGTCAGTGAAGGCGACTAGTGACAAGCATCAGCGCTACTGCAGAAAGCGTGCTGTTCTAGAACAGTCTAGAAGGGTGCAGCACAGTCAAGAACTTTCCAGAAAAGCATCAAGATGGCTGACTTCTGGCAGAAAGGGGTTGAACTAAATCTGAAAGGCAAGCAGCTGACGGAGTACGTCAAGTCTCAAGAGAGAATATGGCGTGAAGAAAGAGAAATAGAATTAGAACAGAAGCGTCTAGAATTAGAAGAACAGCGACGCCGAGAACAAAAGGAAGAACAGCGTCAACGAGAAGAAAAAGAAGAGCAGCGTCGCCGTGAAGATGGAGAATTAGAAGAGCAGCGTCGCCGAGAAGAAAGAGAAGAGCGGCGTCAAGAAAGAGAGATGGAAGAGAGACGACTAGAAGCTGATCGTCAGTACCAGCTAGAGTTGGCGCGTATCCAAAACAATCAGCATGCGCCACAAGTCATCAACGACCACATGGTTCCAAAATTGCCGGCGTTCGTCGACGGGAAGGACCAGATTGACAGTTATTTGGCGAGATTCGAAAGGTTTGCCGAAAGCTCTAACTGGCAACCTCAAGACTGGGCAATTCGACTTAGTGCACTTCTGACGGGGCAAGCACTCGAAGTTTACACCAGACTGTCGAACACTGACGCCAAAAACTACGACGTCTTGAAAGAGGCCCTATTACATTGCTACAGCTTCACAGAGAAGGGCTACCGTAAACGCTTCCGTGAATGCCGGCCTTTGTCAGACGAGACTCCAAAGCAGTTTGTGGAGCGCTTGTCGTCATACCTGCACAAGTGGGTTGAATTATCAGGCAAAGGGAAGTCTTACGATAGTCTCCATGACCTGATCGTGAAGGAGCAATTCCTCAATGCCTGTCATAAGGACCTGGCGACCCACTTAGAATTACAGAAGCTGCAGACGCTTAATGATGTGACCGAGGTTGCTGAAAGATATCTCCTTGCTCACGGAAAAACGCTGGGGCCACCCAAGGCGACGAAACCATTTCAGAAGACTGCAAACCATGGGAACCAGATCCAGGGGAGCCAGACGAGCCAGAGACAGACGGACTCCACGCCACCTCCCAGGGAAGGGCATTCAAGAGGCTGTTTCGCCTGCAACGCTACAGACCACAGAGCGGCTAACTGTCCTCAAAACAAAAGTAGCGGACAGCGGAGCAGTACGGACAATTCAGCGGCGGGCAACCGGCAGAGGCGGTTCTCCAATCAACGGCAAACCAGTAGATCTGACCATCAAGTGTGCGGCGGGAGCGTCATTCTTCCGAGTGAGACCGAGCGCGCAGCTACTCCTGCGGACGTGCAAGAGTGCATAACCGATGGCCAACTTCTCCTTGCCAACGGAAAATCCATCCCCGTCGTCGCCAGCGCAGCTGTGACCGTCCAGAACATGCCTGTTTCAAAGGGACGCGTCGGAAATCATGAAGTGACTGTCTTAAGAGACTCTGGCTGCAGTGGGGTCATCGTCAAAGAAGACCTAATCGCTAAAGAACAGTTCACTGGCGATTTTAAATGGACACTCATGGCCGACAGTAAATGTGTGAGAGCGCCAGTTGCGAAGATTCAAGTCAGCACTCCTTTCTACATAGGCGAAGTCGAAGCGGTTTGCCTGAAGAAGCCGCTGTATGATTTGATGATCGGGAATATCGACGGCGCGAGACGATCCGACGACCCCGATCCAGAGTGGAGTCCTGCCTCAACTCAACACGTCGAAGTTGTGGAGGAGGATCCATTGCCATTTCCCGATGGAGACCTTACATAGCTGCTAAGGGATAATGTGGCTACTCCGGCTCAGCCCTGCCGACCAGAGATCGTCGGTGCTGTTACTACCAGGGCCCAGGCCAAGAGAGACAAGACGTCTACGCCACTGAAGGTCGCCGACAACTCCAAAGCTGCCATCGTGGACAGAGATAAGCTGATCCAGCTCCAGGAAGCTGATAGCACTTTAAACAAGTACAGGAACCGCCAAGACCACGTGACCAAGGGCAGTGGCACGGTCTATTTTGAGGTGAAGGCCAAGATCCTGTATAGAATCTTCCAGCACCCGAGGGTCAACGGAGGTAAACCACTACGTCAAGTTTTGGTACCGTTACCCCTAAGGCGCCAAGTGATGGAAGTAGCACATGACTCAATCATGGGAGGTCACCTAGGTATCAAGAAGACGTCGGATAGAATCCAGGCGGTGTTCTACTGGCCAGGACTTCATGCGGACGTCAGCCGTTTCTGCCGATCATGTGACATTTGCCAGAAGACCATACCTCGAGGAAGGGTCCCGAAAGTGCCTATGCAGAGGATGCCTCTGATCGACCGACCTTTCAAGAGGGTGGCCTTAGACTTAATCGGCGAAATAAGACCTCCGAGTGAAGAAGGTCATCGGTGGGTACTGACTTTAGTGGACAATGCGACTCGGTACCCAGAAGCAGTGCCTCTGAAGAAGATTGACACTGAAACTGTTGCAGAGGCGCTGGTGGACATGTTCAGCAGACTTGGAGTGCCTGAAGAGATCCTGGCAGTTCGTCTCTGACTGCATGAAGGAGGTCAACAGACTGCTGAGCATCCGGCATTTAACTACGACACCCTACCATCCAATGTGCAACGGGCTTGTCGAAAAATTCAATGCTACGCTGAAGTCCACCCTGAAGAAACTGTGCAGCGAGCAGCCCAGACAATGGCATCGCTACATCAACGCCCTACTTTTCGCCTACAGAGAAGTACCGCAGGAGTCCACCGGCTTTTCTCCGTTCGAGCTGCTGTACGGAAGAACCATCAGAGGGCCGATGCACATCCTGAAAGAACTGTGGACGAAAGAAGTAGAGACCCCAGAGGTGAAGAACAGCTACCAGTACGTGTTTGAGCTACGGGAGAAGCTGGAGCAGACTCTCGAGATAGCCAGAGAAAACCTGAAGAAGTCCCAGGACTGTGGAAAGCACTACTATGATCGTAGGGCTGTGAACAGGAAGTTTAAACCTGGCAACAAAGTGCTGGTGCTGCTACCTACTGATCACAATAAGTTGCCGATGCAGTGGAAAGGCCCGTATGCAGTGGAGACCGTGGTGGGAATCAACGACTACAAGGTGAAGGTCGGCCAGCATTCCAAGATATACCACGCCAACCTCCTTAAGCTGTACGTGGAAAGGCCATCAGAGACTGTACATGCAGCAACAGCAGCTGAGATCGACAACAGCTTTGACAGCGAGGAACTGTTGGAACTAGGAGACTTCCACAGCAAAAAAGGCATCAATGATGTTAAGCTAGGACCGAGCTTGACGGAAGGTCAAAAGTTGGAGCTCAAGGACCTTATGGGCGAGTTTCCCCATAGCTTCAATGATGTCCCAGGCTCTACGACTTTGGTCGAACATGAAGTCCACCTCACTTCGAATATCCCTGTTCGATCCAAACCATTCCCGATCCCTTTCAAGGCCCGTGAATCCTTGAAGAAAGACATCGATGAGATGCTGAAGATGGGCATCATCAGGGAGTCCAGTTCCCCCTACGCGTCCCCTGTCGTGGTCGTGAAGAAGAAGGACGGGAGCAACAGAGTATGCATCGACTACAGGAAGGTTAATAAGATCACCGTCTTCGACCCTGAGCCGATGCCTACCGCAGCAGACCTCTTCCGCCAATTATCGGGGAGTAAAATATTCTCAAATATTGACCTCAGCAAGGGTTATTGGCAAGTCCCCGTGCGTCAACAGGACATACCTAAGACTGCTTTTATAACTCCTGGTGGGACGTACGAGTGCCTAAGGATGCCCTTTGGCATGGTCAACAGCGGAGCTACCCTGAAGAGAGGAATGAGGAAGATGCTCAATGGGATGGACAACGTCGTGTGTTACTGGGACGACCTACTAGTCCACACTCGCACCTGGGAAGAGCATCTGCAGACCTTGAGGGAGCTGTTCCACCGTCTTCAAGAAGCCAACCTGATCGTGAGACCCAGCAAGTGCATCCTGGGAGCTGACAACGTCGACTGCGTCGGACATCCGACGGAAGAAGGAGACAAAGGAGGATGCACTGACTCCAGCAAAGCCCACGTGATCATCGTCTTTGACCCTGGGCCGATGACGACGGTAACGGACGAGGGCGTCGTTTCCTGGCGGACGAAAGAACATTGACTCTATGTAGATAAAGTGTGAACATTGACAGTATCCAGACAGTCTTGCGGATGAAAAACATGGACTCTGTGTATATAAATTGAGAACATTGATAGTAAATGAGACAGTCTGAAATAAGTTTTAATTCTGTACTTTGCTTGTGCATTACGTTTCAACGTTGTTGAAAGAAATTAAGTAAATTTCTTCTTGAGTGGGGGGTTATGTTACGTTGAAACGCGCATGATGGGGCGTGTGAAGATATTATGTGTGAAGCGTGCACGATAGATCTAATCGTTTCGCTTTGCAAAGTATTCAATAGTAGAGTGTATTTACCTTTGATTTGAGTTTGCATTGTTGTTAGAAGAAGCTTTGTATAACGTTGATAATTTTCGTTAGTCGATATTATTGGAGAATTCTCTAGATCTGCGTGTTTACTGTCGATAGAAACTTGTAGAAATTTGAGAACGTTCCCGGTATGTGTAGAGAGATGTATGACGTAAGTCAGTGATGATGATCTTTATTTTGATTGGTGGTAGTGCGTCATCTGCCGTGTTCTAAATTGTTCGGGAAAAGAGAGAGAGGCTATATAATTATGTGCCGCACTATTTTGAGAAGATTGCTGTTGATAGTGAGTTGGAAAGTAAAAAGTTGAGAGTGGAAAGGCGATTGAGCGATTGTATGCAGTTGTTGATGTGTGCTGAATAAAAGTGGAAAACTTCATACGAAGACTTTGCCTTGTTGCTGCTGAGTGAGCAGGCTGCGTGGATAAACGAATCAGTTACACCTATCAGGACCTATCATCGGGGCTGAATCAGATACTGATAGAAAAATACCAACATCGATCGAGTGTAACACGATCAGTGTAGCATGTGGATACGTTTCCACCTTGTTTTAACACATGATAAGTAAGAAGAGAATTTTGAGTAACGACAATAGCAAAGAGTCTACACTGTACCATCTTAATTGTCATATTTTCCAAATGCCTTAGTCCATTCTCTACCAGTATATGCTTAAATCAAACATTATATTAAAGGAATGTACATATCAAAATGGAAACATAGGGGCGAAGTTATAAGAAGGTTCCAGACTTACTTGTTGCTTGTAGGATGTTTTAGATGCTTAAAAAAAAATTCTAGACCATCATAACCCATAATAGTAACCATGCCACATTATATATCGTTGGAAAGAGGAGACGTTGTTCTTTCTTTTTCATTATTATTATCGTTTATAATTTTATTAAATTAAAGATCACCGCCCCATCTCCTACGAGTCTTCACTGAAGCGAACCCATCTCGTCCTTTTGCGCGGCTGCATTTACAGTTCCTGCTGCCCCATGCGAACCTTCGAATGCCATCTTAAATCAACGTCCCATATATGCTCAGATATCCGGGGACATTAATCTAAACAACAAACAACAAATAGACAGTCGCTGGCTCCACCAGCACGTGAGCTCCTGCGCTGTCCACTCGCAGAGGCGTTGAGCACATCTTCTTTTCTGCCGACCTACATTTTACATCGCGGCGGTCACAACAATACATACATGCCGACCTGCATTTACCAATGCGACGGTCAGCCAACCAGCAATTAAGTGCCACTGCGGCGGTCCGTCTGGCATAGCTCACGCCTGCTCTAGGAGACGTTTAGACTCAAAGCTGCTGTTCGTCCTCGACTGAACGGGGGCTTTCCGCGCTGTCCCTTCTGCCAAGTCGCTGCGCTCTCTCAACAGACTGGGGAGATTTTTTTTTTTTTTTTATCAGTTTATAGTCCCCTCTCTTCCCGATAAGGATTTTCAGAGAGGAGACTAGTGGGGAGATACCAACATGATATCCCACTTTATCCTCCATACCTCGTTTTCTCCATCCTGTGGGCTCCTTGGAATGAGCGCCGGCGGCGATTCTTCGAAAGAAGCTCCGCTGCTGGATTCTCTACCCCCGGGCTGCGTCCATTTTTCTCTACGATTGGGCTACGTGGGATTCACTGGGGAGAGTGGCGATCTCCGGACAGCAGTCGCTTAGCGTCGCCAGCGTTCTCTCGCGTTCGTCTCCCCTCCCCTCCCTCATGCGGCCTCCTCGCTGGATTCTTTGGTTCCCTCGCCACACCTTGAGCGTTTATTGATCATCGCGACCTTCCCTCCTAACATCTGCGCGTCTGCTCCATCAACCTTTCCGCTGCCTCGTGCGCGCCACTTCTTCGTGACTTATTATTTAAAGTCCCCCATACGCATATGTGTCCGGGGACAGACCTCTACACTTCGTCTAGGATCGCGGTTAATCTAGGAAGACATTAAGTCTTTTTTTTTTTTTAAATAAAAATAATAAAACTCTTAACGTGGTCTTGAGAGGATTTTATTCCTCTATTAGAGGTTATTTATATAAATTATAACATTTAAAATCTTAAACTCTTAATATACAGTCTTCCATACTTAGTAGGGTAGGAGGCTTTAATCTACGTCGACGACTACGACGTCTAGGGAGGCATTCCAACGAGCCCACCACTCGACCGCTGCTGAGCAGTTTCTCCTCCACGGGCACTGCATTTTCTGTCTTGCCTTAATATGACGTTCTTTAAATAAAAACAAACTTTGAACGGTCTTCAACGGACTGGCGTTGGGGGTGGAGGTGGGCAGAGAAAGAGAGAAAGAGAGAGAGAGAGAAAGAGAGAGAGAGAGGAAGAAAGAGAGAAAGAGAGAGAAAGAGAGAGAAAGAGAGAGAGAGAGAGAGGGAGAAAGAGAGAATATGTGAATGAGACTTCTAGACTCCTCCACACTCTCTTTCAACCACCCCACCATCCTACATAAATATGACGGCACCGGAGGCAGACCACTAAAGCTAGGTAACGTTCCTAGTTCCTATGACGTTTAGTCGCAATCCGTTGAGGTAGTTCTCGAAATATGGAGTCCAATGGACCGATAGGCAGACCTACATTTGGCTCGTTCCGATTCCCGTCTGGAAATACAGAAGAGAAGAGAAGAGAGAGAGAGAGAGAGAGAGAGAGAGAGAGAGAGAGAGAGAGAGAGAGAGAGAGAACTGAGTTTCAACGTCTACACCCACCATTGGCAATATGGCAGACTAGACAGGGTAGCCGGATAACCATCCCAGGGAAGAAGGGGTAGCTACATGTAGGGACCTAAATCAACACTGCACCTCCAAAGCAATCATATTAGCTGCTAAGATGTACAGGGAAAAAACGGCCACGTTTACTTTGCTCATCACGGGATTCGAACCTGGGTCCTTAATGTGCCGGGCGAACGCTCTACGGCGGTGGAAAAGAGAGAGAGAGAGAGAGAGAGAGAGAGAGAGAGAGAGAGAGAGAGAGAGAGAGGGGGGAAAAAGGAAACCAAGGAGAAGGACGGGAAAGAGGAAGAAGAAGAATAAGGAGGAGAAGGAGAAAAGTTACACTCACTTCGCCAAATCGAGGATGGTCTGAAACCTTACTGCTCCTTCCAGATGGATGTGCAGTTCTATCTGTTTCCATAATTAATAACAATGAATAGTATTATAATAAATTTAACAATAATTAGTATTTAATAACCCAGAATTTGTATAACCTATTGGGTAGGCCTATACAAAATTAACGATCCTTTCAAGAGTCAGCTCATGCAGCGCGAAGGGACAGAGAACTTAATAATACATAATTATGTAATTAGTTTCCTAGATGGACTAACTGCAACAGGATGTTAGAACATCATTATTTGTCACAGCCGTATCGGGAAAAGGAGACAAGGTCCCACTTAAACTCCTCGTAATCAAACCTAACCAATGCGGCAATGCACTATAGGCCTACATCGACATAACCATTGCAGCAAGGAGATGGTTTGTTCACAGCCAGCTTAATTCATGTGTGGTCCACCGAGGGATCGAACCCGCATGCGGCAATTAACTTCTGAAACGCAAGGGGCTATTTTCCGGACAGATGTTGGTATTGCACACTGCACAGCTGAGACTGATCGTCAAGGCTTACTTACGTTAGCCTCTCACTCGAAAGGGAGTACTCGGCAGTCTCAGTTACGCTGTGTGGCTGCAATTGTTGTATGCTAATAATTCAATATTGCTGCTGCTACTCATGTTGTTTCTGTTATAATCATTAGTGTTGCGTGTTGTCGTTGTCGTAGCTGTTGTTGCATTTTATAACTGAAGATGATTCTGGTTGCTGCATCAGATTTAAAACGACCGGTCGAGCCATATATTGCTGGAAATGCGCAGTCAGATTCACAAACGGTAACTTGTTCTTCCGAGAGCGTGACGTAGCATTCGCTACGCCTCGGCTCGGCACAACATTATTAATATAATATTACAATATTAATATTACGCTACCACGATCCCCACTCAGTGGCCTATACATCACGTAGCTTGAGTAGGCCCACTCCAATTTTATTGTTTCTAGTACGTATTCCATAACTTGTTCTATGATTCTATATATTTCATAACTATGATGCTATATATTCCAATAGTTATGATGAATAAGGATTACATACAAAGAAACATACAACTCGCACTCGGCCGAAACCGCGACCCAAGACTTTCAAAAGGCAATCCGGCAGAATTTTTTGCTCTCTTGAGTAGGTTTACATTGCTATCACAGGCGCCCGTAATGGAATGTGAGCAGAGTCTATAGCCTACTATACTAGTATTAGTAGGCTAGTATTAAAATAAAGCTTGAAAGGAGAACAACTGGTGCTTAAATGTCCCCCGATATAGATCCCAACCTTTCACGAGGTTTAGGACAGAGCAACTATAGTGTAAAACACTGGGTTGTTTGATTCAAGAACCCACACGAGGCGAAACAGTGTTAATATATTGGACAACCATGCAGGTACAGAATGGTATTGTTGCGAGTTTGGTCTGGGCGTGGTTGGTCCGAGTGTGAGCATGAGAACTGTAAGATTGCGTGTTGAATTGTGGGGCGGATTAGCATAGTACATAGAAAAGTAGTGTGCAATAATAATGAAGGAAAACCCAATTATTTGAACCAAGAGACTTCTATATAAGTGACGAATCAAAAGTAAAAATTCCGAAAGAGTGTCAAACTTTTCACACTGTCTTTTGTATAATTCGCATGTTGTTGTCCTTGTTTTTTGTTTTTGTTTTATTTAATAAATAAAACTTGCAATATTTAGCATCAAACTGAGTGCCCACAAAAACAAAGGCAAAAAACAAAAAAGTGAAACGGTGGCATTCAGATGCAAAGTAATACCGACTTTAATCTTTCTATGGTCTTGACCTTCAGATGACCTTGACCTCCGGCTAAAAAAACACTTATATACTATCAAATAAACTACAGCAAAAGTTGTATTATGCCAAAAAGTGACCTTGGGATTACCTTGACCTTCAGTGACCTTGACCTTGGGATGATCTTGACCTTCACGTGACCTTTCTTGCTCATGTATGATCGAATAAACCAATGTTGTTGCATACTATGGTTTAATACAGAGCCATTCCTCTGTACGATGACTTAAAAAAAATGTTTTTGCAAGGCCTAAAATGACCTTCACCTTCAATGTCAACGCAAAAACAGAAGAAATATGAAAGATCAATCTATCATCTCTAAATACAACAGGTTTGGACTTTATATCTCTCATAGTTTAGGGTCAAACAACTTTAAAGTACCTATACTAACCGACTTTGAACAGCTCCAGTGACCTTGACCTTGGAGTGAGGTTGACTAAAATAATGTGCAAAATATGTGATCTCTATCAAGCATCAAATTTTATCATAAGTTCAAATATTAATAACTTAGAAAAAATTACACTTTTGTAAAACCGTTATTTTACAAAAAAACAAAAACAAAAAAAAAAACTTTTTTTTTTTTTTTTTTTTTTTTTTAAAGTATAGGCTAATGATTTTTTTATTTGGTCAACTTCAAATTGTCATGTACTTAGCATGCATGATTGGTAAGCCTACGTACACTAAAATTATGAGTAGTTGGGCAATAAAACTATTTAGTCTTAGGCTCCCCCCCCCCCCCCCCCCCCCAAAAAAAAAAAAAAAGAAAAAAAAAAGGGTTTTTACGGTAACATAGGACAAAACTAGGGCAGAAAGGTCGGCTTCTTTTTTTTTTCTTCTTCTTGTTTTTTTTTTTAATAGAACTTTTCTACCTTGAGTACACATTTTTGTGTGTGTGTTGTTTTCATTTTTTTCCCCGACGATCCCAAAAAAAGTTTAGGGTCGGGCCAAAAAATTAGGGTCGGTCGGAATACCGTAAACAGACATTTTTTTAATTGGCCTTATCAGAAGTTCGATCAAGCGAAGTGTATTAATTTATGATGTACAGGCATCCAAAAAGCATTTGTTATGCCATCTTTAAAACAAAAATAGTTTAAAACTTACCTTGACAGGGAAGAGCTTGTCGATATCTTCTCTAGTAAGAACATCCCCTAAGCCGTCACTTGCCATTTTTGATTATTTTCTGTGAAAAGTCACAATTCTCACAAAAGTTTTGATAAAATTTTTAAAGGTCAACTTGACGCAGACGACAAATCTAAAATGGTATGCAAACTGTACAGTTATTTTACGAGATTATGGTACGTAATGCAGACACAACACAATCGCTAATGCCTTTTGTAAGAAGTTTACCGAATCTGCAATGTACAGATTAAGAAACCTAAACTGGCGCGATTATCGGAGCAGCCCTACTAGTCTAGTCATCTTTCGTTGAAAAACTTGCAGAGCGCTGCACCATTCAGTGCAATCAGAAGTGGTCTTCGCGTATTCAGAACAACCGCAATCGTCGTACCGACTATATATTATGTTACTTTATGGGGGTCTGCTGCGCGAACGTGCCACAAAATAAACCATATATTAAAAATAAATAATTAAAATAATTTTTTTTAAATTTAAAACTCCAAAATATTACTGCACTCTTGTCTGTTTCTGTCCACTGGTTTCTGTCATTTACGAATGTTTCGCACAGAGTATCTAGCCCAAAAACCTTGACACAATTTGACAAAGGCTCATGCAGTATGTACTATTTATTAAGCTTACCTATACTTTTGCTGTGTACAGTGTTCGTGTCCCACTGCGCTGAGTGGTCTTGTACTGTCATAAAGCGTGCTGTCTGACTAGAGTGAATTGCATGATACATTTCATATCAGCTGCAAAGACTTTGGTATCAGCCAGCTCACCATGCACATTCACAATGTAATGGGCAGGCATTTGACCGAGATAGCTCTGCATGCAAACACTTCGTACCACAGGCGCTCGCGTGTCCAGATACAAGCGTCTGTGCTTCGTACCGAGGCCTACGGTAAGCCTCAGCTATT
Source organism: Oncomelania hupensis (assembly GCA_036898135.1). Classification (NCBI taxonomy): domain Eukaryota; kingdom Metazoa; phylum Mollusca; class Gastropoda; order Littorinimorpha; family Pomatiopsidae; genus Oncomelania; species Oncomelania hupensis. The sequence continues at coordinate 41,566,519 of CM072526.1, forward strand.
TTCAGCTACGAAGTGTGCGTAAACTATTGTCTTAGGTGTGCGTAGCATCCATTGCTGTCAGAGTATGAGGGATTACTAAGGCATACACCTATAATAATGCTATTAGATCTCTTGTCGTCTATATATCCTATCTTATCCCGTAACTCGAAAGTCGTTGGGGCACCACAGATGATCGTTTAACCAGCATATTCCATATTTCTCTGTCCTCAGCAACCTTCATGGCTTCGCTCAGTGTCAAATCAGTCCATTCTCGCATGTTGTCAACCCACCTTTTTTTCTGTCTCTTTCTTCTTCTGCCTCCTTTCCAAGGCCGGATGCTTTGGTAACGTGGCCATACCATCGGAGTTTCCGTTTCTTTATCACTGTGAGCATGTCATCGTGTTGTCCAATGGCTTGTGTGATGGTCTGTCGGACTTCGTCGTTGGTGATGTGCTGGGTATAGGAAATGCCCAGAAGTCTTCTGTATCACCTCAGCTCCATGCTTTGTATTCTTCTTGTAGGTCTGCTGTGAAGGTCCGTGTTTCGCAAGTTTGTAGGAAGATGGAGATATCAAGGAGGCTTCAACCTTGTCGGGGCAGCAGTTGTTTGTGCGATCATGGAGGGGACGTCCTGTCGGGACCCAATGTCTAATACAATTGCTCCTAAATATCTGAAGCTATGCACTGTGTTGAAAGATTGGCCTTTGACTTTGATGTCCATGTTGATGCCATTGGTGTTGTTGGTAATCAGTTTGGTCTTCTCTGCACTTATTTCCATTTCAAAGGCTCTGGAGGTGGTGTCAAGCCTCTGTACCAGTTGTTCGTCTACTGCCATAAACATTCTTGTCCCTGTCCTCCCTGTCAGCTATAGATGCCTTCATTTTCATTTCCCCCAGGAAGACACAATTACGTCACTGTTAGTGGTGACGATAACAACCACGACAGAACGGCATGGGAGAGTCAGCTACAATACACATTGTAGGTTTAAAGTTTAGTCACATGTGATAGGGTTTTTCCTCTTGCATTTGGCGACACGAAGAGTGCCCCGTGCTCCAGAATAAGATATTGTTCTTGTAATATAGCAGCAAACAATGTGCTTTTTAATATAAAAAAACCCACATATTTAAAGTTTTGGGAGATCAAACTAGATAATTCAAGTAAAAGAGACTAAGAGGGTAAGTTCTCTGATCAAACTTTAAATATTAGTTAGTTAATTAGTCATTGTTTATATGGTCCAGCGGATTGCAAAGAGCCGAAACAGGACAATAACTTAATTGAAAAAGGGCTCACCCATGATCCGTATAAAAGATCTGATAAAACAACCCTAGCTAGTGGTAACACTGACGGCACTCCACCAGCCGGTCACTTTACAAAAATGGCATCCCATGCAGAGGACGCTGAGGCTGTACTCTAATTTATCGAACCCCCGTTTACAAAAACAAAATAGAATGCAAATTTAAACATCATTATAAAGTATTTAAAAAAATATAATAATACCATAGAAAACCCTAGTGACTATTTGGCAGAAAGCGTCCAATAGCCCCAAGACTAAAAGTAACAGATCCCATACATAAATGAGGAGTTTTGGGAGAGTTTTCAAGAAAAAAATGGCATGTGACTGGTCTAACGAAGAATATAGTATATTGATAGAACAGATTAGGAACGAGAAAGAACAAATGAGGACATAAACAGTGGTAATTTAAAGCACTAAATTTCCACAAAGTGGGGATACTATTTATACAGAAAACCCCGGAAACCTAACGGGGGTAACTTTAAAGATGATGGATGTGGCTACACATATAATACTATTGTATCTCGATCACTGTTATACCTAACATTATAAGGGAACAGTGAAAGACCCAGTTGAAAACCTGTCTTTCCTTTATAGGCATGACCGATTCACTGCGGCAACAGTACCCCCGTTGGAGTGCCGGGGGTTTTAGTATAAATAGTATCCCCACTTTCTGGAAATTTAGTGCTTTAAATTCCCACTGTCGCTGTTTTCCTCATTTGCTCTTCCCCATTCCTGCTCTGTCCTATCACTCTGCTATACTATCTTCTTCTTCGCTAGATCAATGACCTACCTTTTTTCTTGAAAACTCTTCCTGGACAAGACTCCTTGTTTGTGTATGGGGTCTGTTGGATCAGCTTGGGAGTATTGGACCTTTCTGCCGGGTGGTCACTAGGGCTTCCTATGATGTTATTATTTAGCAATATAGGCATTTTATATGTTTGTGGTTTGTTGATAATTTATAATGATGTTTGTATTCTATTTTGTTTTTGTAACCGGGGGTTCGAGTAGTTGGGGTAAAGCCTCAGCCGTCCCCTGCGTGGGATGTCTTTATTGTAAAGTGACTGGCCGATGGAGGGCATTCAGTTTTCCCACTAGGGTTGTTTCAGCAGATCTTTTATGCGGATCGGGGGTTGTCCGGTCCTGATTTGGCTCGGAGGAGTCCGCTGGACCTAAAGCAACAATCAATCAATCAATCAATCAATACCTAACATTTCGTATTTTGATCCGTTAAAAATTTGACCAGTAAATTAAATGATGTATTCAAAATATTGTTTTCACACTTTAGCCCAAATATTAATTAAAGAGATCCTAATTGATTAAGTCTTCACAGAGAACACCGAGTTAACAACAAACAAACAAATTAATTAATTAATTAAAATAAAAATAAATGAGGTTAGAACTGAAAGAGAGAAAGTAGAAATTAGGTTTACCGGAAACTAACAGGTATAATCTCCCTTTCTCCCTCGCTCTTCTTCCTCAATCTTCACGCAAGTGCAGCCTATTGACTTCCGATCAGGAAGCAACTTTACAAGAAACAATTTCCTTTGATCCAAACCACGCTTCATAGGTGTATGAAAACAACTTTAGCTGACACTGTGAAAGACAGATAATGAAATGGCAAAGTGGCTCTGCTTGTGTTTAGTAATTCTGCTTGTGTTGACGTCTGTTCGCACCCAAGCGAAAGGTAAGATTATTTACTTAGATCTGTCTTATCAAATAACATTAACAGGTGCGGTTTCTCTCTCAGGTGTGTATTTAAAATAACATAAAATAAATAAATAAAATACAAATAAGGCAGTTGCTCTTTTTTTAAAATTATAATCGGGTTAGGACTTTATCATATATTCGTCGTTAGTACAATACAGTATATAATTAATATTGTACTAACGACGAATCCATGATAAAGTCCTAACCCGAAATTACTAACTTTATAGCCTATAACAGAACACATCTGATCTGCCGATCGGGGGCATGGCTTATTATACTTCCGACTGTTATAGGTAATGGCAAGGTGCGTTCCATGTTCTTAAAATGTGAACCAAATCCACTACCAAACAAGCCTCCACTGACCTAAAATGAAGACTGTTCATGTTTGTGAAAGTATTTTCTTTCATGATCACGTACACGGTACATGTAGGCTACCATCTTCAGTTCACTTACAATCTTCAGTTCAGGTCATTGGAGGCATTCTTCAGTTCAGGTAATTGGAGGCATGCCTGGTAGTGGATTCATTAGTACATATAATTTAATAATAGTTAGTTACAGTCATAAAGATCAGAACCCGAGGAAAAAGTATCATCTATGGCCTGGACGCTATAATAATTATAGCACACGGGCTCTTAATAAAACTACAGAGGCCTGTTAAAAAAAAAGTATATATATCTGCAGATGACAAATTATTGCCAAGGATTGTTCTGTTTGTCTGCACTTTTGAGTTCGCCACATTTTAAACTTTCTTATTTTTGCATCTTTTTATACAAATTTATTTATTATTTAAATTTTATATTATTACGATTTTTGTTTTATATGCAAATTTCAAGTCTTTATTTTGTAAATGGAAACATGTATTTTATTATGTGTTTGTTTATTATGTTCTATGTCACATGTAGTTGTCTCTGCACTTATGTGATATGGTTATTTTTCTATGCGTGTATTATGTTCTATGTTGCATTTAGTTGTCTCTGCTCTTATGTGTATATTTGTATTTTTTTATGTGTGTATTACGTTCTATGTCCTGTGTAGTTGTCTCTGCTCTTATGTGTATATATGTGTATTCTTTGTTTAGCCGTGAGCCTACTGTTTGTGTGTGTGCGGTATTATATATGTGTGTTTGTGGTATTATGTGTGTGTGTGTGTGGTTTTAGGTGTGTGTGTTTATGTGTGTGTGTAAGTGGTGGTTATTGTCTGTTATAAGCAAAACACCAAGTTTTCACATTATTTCTTGTGAATAAAGATTTAGTGACTTGGCTGGATCTCTGATGCATGGAGAACTGTTAGTCTGTTTAGAACAGCCCGTCGTGCAGCCGAGAACAACAGCTTGCATTGGTGCTGAGGCCACAATTGTCAACTCGTCCACAGGGCTAGTATATCAGTCAAAGTTATATATGGCTGAAGCTTGCGCAGTCCTCACTTGTCCGTACACATTTGTTATTGGGTGGAACATGGAATGATCATGAAAAAATCGAACGGCACACACTAAATTACAACAACAAAGGAAAACAAAAATAATAATAATTTCCAGGAACTAAAATTTAAAGTTATTTTGTAACGCTTTTGAGCTTTATGTGTGTGTGTTAGTATTGTCTGTTTTTACCGACGTTGTTTGTTGTTTTTGAATCTCGAAAGCTCTAGTCTAAAGAAAGTATCGAGTCTGCTATTAATTTTTTTTATCAAAATTGAAAATAAAATGGACGGTACAGCAGATGGTCAGTTGGACGAGTCGGCTAAAATACAAATTGTCAGTTTAAAGTTTAGTCACCAGAAACAGTTTTTTTCCCTTGCATTTTGGCAACATGAAGAGTGACTATGCGCAGCACCCCAGGGTAAGGTAGTTCCCGTAACATATAGCAGCAAACAATGTATTGGAAAATAATTTGTTACCATGATTAATTGTTTTGTGTTATTTATTTATTTTTTATTTAAAAAAATAATTTTCGGTTCCTTTTCAGATGAAACACCGATAGCCACGATATGTCCTAGTGGGATGACCCTCAGCTCTTTCCCAGTGGTTTTGCGGTCCCCGTCTAAAACTAACATCCAGCCGTGAGACTTCTTTATTTATTGACATGATAAATTAAGACTAAATCTTTCTTTGAAGCTAAGAAATTGCTAATTACTTGTAGCTGTTGGTACTTAACTCTTCCAAACTACCTTCTTCAGCAAAATGACTGATGTGCCTGGAAGATGGTTCACTCATTCAGTTTGCAGTTATATACTTTTAGACTGACTTACGTTCTTTCTTTATTATTATTTTGTGTGTGTGCCTTTCTTCCTTTTCGTTCTGTGCTTTTCTTTCTATGTCTTTCTATCTTATTCATTTATTTATTGATGTGTGTGTGTGCGTGCGTGTGTGTGCAGGTCCAGGTGCTTTGTAGCGGTAAACAGTTCTCGCATCATCCGCCTCCGTACTGTCGACTTCTCCCTTGGCGGACAAGAACCTTGCAGTGATAGCAGCGAGTACCTGGAAATTATATTTTGTAAGTCAGCTGCACGCAGGTATGATCTGCTACCCCGAGTAGTTTGACGTAGGGGCCATGCTAGCTGAGCAGGGAAACGACGGCTTGGCCATTGAACGCCAAGCAAGAGACTACAAGGAGAGTGAGTGACGGCACGCCATGCCACAGCCTGGCAAACTGATGACATGACCCTGATGCTGGAACACCATAGCAGACCTGACTACCTTCCGTTTTTGGCGGAAGATTCTTCCGAATTTTAATGCTTTTTTCCGCCCTTCCGCCTCTGACAACTTTTTTCCGCTGAAGAAATCGAAAATCTTCTGCATTCCAATCTAGTCTTGAATCCGTAACGTAAGAGAGATCGTATTTTTTGTACAGAAGGGAGATAACCACTGTGCTGCACTCTTCTGTACTGAAGAACACAAAAGAAGTCTTTCTTTCTCAATCATGGCGACGAAGCGCGTGGTTCCCGTTCATGAAACGGACGACGAAGAAACCATTCACGTTGACAAAGATGAGAGTGAGACCGTAAAAAAGAAGAAGAAATATGAAATTATGAGAATTCTTCAGTGTTTTGTGTGTACAAAGAATGAAACTTACTGTTTGGTTAAAAAAAAATAAAAAATTTTAAAGTTGTAATGTTATGTTCAAGGATCTTTGTACAAGTGCGAGAGGCATATTCAGCGACAAATTTTTCTTCTGCTTTTGTGCTGGATTCTTCCGCTTTTTCCGGAGTGTTCTTCTGTCAAGGAAAAAAGGAGGTAGGCAGGTCTGCCATAGTGTTCCACACTTCATCAGATGAGAGTACATGCCCTTATGAAGATGATGATAACGATGATGATGATAGTGGTGGTGTTGGTGATATTTGTTCATTTTTATTGCTGCAGCCCCCAACTCAGAGTTTGGGCGAGGGGTGACTGACAGGCTGCGATGGTGCAAGCAGTCTTATGGCGCAGTCCTGGAGACACGCGACATTCGCTATATCGTCTATCACCCTGGACCCCAGGAGCAGCGAGGTGCTGGCTTCAGCATTGCCCTTCAGGAAGGTATTGCTAGCTGTGAATACTGGTGGTTCACAACCAGTACCAATATACAGCTTGTGTTATTGTAAGCTGCCTTGGTCCTAGTTCTAGAAAATCTATAACCATGTCAAAAGTGGACACTTCCTAGTTAAGGGTTATTTTGATCAGCCAACCCACAAGCACCAGATTCATTGTTTGCACTTTGTGTTTTGTGCTGTTGTTTTCTTTTACCTTGTTTGCATACCCACTCCATCAGAAAAACAACTAATGGATCAAGGTGCGTGCAGGTGATAGAATAAAAATGTATCTCTGAGGAGAGAGAATGTTCGAACATGCCAAATACTCAGCAAAACAAACTTTTTTTTTTTTACATTTTTTAACCAACCCACTTAAGCCAGACAGGGTCCATTTTGTGGTTTGGGTTTGCAGTTTTGACTTGAAAGAATTCTGACCCCAGAACATTGGTGACGTTAATGAATCGGCATGATGCAAACTGTTGACTGCACGTTATCCCAGCAAAGTTACCGATTGAAGAGAGAGGTTTAGTAATTTTGATTAAGGGTTTTATTAACTGGTGTTGTACCCCTTTCTGCAGTTGTTGCAATGATTCTTATATTTTGAAAAGAGGTGTTTTCTGTTAGTTTCAGACTACTCCTGTGGCGGGACCGACCCTATCATTGTAGGTGATCAGTCCATCTACATTTATTCTCCAGGCTTTCCTGATCAGTACAAAGAGTGAGTGCATTTTATTTCTTGCGCTTTGAGCTCATTTTTATGGGGGAATAGTGCTATATACAAAATTAAAATTGTTAACAATGTTTTACCCTTGGTTGCATTTTCCTACTCCTTTGCAATCCAATCTATTTGTATCTTTTTTTTTATCGCCCTCTCCCCTCCCCCTAACCCCCTTCCATCTCCATCGCCACCCCCTGTGCACTGTTTCTTGGCAGTGTAGCTGGTAGGCATGTGTGTGTATCAATATGTATGTCTTTTTGCCTATCTGTCGGTATCTGCCATCGGCCATCACGGCAAGGTCCTCCTGAAAATAATACTCAACAGGTTGAGACCCCAGACTGAGCAAATGGTAGCTGAAGAGCGGGTAGGATTCAGGGCAGGGCAAGGTACCGCTGGACAGATTTTCAACCTCAGAATAATCTGCGAGAAATACCTACAGCACCGGCAGCATCTGTATCATGTGTTCGTGGACTTCGGGAGGGCGTTTGGCCGGGTCTGGCGTGCGGCTCTGTGGACGGCCATGGGGTGTACAGTGTCGGTCCTGAAGTTATTGAAGTCATCGGAGACCTGTGTGACAGGGCTGCCGGTGCAGTCCTCCATAACAGCACCATCGGAAACTGGTTCAAAATGGCAGTCGGTGTGTGTCAGGGATGCCTGCTCTCTCCAACACTCTTTAACATCTTCATAGAGCGTGTCATGTCAGATGCCCTTGCAGATCACGGAGGCACAGTCAGCAAAGGGAGGAGGTGGGTGGGTTGGAGCGATCTCCAGCCTTCGTTTTGCGGATGACATTGATGGATTGGCTGGAGAGGAACGGAAACTTGTGCAGCTGGTACATAGAAATAAGTGCAGAGAAGACCAAAATGATGACCAGCGGATATCGGGGTCCAGGGCCAATCCCTTGGCACAGTGCGTGGCTTCAAGTGTTTAGGAGCTATTGTATCAGACAATGGGTCCCGACAGGGAGTCCTCTCCAGGATCGCAAAGACGTCTGCTGCCCTGGCAGGGTTGGGGCCCATTTGGAAAGACGGGGCCATCAGTCTACATTCCAAAGTAAGACTGCTGCGCTCCCTTGTCATCTCCATCTTCCTGTGTGCTTGCGAGGCATGGACCCTCACGGCGGATCTGCGACAGGGAGTACAAAGCATGGAGACGAGGTGCTACCGAAGACTTCTGAGCATTTCTTGTACCCAGCACATTGCCAACGATGGGGTCCAGCAGGCTATCACGCAGGACGTTGGACGACACGATGACCTGGTCACCGTGGGGAAGAGACGGAGACTCTGATGGTGTGGCCATGTCGCCAGATCATCAGCATCAGGCCTTGCAAACACCATCCTGCTGGGCACAGTGCAGGGAGGTGGAGGATAATGGAGACCGAAAAAAGTGGACACTTTTTTTTTGACACTTTTTTTTTTATAGATAAGTTGCATAAGTGGTCGAATAACTAGAAGCCAACTTGTAGGCACACTAGCTCAATGCCTATATGAGCAGCATTCTTAGGTTGTCCCACATTTTGCTGGCTGCGGGCTATTTATAGCTTGCCTACACCCTCCCTTTCAGTGAAAGGAATGGAAAGAAGAGCACAGGCGAAGCTATTTATAGCTAGCCTGGCTGAACTAGCTTCAAAACCTAAAAGCTTTGGTTGAGTCGGTGTGTAGGTGTAACATTGACGCCTGCCCCTGGTTTGTTTTAGTTCACTGGGAGGGGGGGGGAGCGGGAGGTGGGAGAGGGGGGGGGGGAGTTTATTGTTGCACAGAAGCTCTCACACAATAATGTAGCTTCTGCTATCTTTTGTTTGCTGTTTGCCTTGGGTGTGCACTTTTGGGATTTGCGATAAGTGGAAAGCTAGTCTGCATGCTGGATACCAGGCACCGTAGGCACATGAGTTAACTCTCCTTCAGACTGTTAGCGTAGAATTCAGTTGGCAGGCGAAGGAGTAAGGAAATTAACTGCTCCTGTTTGAACTAGGTACATTTTTTTACGTTCCATTTAAAAAAAAAAAGTTGTTGCTCAGTTTTGAGGCATAAGGGGGGTGAGAAATACAGAAGGGAACCCCCGATTTTATTCCATTGTGGAGCAGGCTGTCGGAGAACTATTGCTGGGAGCTATGTGGAAGATGAGAAAAATTTATGATCAAAGCGTTGGATATTATTATTATTGGCCTGCAACAGTTTCTGAGGAAGGAGAGATAATTATTATTATTATTAATTGTTCTTATATAGCGCTTTACCAGCTCAAGAGCTGCTCAAGGCGCTGGCCGATACAGGATCTAACTCAAGCCGCCCGAGACGCCCACCCGCAGCCTTTAGGCGCATGGTCTGATGTCCGTACAACTGAGCACAATCCTGGGCAGCCAGGGATGGGGGAGAAGGACCTAAGTGCATGCTGGGTGTGTTCTTGTCACCGGCACTCACCCGTCTAGGACATGAGCGTCAGGATCTTTAAAGTCCGTTATGATGGAATGTATGCGACACAGACTAGACCTCGGTTTATACTCTCATCCGAAGATAGCCATCTGTTGTTCACTCGGGACGTGATGTTCATGCATTTTTGCCACAACCTAGCCCTATACTGGCCTAGGTTATTCCTCTGTGTTTTACCCAAAATAATTCAGTTCCTGGGGAGTTCTCACTAGCAAGTAGTTCAGTCAGCCATTGGTTAACAGTTTCTTTAATATGATCTTTGTTTTTGTCTTTAATTTAATGGCAACTTATGTAGTAGTGTGCATATTTACGCTGTTTTTAGTAAATTTTTTGTTAGGTGCAGCAGGCAAAACTGTAAGGTTTTGACTGATTGGGTTTTGCTGTGACTCTGTTGAATTGATGTAGTTCACTGTGTGTTTTTAGTCTCCTTTCTGACTGCGAATGGACACTGAGGTCACAGCATGGAGAAAAGCTACTGCTGGACACCATCCGATTCTCTCTTGAACCTTGCAGCACTGGCGGGAGTTGCTATGACTACCTTCTCATCAACAATGGTAATGATCGCCATATTTCAGGATTTCTCTTGCAATAGATGGGTCTTTTGGAAAGTGGGTGGTTTTCATTTTGTTAGGTTAAAGGGACTACTTTATTTGCTGTGATGTTAGCAGTTTATGGGCCTCTTTTCCATCCAGTGGTGAAAGGTCACAGACTGCGTAGGTTATGGTGTAATTGTCAGTGCGGATGCAAATAAAACAGCAACACTATTTTGTTCTTAGAGGTCCACAGCATTTCAAGGGTTTATGTTCGATCAATAAAACTATGCTTTATTGTCGATTATGGGAACCCCCACTATAATTCCATGTAATTTCATCACTTGTAGACGGACCGCTAACCCTAACCCGTTTCGAGCGGAATATGTGTAGCACTGCCTTACCCTACCCGTCGAGGCACTGCCTTACCCTACCCGTCGTTCCCAGATCGTTTTCTGGGAGCCGCCTTGGATCCGGGAACCCAGCCGGGTTCCCGGGTACAAAGCCGGGTACCCAAATGACCGGTTGGAGACTTTGTAAGCCTGGTTTGTGGGTACTTGTATAAGGATATATATATATATATATATATATATATATATATATATATATATATATATATATATATATATATATATATATATATATATATGACTAGAGATCAAAAGGTGACAGTCACAGACCTCAAAAATAAAAGTGATATTAAATGTACAAGATGATCATTTTTATACTGGAAAAGCATTACAGTATACGGTGTGGTAAAGGAATTTGCGCTCGATTGCTTAGTTCTTGAGTAATTGAGTTTTGAATGAGACTGCTTGCAGAATGTCATTTGTGACATGTGACACCAAACTGTGTATAATTGTGATAATCCAGCTGGGACCAGACAGCATTTAATAGTATGAACAAACTATGTTAGTGATTCTACTGACAGGGATGGAGAAAAAAATCACAATTTCCAACTAGTTTAATAAGAAAAATGGTTTTGTTTGTCGTCACAGTCACAAATGACATTCACTATGTAGGAGACAATTCTATTCTGACAAAACAAGACATGCATTTGAAGTGATACTATTATTTATTCATAACTTATAAAAAGTAAGTTTGACAACATATGTGAAGAAAACCAGCACAATGATACTGAAGCCAGAAATGGTAGTTCTACTGTCATTTGTGACAACTGTGGGAGTGACGCGACAGATTTTGTAGTCACACGTCACAAATAACACAAGAAATACCTTATTGTATGAAAATATACCACATGCACTCCTTGTGAAATTCGATAAACAAATCCTTAAAATCAAACATATTAAAACACCAGCAAACTTGTTAATAAAAATATTAACTGTGTCATTTGCGACATATGCCAAAGTAAGATGCCGTCACACGTCACAAATGACTCATCATGAAAATGCATCAGTTTAATTCCAAAATAAAAATGGAAACTGAATCCATAGTGGGATCAAGGAAAACAAGTTCATCTACTTTTATTTTATTTATTTTTTTCTTTTTTCCTTGTATTTATATCAATGTGTTGTTGTTTCCTGTTGTCCGCCAGTGATATTTTTGATAAATTATTTATTATTTGGGTAGCACTCATTTAAGCCTTGTGCTTTTGTGCACCATAGTTGGTTTAACCTTTTATTATCTGGTTTGTTGAATACATTTATGTTTAAACCATCTATCCCCACACCATGGTCAAGGTAATCTTTTTCGAGAAAAGTGAAATATTGTCCCCATGACCGGAGAAACTTCAGTGGCCAGTCTTGTTGTCTGATCAAAAGCAACCTGCAACAGTCCCATACAGCACATTTTAACATTATGTAATCAAGACTAACATACTTCGAGTAGTAAGTTGGGATCCGATTGTTACAATTTCCTTTAAAAAAAATTCTGGAAAGAAAACTGTGGAAAGAGTAATTTTATGGATGTAATTTAAGTATTTTCGTAACAAAAATATTAAAAGTACAGAATCAGATATTAAACTATTTTCCAAATGCAGTAAAAACGAATTATGTAAATATTCACATACTTGGCCATACTAAAATTTCTGGCCTTTCTTTCTCTTATAAGTTATACTGTTTTTGTACTGAACTGCCATATTATATACCTGAAACAAAGGCAAACAAAGTGTAATGTTCCTGGCCAGTTGGTTTGTGTCCATACATACTTTAAAGTTGTTTTTTTTTTAAAGTGCCATTGCACAAGGTACATTAATGTAAAAGAAAACTAACTCTGGAAGGAAGTAATGATAATATAGAATAGAATACTATATTTTACCTGGGTTTGGGAGACCCTGCCAAAGGCACAGACTGCTCCAAGCAATGAGTTACAGGTGCTGGTTCTTTATCATCATGTCTGCTGAGACTTTCTTGTTCATAGAACATTGTAACAGTGGCCATTTGGTCAATTCTTTATTCAAATGCCTTGCCTACTGATCATCTGCGGCTGACTGTAAGAGGTAGCCTTTTGTAGCTCTTTTAGAGTGCTTTCTTGAAAAAAGCCTTACAACATTCTTGTGGTAGATATTTTTGGTTTTGCGGGTTGACCCATTCTGTGTCTTTTGCTAAGATCGATTGCAATACCATCATTTAAACATTCCTTTCTGTTTCTCCTAAAAGGCCTCCCATCTGTCAGGATCAACTTTGAGTCGCTCTTGATTTTCATAAACACCTCAGATTATTTGTGTTTGGGAGAGGTATTTGCAAAGCTGGCCACAGAGGCCCTCCTAAGACCTAAAAAAGAAAAAAGAAATAAACAAAAAGAAAAATGGAAAATGTTATTTCAATGGTAAGAATACAATTTGTCGTCACATGTATTTCTGTAACATATGACACACACAGCTAAGTACTTAGAATGAAAAAAGTTATTCAATACAAATGTTTTAACTTAAAACAATGTTGCAATAAAATTCATGAATCTGAGCAAGCATATTAATAATCTGAACAGCATAACTTGTACAAACTAAAACATTTTGTGTCATTTGTGATATGTTACACGAAACAAAATTGTGTCACAAAATAGCAGTACATCAGAAAATAATCCTAGGCTGCTAATGTAGCTTCCTGTTGAGACATGCTTGTTGTGTCTACACTCAAACACCCTAAAATCTAACTTATTTCATGTAATCTGTGATTTATTTATAATAATACATATTTTATAATGTCATTTGTGACGTCAGTGTTTCATTTGTGACTAAAATATAAGTGTGACACCACAACAAAGACTTACCTTCTCTCCTTCCTGCCATTGAACCAAAGGAAATGGGCTGTTTGACCATGTGCAATTCAACTTTCAGTTACTAGAAATTCAGGATTTAAAAATAAACTGCCTTTTATTATTATAATAACAATACATATGTCATTAGTGACAAATGTGACACCGAAGCTAAAAAGTACTGTATTTTATAGTGTACTTATGCCTACAAACATCTTTTTTGTTTAGAATAGTATTCTATGCCAAACAAAATGAAAACATTGCTTTCTGTTTGATCCAACTTGTATTTAAACCCTTTTTTGATTACTTCAAGTATGAAAGGCTGTGTGACACGAAAGTGTCACAAATAACATGACTTTTTAAAGGGTAGTTTCTTAATTTGTATATTTACAAAATCCTATTTAAAGCAAATATCCTGTTAAAATGATCCCTTTACTATCCAAACAAACAGAAGTAAATTAATGGATAGCCCCTGTTTTAAGACAGCAGCGATCATTATGAACCATGTTGTCTCTCAATCGTTTTGCACATGCTCAGTAAAGCTCTAACTGGATTAAAATCCCAAATCTTCAACTTGGATGTTGCTTTTACCAAATCCAACACTGTATTATCTGCTAAAGCTATGTTTCTTATGTCTATTCAAGCAAATTCCTTCACATAATATTTTAAAATAAAATAGTTGGAAGTGTTTGAAGATGTGAGCATGTGATTATGCACCTTTTGACCTCCAGTCATATATATATATATATATATATATATATATATATATATATATATATATATATATATATATATATATATATATATATATATATATATATATTATATAAATGAAACTTCTTACCAATTCACTGTTTCATAATATCTTTATGCATTGATAGCTGTTTTATTTATTAATTTATAGTCAACTTAATTTGGATAGTGCATGTCTTAATATCGCTGCATTCTCTGCTTTTCCAAACATAAAATGTGTGGTATATTGGATATGTATGTTGAAAGTGTGTGTGCTGTTGCAGGGCTGAGATTTAGCAAGCCAGGCTAAGGAGCCAGCCGGGCTCCTAACCTGGGAAGTTGAAGTTGCCAAAATATTTCTCAGGTTGCCAGACCCCTTGATTGAAAGCACGGTCATTTTTTTTTAAACTGTATAACTATTGCAGCTAATAAAGAAGATAAATTTCAACAACAACACTGTTTCATTTTTTAAAACAAGCACTGTATAATTTATTTATCATCGACATCCTCCTCCTCAATATTCCAAAACTTGAAGGAGCTTGGGTGTGCCTTCTTCAGCTGTTTGTTTTTCTTCTTCGGACTTTATTTTTTTTGGCTGGAGGCTCCGAGACACCGCTTAAAAAGCGCCACATCGTTCGAGATTGACAAAAGACTGAGAATGGGGAATATCGAAAGTACGGCAAGTCTCGCGTGACTCATCAAGGAAGTCAGAGACTCGTTCCGATACACGCAAGGAAGCAAGTAGGCTAGGACCTCGCAGGGCAGTAGCGTTTCGCGGCGAGGGAAAGAAGAAAGTCTCGCGAGAAAAGTTTTTTTTTTACTTCGCAAATCCTCGCTTTGCTAGCGTTACCTAACTTCCTAGCATGCATCGGAACGGGTCTCCGGTGCTGACTGCAGAAGCGGATGGCGCGTGTTTTGTTTTACATTGCAAGTCAAAAGTCCGTGTACAGGTACAGAATCTCTACCACTGGCGGTATTTTCAAGTCGCCAGCCGGGCGATTGGTACCCCAAATCGAGCTCGCCACACACTATTTTTAGGGGCCATTGGCGAGTTGGCGAACGTTAAAGCTCAGCCCTGTGTTGGGTGGCAGACTGCAGCTGTGGAGAGGTTGTAAGTGTGTAGGTGTGATAGCTGCTGATTACCTGGAAGCCTGCTTAGGAATGGTGTAGTGTGGTGTGACCGTGGAGCTGAAAGTTTGCAGATTTTACTGCTCAGGAAAACGTTATTTCCATACAGTTAGAATGTGATAGATGCAGTTTTATGTTGCATTAGCCTTGTCTGTACAATGTGATATATGCAGTTTAATGTTGCATTAGTTTTGTCTGTACAATGTGATATATGCAGTTTTATGTTGCATTAGTTTTGTCTGTACAATGTGATATATGCAGTTTTATGTTGCATTAGTTTTGTCTGTACAATGTGATATATGCAGTTTAATGTTGCATTAGTTTTGTCTGTACAATGTGATAGATGCAGTTTTATGTTGCATTAGTTTTGTCTGTACAATGTGATATATGCAGTTTTATGTTGCATTAGTTTTGTCTGTAGAATGTGATATATGCAGTTTTATGTTGCATTAGTTTTGTCTGTGGAATGTGATATATAATGCAGTTTTATGTTGCATTAGTTTTGTTTGTGGAATGTGATAAATGCAGTTTTATGTTACATTAGTCCTGTCTGTACTATTGTCCTTGTATACTGGCTTTGTCACAACGCACACCAAATTTCCTTGTCATTTTTGGGTACAATAAATTGATCTCCAGTGTTGAAGAGGTTTGGGGTTGCTGCCTTTCTAACCAAAGATGTTCAACATCCCACAGAAAATACATGGTGCTGGGCGCCACTGTTTTGTGTCATCCTCAGCGGTAACAGTAGTTTGTGTATGTCGTGTGTGTTTCAGAGAGGTACGCTGGTCATGAGAGGGTGCAAGTCCTAAGCAGGAACAACCAGATCAACATGAGTTTCATCACTGACAATACCAAGCGATATTCTGGCTTTGCTCTTAAAATAGTGGAGCTCGCAGGAGGTGAGTTGGAGCCCGAAGATTGGGTGAGCAAGCAGTTGATAAACGCATGAGAATAATTAAAGAGGAAAAACAAACTTGATGTATTCGTCAGGCCTTGTACTTTTCACGTGTTCGCATTTAGCTTCTTGAGGAAGAACATATGTGTATAATTTTGAATGAGTATATAATTATATATATTCATAGTTTACTTCTTTTTTTTTTTTTGCATGTCTCGACACAGAGACATATGATGTTCACAGACTTTAGGACGGATGTAACAGTAGAAAATAGAATCCCAAACCTCTGTCTCCACTTGCTGTAATATAAATTTTTTTTTTCATAGCTTCTTGCCTTGCGGCTTCATCTTCTTATTTATTTATTTATTTATTTTTAAGTTGTATTTACTGAGTTATTTATTTCTCAGTTTTGTGAAATCTTTGCTTTTTTGTCTGATTTTAGACAAGACTGCAGTGGTTTTAGCGATGAAGGGGTGAGGGAAGGGGAGGCTATGTTTAGTGACAATTTATGAATTCATTTCTGTCCCCAAGAATGGCAAGATTACTTTTTTCCTTGGGCAGCGCTGATGGTGCAAAATGAGACATGGATCTGCCTTTGTTTTTTTTAACAATGATTTTTATGGCTAGGCTCACACGTGATTGCGTCCTCAACTTTTTAGTTCTTGCATCATTGGTTATATTTTCAGAGATTATTTTTGTTATTTTCTCCAGTCTGATTTATTTATTGCTTTATCATTCGCCTAGAGAGTAGTTTATTTTTTATTGTATATATTTATTTGTTTTGTTGAAAACAGAGCAAATAAGTTGCGGTCGCCTCATTGTTGCTGGCACCTCTCCTACCTTTTTGCGGCTTCCTTCGCAATCAAATGGGTTAGTTTTGTTGTTGTTTTTGTTCTTAGATATATTCGCAATATTAAATATGCCAAAAGGCATAAACGCATAAATAAATAAGACTGTAATGTTTGTGAAATATGTCTTCCCCCTCTTTATATGTGCAGTTGTCATCTGTGTTTAGAATTGATTGATGTGATCTTATATACGTTTAACAAATCACAAAACACAGTTGGCACTTTGCATTCTTATTGGACATCTAGATATCATTCTCATTGTCTCAAAAGAGTAGAGACAGAGACAGAGAGAGAGGAAAAGAGAGAAGCATTTACTATTATAGCATTTGTTGTTATATATATGGAGAACTTGTGGAAAACAGAATGCAGTATAAAATTGCAAGCCTTTGGCTTCAAAGCTTTTACTGTGTCTGGTCCATTGTATCTCTCAGAGTTAGTCCACTTCTATA
This sequence comes from Oncomelania hupensis, assembly GCA_036898135.1. NCBI lineage: Eukaryota > Metazoa > Mollusca > Gastropoda > Littorinimorpha > Pomatiopsidae > Oncomelania > Oncomelania hupensis. Next base: position 41,583,944 of record CM072526.1, read on the forward strand.
CACCATCAAGATCTCTCCGTTCATCTTCTGACAGTCGCCAGCTTCATATTCCTTGTATGAAAACAAAACAAAATATTTAGGCGAACGCTGATTCTGCTTTTCAGCTCCCACAGTTTGGAATTCTCTTCTTTTAACTCTGCGCTCTGTTGAATCATCGCTTTCTTTTCGCTCTGTACAGAAAACACACATTTTCAAAAGTGTCTATCCTTAACCCTTCGCCACTCGCAAGGCTCATTCAGTCCCGTGAACTAATGTATTGTGTCGTAACTGTCTAGCAACGGTCAATCACAATGCATCGCTTTTAAATTTACCCACAGAAAAAAATGTTGTTAGCGGTTTACTTTTTCACTAGATCTACACGGTGCAGTAGGCCATAGTCTTTTCATGGTGTTTTTTTTTTTTAAACCAGAAAGTTTTTGGCCCAATTTTCAGTGTCACAAAGATGAAGGAAGAAGATATGGTGTTCGATTATCGATGAAAGCGACGATAACAATGACTTTATGGGCTGGTGTCTGGTGTGTTGACTTGGATTTAACAGTAACCCCAAGTCAACTTGATTTTGACAATCAGCAGAATTCACAGATGATCTGTCGGTTAGTTCTGAGAGTTTAGTAGAGAGTGATTCAGATCAGGAGTTGCCAACTGTTGCTGTTCCCAGCAAAAGAAAGAAGAAAAGACAAAGGAAGAAGACAGGTAGGCCTACTGATAGTCAAAAGAAACAGAAAGTAGAAACAAACTGTACATTGTTAGCAACTTTGGTGTTTTCGGATGTTGTCTTAATTAGTTAGTCATTTGTTATAGTATCTAACTAAGGCAACGTCCGAAGGGGTAAAGAAGGCACCAAAGTTGCTGACATTGTTCAGTTGGTTTATGCTTTCTGTTTCTTTTGACTATCAGTAGGCCATCCTGGCTTCTTCGTTTGTCTTTTCTTCAAAACTAAGAAGACTGGTAGGCCTACTGATAGTAAAAAAAAAAGTGACCTGTTTCTTCCTCATTTTGTTTCTTCCATTTTGGTAATTTGATTTCCTTTAAGATCAGCATACCTTGTGCTTTTAATAACAGCTTGTCTTGTCAATTTTGTGCTGAACAATAGCCCTTAAAAAAAATCCGGACATATGTAAAAAATAAAACTGTTGTCCTTGTATATTTTGTGCGCATTTTCTGTACCAACCTCACACATTTTAAACACAAAGTGTGATGATTCAACATCTGGTGGTATTTTTCATCTAATTAAAACAGGCATAAATCCGTATTTTGTATTTTAATTGGGTTTTTTTCACTAAGTGTGGCTTGAACATTTTGTGGAGTTATTTCCCCTGCACTGAGAACTAAAGGTGAAGGTGTGGCATTGGGCTAAATCTCGATCCTGAACTTTTATTCGTCAAATATTTAAAGTACAGTCATAATCGTGTGTTTGTTGTTCTGATTTGGTGTTTTATGTTTTGCTTTTGCTTCGTTTCATTATTTATGTATTTATTATTATTATTATTATTATTATTATTATTATTATTATTATTATTATTTTATGTAAAAAAAAAATTCTTCTATAAACAGCTCTAGTGAGGAAGGGCACTGAACCAATGTTCATTATTATTATTATTATTATGCCCCTACGACCTTCGGGTTATGGGATAGGATAGGATTATTATTATTATTATTATTATTATTATTATTATTATTATTATTATTATTATTATTATTAAACTTTTGAGAGAATGAGAATGCTATCTAGATGTCCTGTAAGAATGTGAATATATGATTTTTAGATTTTTTAGATTTTAATTTTTTTTTAGATTTTAATGCTTTATTGTACCTTTTTATCAGGAAATTCTGGGCCGCCTCCCCTGTGGAAGGCGTAGTCGCAGCCTGTGGCGCGCCCAAACCCAACCTACCTAACATTAGTTGTGATTTTTAAAATTTAGAAATTCTTTACAATTTTGAAATTTTTTGAAATTTTGCTGGGGGAGCAAACCGGAGTACCCGGAGAAAACCCCCGAGACATTGCCCGAGTCGAAAGTAAATACTTTTCGGAGAAACATAACGCCCCGATGCAGGACAGAACCCACACCTGTCAGGCGCCATTGGTTTCTGGCCTGTGGACAAGGCAAGTTAATCCCGCCTTAGCCCACTTGGCCACAACGCTCGCTATGTATATGTTCTACTGTTTTTTATAGATCAATGTTTTTGTTTAACTGCCTTCAGAGCATGTCTTAATTTCCCAGAGTGGGATACTAAAGTTTTCTTGTATGTTGTATGTGGTCGGTGTGCAGCTTTAGCTGCCAATGGACAATAGATTCAGGCTCTGACCACAACGTTGTTTTGTTGGATGTGGAACAGTTTGCCGTCGATGCATCCTGTAATGATTTCTCCCTCGCAGTTTACGACGGTAAGCCCCGCTTCCTTCTCATGCAGGTCTGAATGGACCCTTCCATTCATTCATCCTCTTCTCCATACCTATCTTTACTTTGAAAAATGCAACCTCTACAGACTGTTTTGTGATGCGTGAGGTAAAATGGGGGGGCGAGTGATGGAACTTTGGGTAAAGTAATAGAATTGGTGAGGTCCAATGGAGTCTTAACTTGGCATCGTGTGTTGGACTCTTAACTCTGTTGAACCTTTCAAATTCCTCAATGATTCTATTACTTTATGATGATGATTGTATGCCATGATTTTGTGATAATAGCATACCTTTACTTTACTGCAGACTGGTTATTTATTATTAGTATTATTTATTATTATTATTATTGTTATTAGAGAATATAAACCTGAGTATAAACGTGAAAGTATTATAGATGAGAGTGCACGCATGTATTTTGTCACACGGGATGTCAAAAGATCCTGACTGTCATGTCCTAGACGGGTTCTTATTATTATTATTGTTGTTATTACTATTATTAATATGATTATGATTGAAAATGAAAGGCCATTCTTTAATTTCATTGGCATGTCTTTTGCCTACAGGGAACAACACAAGGGCAAGGTCTCTCGTTTCAGGGTGTGCATCATTTCAGCCATTTCAGACAATTCGCAGTTCTGGACGCTACATACTTGTAACCGCTGAGTTGGTGCCCTACCCCAAACCAACTTCCAACATCAACGTTACCTTTTCTGTCCTCACCTCTCCCATTGGTCAGTTGCTTTGTTCCCCCGTTGGGGTGCTGTGGTTTTCTGTATAAATAGTATCTTCACTTTGTGGAAATTTAGTGCTTTAAATTACCACTGTTTCTATCATTCTCATTTGTTCTTTCTCGTTCCTAATCTGTTCTATTAATCTATTAATCTACTATATTCTTTGCTAGACCAGTCACCTTTTTTTTCTTCTTGAAAACTCTCATAAAGCTCCTCATTTGTGTATGGGGTGTGTTGGGTCGGCTTGAGGGTTTTGGACGCTTTCAGCCAAATTGTCACTAGGGCTTTCTATGGTATTATTATTTAGCAATGTAGCAACTTTATGTGTTTGGTTAATATTTTATAATGATTTTTATATTCTGTTTTGTTTTTGTAAACCGGGGTTTGATAAATTAGAGTACAGCCTGCATGGGATGCCTTTATTGTAAAATGACCGCTGGTAGAATGCCTTCTGTGTTACCATTAGGGTTGTTTCATCCGATCTTCTATTTGGATCAGGGTTGAACCCTCTTTCAACCAAGTTATGGTACTGATTCGGCTCTTTACTAACTGTAGATTATAGTCACACGACACCGAAGCGTATAGGTGACTACTGGTCACATTATTCTGACACCAGCAAACCAGTTGATGGTAAGGGGAAAATAATATGGTCACACGTTGGCCAATCCGGGATTCGAACCAGGTGCCTTTCGGTTACTAGTAAGCAGCTCTACCAACTGAGCTACCCTGCCCCACTTCGGCTCTTTGCATTCTGCTGGACCTTATAAACAATTACTAATTAGTTTGGTTGGCTGGGTAGCTCAGTGGGTAGAGTGACTTACTAGTAACTGAAAGGTCCCTGGTTCGAATTCCGGATTGGTCAACATGGAACCATATTATTTTCCCCTTATAATCAACTGATTCACTGGTGTCAGAATAATTTGACCAGCAGGCGCGTATGTGCTCCGATGTCGTGTGACTATAATCTACAATTAATTAGTTTCTTTGTTTAGTTCTTTGTTTAGTTCTTTGTCCACACCTCTCTCGTTGGTCAGTTGCTTTGTTTGGTTTTCTGTTCTCATCTCTCCCATTGGTCAGTTGCTTTGTTTAGTTCTGTCCTAACCTCTCCCATTGGTCAGTTGCTTTGATTAGTTTTCTGTCCTCATCTCTTCCATTGGTCAGTTGCTTTGTTTTGTTCTCTGTCCTAACCTCTCCCATTGGTCAGTTGCTTTGTTTTGTTCTGTCCTAACCTCTTCCATTGGTCAGTGGCTTTGTTTTGTTCTCTGTCCTAACCTCTCCCATTGGTCAGTTGCTTTGTTCCGTTAAACTATTTAAAGTGAGCCTGAAACCCCCCCCCCCCCCCCCTCCACCTTTTTTTCCCCCCAAACATTTCAGTTGTTAATTTGTTGTCAAACTTGTTATACTCTGTGGAATGATCATCAGGGATGAAAATTGTTCTCCTTTTTCAGCCTGTCTGCCTTTTTGACTTGCCCCCTCCCCATCCCTATCCACCCACCAAAAAAGACATTTTTTTTCCAGATTTGTGCACATCTGTGCGAAATGAGTCTTAAATAGTCCAAAAATGCAGTTTAAAAATAAACAAAATGTTAGTCTGTGTGTCTGTCCAGTCACCCGTCTGCCGTTTGTCTGTGGATGAATATCTCAGAACCTATTTCAACTATCACAACCAAAAGTACAGAACATGAAAAGACTTTCTGTAATAAAGTCAGTGTGCTGGTCTACATTTACAGTTAAGCCTAGGTCTGATGACCAACGTTTTGACTGCAATCATAATGAAAGTACATGTTTGCGAGTCATGATGCGTCGTCAGTAGTCACACTAAAACGTTTGATTTTGGTAAACATGCTCACAGCCACTGTGCATAAACAAAAGCACAAGAGTTGTTACCCTTGCTGCGCCCAAGGTCAAAATTTGTGAAAAGCAGCGACTAAAAATTTGTACATTAGCACTAGCAATTCATTTGCTAAGTTCAGCGAAAAAGACAATATTCCACAAACATTCATGTGACTGTATCATCTAAATTACTTCACAGGTATTTTTCACACTCCACGTTCCTATCGGGCCGGTCAGGGCCTTGTCATTTTCCGCAAGATCACATGATCAAAGTGCGTGATCAAAGTAGCGCGTTTCATTGGTTCCCATGCTAATTGACTCGCAATCAGTTCGTCGGAATTAGAGCATGTTCTAAACATGGAAAATCATCGCAAATCACGCTGCGAACTGATTTGACTGAGATGACTGGGTGATAGTCTCACGAAATCAGTGACTCAAATCAAGATTTTCCTTATGATTGCAATCAAAACGTTCGTCGTCAGACCTAGGCTTTACATATAAAGATGGCAAGCCATTCAAATGTATTTTCACACAAACACACACACACACACACACACACACACACATCAAACATCCACTCACTTTTCTTTCCATAGTACATGAGTGTATTTGGAGCTGGAGGTCAAGGTCATCTCAAGGTCAAGAGCATAGATCAAAGTTGGTATTTGCATTTTAATGTCACCGTTTCATTTTGGTTTTTTTCTTGACACTTATTTTCATGTAAAATATTGTGAGTTCCATAAGGAGCATGCGAGTTATATGGGCTTTGCCCTTCTAGTTAAAATAAAAATCCGTCTTTTTCAAATATATTCCGTCTTTTTAAAAAAAACATTTTTTTTAAATTTTTAATGATTAATTTTTTTTTTGGTTTTTGTTTGTTTTTTTGTTGTTGTTGCTGTGTCTAAGCTTTATTTGGCCTATGACTTTCATGTATTTAAGTGTGTCAGTGCCATATTTAGGAGTGTCAGTGACACTGTTGCAACACAATGAATTCAGAGGTTTTTTTTTTTAAAACATTGTCGCAGAAAAAAGTTGCTTATCTGACTTTCCCTTAAGATAACAAAGTCTTGTGTGGACGTTAACGATAAGTACAGTGTTACATGATGTGCAGTCCTTGTACTAATGCTGTGTTGTGTGTAATTGCAGACGCTGCACCACGAGTGCTGTATGCAACTGAGTTTGAGTCCTATATCTTTCTTAACCTGAATTTCAGCCAAGATTTGGGGTGAGTACATGATGGCCCATTTTAGTTTAGCTTTGGTTTACTTTTAACTTCATGCTGGTGACCTCTGTAAAATATTACGTACCTAGGCACACTGAGTTGCCATGTACCGTGAGATATGTGCGCTAGATAAATCCTTGTAGTATCATTAGTAGTAGAAGTAGTACATAACAGTAGTAATTCCCAGGGGCGTATAATTTGTGTATATTTTGTATATTTTGACAAGGGCAACCTCTCAAAACTTCGCTGGTAAACGCTTGACCTTCTGTTGCTGTTTTATTTGCACTCGACTTGATGATTGTGCAATGATCATTTGTTTGATTTCTGTGCTGGTTTGAATGAATGAATCCTATTTTATTTTAGTCTAAAACAAAAATAGTGCCTTATAGAGACACTTTTAAAAAAAATAAAATAAATAAACACTGCTGTTTACACACACTCTCTCTCTTTTGCACTATACCCTCCCCCCCTCCTCCCCTCCCTCTACTCTTTCTTTTTGCCATAAGCCACCAATGTCTTCCGCTCACTCCAAAAAGCCCCCAAAGCTGCAAAGTTAGTGGAAAGAGATTTATGGTAAAATAGAATATAGGCGAAAGGACCGGAAAGACAGAAGCAAGACAAAAGGGAAGAAAATGGTTGGGCTAGCTTAGTCACCCAGCCTGAGAGAGGCTGGGGTCCACCCCCTGAATGCTCCATCGAAGTTGAGCACCTTCGACTGGGAACGCGCAACAGTTGACAAACTCGAAGTCTTCTTCAAGGACTGACAATAAACCAGGACCGTTGTCTTCTAAAAAAGACATTAATTCGAAACGTTTCACCTCCCTAAAGGTAGAATCAGTTGACATTGAGGAGTCACCTCAACCGGGGTCAGCACCTCCAACCCACACTAAAAAATAGTCTGTTATAATTAAGGAGGGAGAAATTTAAGACAAGAAAATTGCTTGAAATAAGACATACTATTTTTATTTCTTCCTATCATGACGTTTTTAATACAATGGAACGTTAGAGGTCTTAAAGCCAATTACGAACAGTTGCTCCTGCTTACTAAAAACCGACCAAGTGTAATTTGTCTACAGGAAACTCTTCTGAGTCCTGATAAAGTACTTCAATTGTCTGGATACTCTTGCTTGCAATCCAATGTTCTTGTGGGAACGCTTTATGTGTTTGGTCAGAAATTTTTTTTAGCCTAGTTACATTGAGCACACCCCCAGAGGCGATTGCTGCTCAAGTATCTTTCAAAAAAACTGTAATAATCTGCTTCTTATATTTATCCCCTTCAAAAACCATATGCAAAGCGGACTCATTAAACTTGATAGACCAACTCCCATCTACCTTTGTGATTGTTGGGGATCTGAACGGCTACTCCCCCATCTGGGAAAGTGACTATCGGAATCCCCAAGGCAAAATTTTGGAGAATGTTGTCGATGACCTCAACCTCTCTGTTTTAAATTCACATTCTCCTCCATTATTGTAGCCATTGGGAACATTTCCTAATTAGATCTGGCCATCTGTGATGCTTCTCTTTTTTTTTTTTTACCTGGATTGGAAACCTCATTCGGATCTCTGAGGGAGTGACCATTTTCCAATTTTTCTAAAGTTTCTAGAAGATTGATCTAAAGAACCACAGCAGCGCTGAAATTTCAAAAAAGCAGATTGGGATAAATTTGGACACAGCTTGTCGCATTACCAATGACATTCTAAATTTAGAAGATCCAGCTTTGTGTGCTTCCGAAAATATACCCAAAACATCTATTAAAAGCAGTGCTTCGAAGACCCCTTGGTTTGATGAAGAATGCAAGACTCTTCATCACCAAGCCCAACGAAATTTCGTTCAAAATCCTACTGCTGAAAATAAACTTAATAATCAGAAGCTGTGAGCCAAAACGAGGTATCTCTTTAACAAAACAATAAAGGCGTCAATGCTGGAAAACCTTCTGTTCCAAACTTCATACCAAAACCTCTTCTAAAACAATCTGGAAAATAATAAAAAGAATTAAAGGAAAGAACTCCAGCTGTGATCCAAGATCTGAAAAAACTTGGACAGATTATCACTGACAAAAAGCAGGTGGCTGATTTGTTGGCCTCTACCATCCATCACAATTCATTGATAAAAAAGAACGAGAACCCTGCTTTTTTAAATCCGATAATTGTGAACCATATAACCTTCCCATTTCTAGTCTGGATTTTTGTAATTCGGTATTGCTGGGTCTACCAGCAGAGCAGATAAATTGTCTCCAATGCGTACAAAACAGCGCAGCACGGCTCGTTTTGAAAAAGAGAAAGAGAGACCATATCACGCCGTTGCTTCAGAAACTTCACTGGCTGCCTGTTAAATTTCGCATAAGATCTGTATTTTTGCCTTCCGTTTCTTTGAAGGAACTCTCCCAGCGTATCTTTCCAAATCACTTGTAGCCTACCGGACAGCCCGCATTCTCCGATCTTCTGCAGAAAAGCTGTTGAAAGTTCTGCGTCGAAACCTGAAAACAGCCAGTTCTTTTAATTTTCCTTCCGCAGTTAGGGTCCTGAAATTCCAGGTTCCTATGGCGATGTTGTCTCTCGTTCGGATCTTGCTAAGTTGTCCATCAGTAGCACACTTATCACCTCCGTCTTGGTGGCCAACAGAAGGCGTGGTCCTTGGTGACCCCGGTGACCACCGATCCGTGTATGGAGTGAGTGGTTCTTTTATCATGCATTGTGCCTTGGGCAAGAAAGACCTAGAGGGACCCAATCCTCTCCAGGCTGTTGGCCACAGCCAAATCCATGAGTACAGTGTAGTTTGCCTTGGCCCCGAGCATATGGTCGTTGAACCTATAGTAATTTGAGGTTCCTCCGTCCTGACCGGTGACTTCTGTGTAGAAGACTTTCGGCCAGCGATGCTCTACTGAAATCACCCCTGTTAGTCGCCTCTTATGACGTGCTGGGAAACATTGGGTCTATTCTATTCAGTGACCGAACCCACAGGGTTGGTATGCATGTTGTATTGACTGTCAGTGTTGCACTAAGCGTACACATAAAGGGAAATTAAGCAATTCAATTCACACTTGATACAAATCAGCGGAAAAATACAAATCAGCGGAAAAGGTATTGGATAGACAAAGAAAGATGAGTACCATAACATTCGGGGCTATAGAGAGCATAGGTATGCAAGCCACATCCCCTAAATTGTTTACAAATCAGGCATTTAGTCACACACAAGCTGCAGTGGTTTTTAAGCCGCAAAAGTTGTACACACTGCAAAAACAAGAGATGGAGAGAGAGAGAAAGAGAGGGAGAGAGAGAAATAAAGGCGCAAAAATGTATAAAACTTAGCTACAGAATGTGAGACTGCCAAGGAAACTTGTCTGACAAGCTCAAAGCACAAACTCAGTGCCAAAGCAACAGAAAACCTAAACAAAAACGGTGCACCAATGATGCAGGATATACACAAAAGCCAATGAAAGCTTTCATTTTCGGTGGCAGAATTGTACAACGCACAGAATTCGCAAACTGCATCTGTAATTTAAGTACAGGAGTCAAAGGTTTGGGGGAAAAGTTGTAGCTAATAGCCCTAATTTGTGCATTACCCTTAAAACGTTTAAGATGGACTTGTGAAAACTTCCAAAACATTTCATTGGAGTTGTGAATAGCCCTCCTTGCTATTTAGAAGAGTAAAATCCCTGATTATATATTGTGCTGTTATGTGTTTGTGTCGGTGGTGCTCAGAGTGCTACTACAGAGCAGCAATGACGACCCTTTGGACTACAGCTATTCCATTAGCCTCTCAGTCCAGATGCCAGATCCACACTCCAGTGTTCAATTCATTAAAGATTTCTTCATGGCCTTCAGTGGTAAGTCTTGTTGTTGTCATGCTAGTTACAGAATGGCTGCAAACCCTCTCCACAACTTATAGGAGCCAGAATGATTGATGCTTTGATTGAAGAGGAAGAGTACATAATTTATACTGCCCAGTAATCTCAGCACCTGCCCGCTCTAAAGTGATGTGAAGAGGATGTTCTTCCTGTGGGCTTCATTCAGCCGGCAATGTTTTTCTTACTGTTGGACTCAGTAAGTCAGCCTCTTGATCCATTTGGTACACTGAAGGGCAGAGAACCGAACACAGTAAAATGGGCATGGGGACCTTTGGCATAATCATTCCTCAGTAGAAAACCACATGCTGGAGACAAAAGGCCTGGGAGATGAGACATCACTTCCTATCATTCTGTTCATTCCCAGATGTTTCCATCTAATAGGGTTTATATCCAGGCCTTGCAAAGACCTCCCTGCAAGGAGGCAGACGAAGAGGGAGACAAGTAAAGAGGTGGAAGGACAACATTCGACTGGCTTGGCACTGAGCGAAGCCATGAGGGTTGCCATGAGGACAGAGAAAGATGGAATACGCTTGTTAAATGATCACCTGTGGTGCCCCAACGCCTTTCGAGTTACGGGACAGGATAGGATAGGATAGATAGTGCTTATGTTTCACCGTTTGCTCTGTACACACATTTGTGTTGTGAAATTCATTTGCTTGGTTAGTATCAGTGGTACTAGGTGTACATACACTCGTTTTGATTTGAAAACCGCAGATGTCTTTTTGGTTTGTTGTTATAAAATTCCATTGCTTGGTTAGTGTCAGTGATACTGGATGAACATACGCACTCTATTTGATTTGAAAACCACAGACTTTGCAAACCTGGGCGAGATGAGTCCTAACTAGTCCTAAAATGATGTTTGTCCAAAGGTCTGTCCGTCGGTGCAGGCAAACATCTTAACTATGTTTTTTTATTCTGAACATATTGTAACAATCCAAACCAAACTTTGTAGGGTGGAAATGCATTCTCATGACAGCTAGAAAATTACAGGTTTTTGAGTTACCTCACTTCAAGGTCAAGGCCACAGGGTAAGAAAATGTTGGTTAAGAAATAACACATTTTCACAAAATTTAACTTTTCTCCTGAAGTTATTGATCTTGGACTAATTACTGATGCATGATAGATGTCAGTGAAATGCATGTATAAAGCAAGTTTGGTCAACCTCACCCCAAGATCAAGACTGGAGCCATCCAAAGTCAGATCATATGGATACTTCGATGTGACCTTGACCTTATGCTATGAGATAAACAAAATCCAAACTTGTTACGTGTGGAGACCAAACATTGATCTTCATCTGGTTATTTGATGTTGCAGCATCAATCTTAAAGGTGGGCTTACGAAAAATGTCCACAAATTTGTCAAGGTACACACAGTAGAAGGGCTCTATGTTTGACCCACATTATGTATCAACGTTGGTTTAATTCATCGCACCGGAGTATAAAAGTCAAGTAAGGGTCACAGTCATCCCGTGTTCAATGTCAGTGTTGCTTTTGAATATATTACAACAAGAAATGCTTTACTTTATTTCATCCTATGTTAAGTGTTGACGGTCTTTTGGAGGTCAAGGACAATAATACTTTGCATCGGAATGCAGTCGAGTCATTTTGTTTCAGACTTTTAAACCTCCGTCCTTGCTGGACATATTTTTTTCCAAGTAGAATATTGTGAACCAATTCTCTAAAGAGCATGTGAGTCATATGGGTTCTGCCGTTGTAGTCTTGTAGTAGTTTAATTTGAATGACATTTACTGTTACATGGCTTACTTTTAACTGGTGTCTGGTGAACTCCCCATAGGTGCAGACAAAGTTTTTTAAGCGTTTCTTGGTGTGGACGCTATGGGCTTTTCATGCTTTTTTTTTTTTTCTTCGTCTTCCTTATATTATAATATGGTTGTTGTTTATTATTATTGGTAATAAGAATGTACTTTCTAAAAGCAGTAGTTACGAGTGGTAGGCTTATTGATGTAATAATTGTATTTTGGGATTATTACTATAGTATTATTATTATGATTACGAATAGTCGCATTGCAGTGTATACAGGGTTGATGCCTCGGGACTTTTTGCTGTGAGGTTGTATGTGCTGCTGCTTGGAAGGCCATGGGAGGGAGCGTGGAGTAGGCAGGGAGGGAAGGGGGACAGGCTGAATGTTGGGGTTTGTTGTTAGTTCAGCTGGGATCTGAGATGAGTGGTTGAGTGAAGTTTTGGTGTTCCTTGCTTTTATGAATTGATGTTTTATTCTATACTGACTGTATTGTGTGAGTGTGACTCAGTGATTGTTGTACACTGTATTGTGTGACTCTGTGATTGTTGTACACTGTATTGTGTGACTCAGTCATTGTTGTACACTGTATTGTGTGACTCAGTTATTGTTGTACACTGTATTGTGTGAGTGTGACTCAGTGATTGTTGTACACTGTATTGTGTGAATGTGACTCAGTGATTGTTGTACACTGTATTGTGTGACTCCGTGATTGTTGTACACTGTACTGTGTGAGTGTGACTCAGTGATTGTTGTACACTGACTGTATTGTGTGAGTGTGACTCAGTGATTGATTGTTGTACACTGACTGTATTGTGTGAGTGTGACTCAGTGATTGTTGTACACTGACTGTATTGTGTGAGTGTGACTCAGTGATTGTTGTACACTGACTGTATTGTGTGAGTGTGACTCAGTGATTGATTGTTGTACACTGACTGTATTGTGTGAGTGTGACTCAGTGATTGTTGTACACTGACTGTATTATGTGAGTGTGACTCAGTGATTGATTGTTGTACACTGACTGTATTGTGTGAGTGTGACTCAGTGATTGATTGTTGTACACTGACTGTATTGTGTGAGTGTGACTCAGTGATTGATTGTTGTACACTGTATTGTGTGAGTGTGACTCAGTGGTTGTTGTACACTGACTGTATTGTGTGAGTGTGACTCAGTGGTTGTTGTACACTGATTGTATTGTGTGAGTGTGACTCAGTGATTGATTGTTGTACACTGTATTGTGTGAGTGTGACTCCGTGATTGTTGTACACTGACTGTATTGTGTGAGTGTGACTCCGTGATTGTTGTACACTGACTGTATTGTGTGAGTGTGACTCCGTGATTGTTGTACACTGATTGTATTGTGTGAGTGTGACTCAGTTATTGTTGTACACTGATTGTATTGTGTGAGTGTGACTCGGTGATTGTTGTACACTGTATTGTGTGAGTGTGACTCAGTTATTGTTGTACACTGATTGTATTGTGTGAGTGTGACTCGGTGATTGTTGTACACTGTATTGTGTGAGTGTGACTCAGTTATTGTTGTACACTGATTGTATTGTGTGAGTGTGACTCAGTGGTTGTTGTACACTGTATAGTGTGTGACTCTGTGATTGTTGTACACTGTATTGTGTGAGTGTGACTCAGTTATTGTTGTACACTGTATTGTGTGACTCAGTGATTGTTGTACACTGTATTGTGTGAGTGTAACTCAGTTATTGTTGTACACTGTATTGTGTGAATGTGACTCAGTGATTGTTGTACACTGTATTGTGTGACTCCGTGATTGTTGTACACTGTACTGTGTGAGTGTGACTCAGTGATTGTTGTACACTGTATTGTGTGACTCCGTGATTGTTGTACACTGTATTGTGTGAATGTGACTCAGTGATTGTTGTACACTGTATTGTGTGACTCCGTGATTGTTGTACACTGTACTGTGTGAGTGTGACTCAGTGATTGATTGTTGTACACTGTATTGTGTGACTCAGTGATTTTTGTACACTGATTTATTGTGTGAGTGTGACTCAGTGGTTGTTGTACACTGACTGTATTGTGTGAGTGTGACTCAGTGATTGTTGTACACTGACTGTATTGTGTGAGTGTGACTCAGTGATTGATTGTTGTACACTGTATTGTGTGAGTGTGACTCAGTGGTTGTTGTACACTGACTGTATTGTGTGAGTGTGACTCAGTGGTTGTTGTACACTGACTGTAATGTGTGAGTGTGACTCAGTGATTGATTGTTGTACACTGTATTGTGTGAGTGTGACTCAGTGATTGTTGTACACTGACTGTATTGTGTGAGTGTGACTCAGTGATTGTTGTACTCTGACTGTATTGTGTGAGTGTGACTCAGTGATTGTTGTACACTGTATTGTGTGAGTGTGACTCAGTGATTGTTGTACACTGACTGTATTGTGTGAGTGTGACTCGGTGATTGTTGTACACTGACTGTATTGTGTGAGTGTGACTCAGTGGTTGTTGTACACTGACTGTATTGTGTGAGTGTGACTCAGTGATTGTTGTACACTGACTGTATTGTGTGAGTGTGACTCAGTGATTGATTGTTGTACACTGTATTGTGTGAGTGTGACTCAGTGGTTGTTGTACACTGACTGTATTGTGTGAGTGTGACTCAGTGGTTGTTGTACACTGATTGTATTGTGTGAGTGTGACTCAGTGATTGATTGTTGTACACTGTATTGTGTGAGTGTGACTCAGTGATTGTTGTACACTGATTGTATTGTGTGAGTGTGACTCAGTGATTGTTGTACACTGACTGTATTGTGTGAGTGTGACTCAGTGATTGTTGTACACTGACTGTATTGTGTGAGTGTGACTCAGTGATTGATTGTTGTACACTGTATTGTGTGAGTGTGACTCAGTGATTGTTGTACACTGCAACATACTTTTCTTTTGGCTGTTTGTTGGTCAATAAAGATTGTGATTGTGTTGTGCAGGGTGGAATCAGTCGTTTGCTGAGCTGGGGACAACCTGTGGCTCATCTGGCAGGGAGAGCGTGGTGTCGTACGGCCAAAAGATCTTCCTTACCTATGCTGGAGGCGTCCAGCCAGCCTCCGTTTGGCTGGTTTATAGTTTACAGCCTCATAGTCAGTCTCTGTCACTCTTTCTTTTCTTTCTTCCTCTCCTTCTTTCCTCCCTTTCCTTTTCTTTTCTTTCTTTCTCTCTTTCCTTGCAAGTCTCACTGCCACAGTTCAACTGGCACACCCCATCACCCAGGTTGGAATCCCTTGATGGGCAAGTGGCCATTTTCACTGTCTATCAGCAGCATGATTGCTCTGGTGGTTCAGGGTTGATGTAGGTCCCTACCCCCTTGTTCACTGAGATGGTTAGCCCCGTCTGCCATATTGCCAATAGTGGGTATGAACGTCAAACGTCAATATTCATTTATTAATTTTTTTCCCCCTTATCTTTCTGCCGCTGCTATGTAGAATGTTCGGATGAAAGTTAACTCATTGTTGACGCGCCCAAAAATGGTCATCCGCGCTGCCGAGACGCACATAATATTACATTCAAATTTTTAAAAAAAGAAAAAACCATCTGAATGACCCATATAGTAATGTTATATAATTATGTATGGAAAAGTTATTAAGTGTATTTTCCAGCCTTGTGGTAAGCTAACTAGTAATGATATATATGTTTTGCTCACATGCCATCAAAATATGTATGTATCCAAAATAAAAAAATGTCTGACTAATAAAAAATGTGCTCACCAAGAGATGCTGCTAGAGGGATAGTTATTGTTTATAGGAAAGCCTACTCTCTTCGACTCTCTTCAACATCTTCCTAGAGCGCATCGTGAAGGTCATGAAGGCACAATCAGCATAGGGGGTAATGCAATCTCCAATCTTCGTTTTGCTGATGACATTAATGGATTGGCTGGAGAACAAGATCTTGATCAGCTGATACAGAGGCTTGACACTACCTCCAGAGCCTTTGGAATGGAAATAAGTGCAGAGAAGACCAAAATGATGACCAACAACACCAATGGCGTCAACACAGAAATCAAAGTCAAAGGCCAATCCCTTATCACGGTGCATAGCTTCAAATATTTAGGACCCATTGTATCAGACAATGGGTCCCGACAGGAAGTCTTCTCCAGGATTGTACAAACAACTGCGTCCCTGACAAGGTTGAAGCTTATTTGGAAAGACAGGACCATCAGTCTACATTCCCAAGGTAAGGCTGCTGAGCTTACTACCTACAACGAAGGATACAAAGCATGGAGATGAGGTGCTACAGAAGACTTCTGGACATTTCCTATACCCAGCACATCACCAACGACGAAGTCCGACAGACTATCACACAAACCATTGGACAACAAGATGACATGCTCACAGTGGTGAAGAAACGGAAACTCTGATGGTATGGCCATGTTACCAGAGCTTCAGGCCTTGCAAAGACCATCCTGCAAGGGACAGTGCAAGAAGGCAGAAGAAGAGGGAGACAGAAAAAGAGGTGGGAGGACAACATTCAAGAATGGATTGGCTTGACACTGAGCAAAGCCATGAGGGTTGCTGAGGACAGAGAAAGATGGAGTACGCTGGTTAATCGATCATCTGTGGTGCCCCAACAACTTTCGAGTTACGGGATAGGATAGGATAGGACTCGGAGCCTATTTCAACTATCACGAACCAAATTTGGTAAGATGATGTATACCCATGAGACCTCGAAAATGATCATTAAATGAATGACTTCACTTCAAGGTCAAGGTCAAAGGGTCGTCAAATGTTACTCATTTCACCCTATTTTACTGTCTTGTTTTCTAGGTTATCAATTTTGAATATATGATTCTTTGATGCGTGATAGATATCAATGAAACACACATACTATGCAAATTTGGTCAACCTCACTCCCAAGGTCAAGGTCATTTTGAAGGGACCTTGACCCTAAACTTTGAGAAATATAAAGTCAAAACTTGTTGTATTTAAAGATGATAGATTGATCTTTCATAAGTGATCTATTTTTGAGTAGATCTTGAAGGTCAAGGTCATTTTAGGCCTTGCAAAAACACAAAAAATAGGTAATTGTACTGTGGAATGGCTGTTTATTTAACCCATAGTATGCAACAACATTAGGTTATTTGATAATGCATGAGATCACATGAGAGTCAAGGTCATCCCAAGGTCTCAAGGTCAACGACATCCCAAGCTCACCACTATTTTTTTGCATTATACAACTGTTGCTGTAGTTTATTTGATAGTACATGAGTGTATTTGGAGCCAGATGTCAATGTCATCGCAAGGTAAAGAGCATAGAAAGATCAAAGTCGGTATTATTTTGTATTTGAATGCCACCATTTCATTTTGTTTTCCCAGGGCTCTCGATTTAATGTTAATTATTGAGTTCCATAAGAAGCATGTGGGCTTTGCCCCTCTAGTTCGAGTTGTTTTTGTCAAAAACAGCAAGCATGAGAACCAAGCGATAGACACACTGAGTCAACAGTTATGCCGGATTACGTCATGTTGTAATCGTGAGTTTTGTGTTTACAAATATAAATATAGATATAAATACTAATACATACCTCTCAAACAAACGTTTTGTGCTCTAACTCGGGATGTTCACAAGATTTCATTATCAATTCTTCAGATTTAGACATGATATTGAAATATTTTGAATAATAATAAATGTGACATGACAAAACTTGGATATAGTTATAAATGCGCAAAGCGTATGCCGGAATCAACATACCCTACTCCCTTAAAACCACAAATTTGGCACATACGATAAACAAATTGAGTGAATAACATTGTAGTTTTTAAAAATGTGTTATTTTTGGATACAGAAGACTAACACTGGACTTGTGGTTGTGTGAAGCAAGCAGTTGGGATGGTGAAATATTTGGACAAAGCAATTATAAATGTTGGAAGGCCTTCAGGGGAAGATAATTCCTGAGCAAGGAGGAGGTAATCCAAGATTTTGAGGCATGTGAGAACAATAAACAAAACTGAAAAATTCAGTAGTGGTATTGAAATACCGTCAGTCTAGCATTTCAAAACTTAAAATTTGATTTCCTGTCCACCTTCTAAAGGGCGATCTCTCTGCTTTTACACCCCATGTTTGAGTGATAAATGTGTGTGTTTTGTTGTGAATGTGTGAGAATGGGTGAAACATGCAAGCGTGTGTGCTGCTGGTACAGATAGAGGCTTGGCTTCCTCACAGTCACAAAGGATTATTCATGTTTCAGGTTATTCTAGCTCAGCCAAGGCCATGGGTGTTGAGATCCCAGACCCTCAGCTTGATGTAATCAGAAACATTTGGTCTGATCGTTCATTTTACAGCGTCGATGCTTTCAGTGGTTACGTCAACACAACAAAGGGGATCAATTATCCTTCGTGAGTGTTTTGTTCATTTTGTCAGTCTCATTCCTGATTTTTTTATGGACTTGCAGATGTGAAGCAATGTGAGTGTTTTTTCACCACTCCACAACCAATTTTTTTATGTTTATTATTATTATTATTTTTTCAAGATATTTACAAATTTGCAATAGACCAGTCCTGAATAGTCCAGAAATTACAACTTGGTATCTTTTAAAAGTTTGAGGTGAAATATGGGCCCATTAAAAAAATATATATATATATTCTTGAAAGGGAAATGAGTGAACAATGCAATTATGAATTGGTTTTTTTAAATTTTAATTTGTTTTCTTTCAGGGGAAGATGATGCCTATGAAAAGGGAGGTAATCAAGATTTGTGATGCATGTGAGAAAAATATTTAAAAAAGAAATAAAATTGCTGATAAATTAGTATCTGTGATTTTGTGGCAGCAGTAGGCCAGCAATTCAAGCATGACCCAAACCGTGCTCAACTGTGGTCTTGTCTTGTATGTCGTTACCATTCTGTTCCCAAACTGTATGTTTTTCTTTACATTATCTTTGCCTAGGAATTCCTTGTGCCGCTGGTTCATTGGTGGGTACAACTCGACCACATTTATAGAGGTCAAGGCCATTGAGTCAAGTTTGCACGACTATTATTGCAATGACAATGTCACAGCCTACGATTGTAAGTTTTTGTTTTTGTTTTTTTTCCTCATTGTTTTTCCCCTTCTTCTTTTTGTATTTTTAAGACTTACACCTGCAAATACTTTCAAATAGTCGGGAACTGTGGGCAATCAGAAAGAGTCCAACGTCTGTCTGTTGGTTGGCCTGTTGGACACCATATCTCAAGAACCACTGAACCGATTTTGACCAAGCTTCATTGGAACATTACCTAGGTTAATGGCCTGCCTCCCGTATCATTTTATTTGCTCTGCCACAAAGGTCAAGGTCACTGGAGCCATTTTGCTGCTGAACACGTTTTGCTAAAAATCTCAAGCACGGCTCTAGCGATTTTGTTGAGTGTTTTTGTACAAGCACTTTAAATCATGGACCATTTTTCTGTAGCAGTGCAGTTGTCGGCCAGGCCATCGCTCAGAAGGTCACTTTGTTTTTTTCAAATTGCACTTTTTGTGGCACCTCAACAAAACAGTGGAATTGAAATTCCTGAATTTTACTTTGCGGATAACTACCAACTGCTAAGCATGTTAGATCATTCGTATTTCTTCTTTCTCAAAGGTTAAGATACTTGGGCTTCACCATTTTCTAGACACGTTTTACGCTGTCTCTAAGAATTGACTTGTCCGATTTTGATCATTTTTGGCCTGCAGGTCGTTCAGATAGTGGCCTGTCATTTGCGTCTTTCCTTTTGCTTTATTAGGATAAAGCACAATCACATCACCCTGAAATTTTTTTTTACACTTTCGATAATGCTTATGGTTTGGTTAAGTGCATGAGTATCTGGAAACACATTTGAATGGCTTGCTATCTTGTGGTATTTCCTGACTTACCTGAAATACTTTCAGATAGTTGGAAGGAGGGGGGAGGAAGGGAGAGGGGGGGGGGATCAGATGAATAACTAAGGGAGGTGAAACTCAACGTTTTACTTTGCAGGCACTGTTAACTTCTGTTAAGCGCGTTAGAACATTCGTATTTGTATTTTCTCCAAGATCAAGGTCATTGTGCTTCGCCGTATGCTAGACACATTTTTCTTGCGTTTATCTACAAATTGCCTCAGCCGATTTTGATCAATTTTGGCCAGCAGGTAGTGGCCCGTGATTCTATGTTTCCTTGTGCTTTCTAAGGATAAAGCTGAGTAGCAACACCACCAAAAAAATTAACACTTTTGAAAATGCTTGTTTTTTTTCCCTAAGTGTGCGAGTGTCTGGAAATACATTTGAATGGCTTGCCATCTTTTTTGTTGTCCTGCTTGGTACTTTTCAGCTTTGTGAAGCTGGCCAGGCTGTGTAGGTTAAATGTTGATTGTCTTGAAATCATTGGACCCAATATATTACATGTAATCATGTATAAATTAATGTAAAAATAATTGGATTGTATCAATTTAATTTAACTTAATTTCAATTGAATTGAATTTCAAATGTGCAGGGTCGGGCAGCTTTTCTATGATAAATCCAACCAGCAAGCTTCTGACCTGGTGCGCCAATGAGAAACCCACTGTGCTGAGCTCCCAAGGCAGGGGTCTGCTGATTGAGTTTGTCAGCAACAGCATGTACTCCTTGGGACACTTCACATTCAGCTACTCGGCCATCTCCCTCCGTAGTGAGTATGCATCGCTCTGAAGTGTTGTGCAGAGGGGTGGCGAAAATGGCAACCGAATGAATGATTGAATGAACATATATTAACCTTTAGAACCCGAAAGACCGATATATCGGTCTAGCCCTTAAACAGCTGTGCCCCGATAGACCGATAAACCGGTCTCGTAACCTTACCTTAGTCTTGCGGTCTGTACAAAGCTTACTGTTCTTTCTAGTACTTGCTGTTTGGAATAGGGTTATTGGGAATAAGGTAAAGCTAAATGTCTGTGCTCTAGTGCGAGCACAGTGCGTGTTTTGGTGACGTTTTTTTCTCAATTTTGCGTCATGAAACGAAGGTCTACAAATCAAGGAAGCGTCGCTAAGCGACTGTACACAACTCAGGAAGTAATCGGGCAATTGTGGGATGATAATGAAGATGAAGAGATGAATTTGAAGTACTTTGGGTTGTCTAACACTTTGGTTGATATGTTTTGGTTGTTTTACTAAAAGCATGCTAAAAATGCCATTTTTCTCCGGGGAGCCCAGGGAATGGGCTCAGAATTGGTGGGGCATCCAGGGTTCAAAGGGTTAAGTGCATAAACATTTCCACACAAAAAAGCATGACCACAGCGCTGGCCTGTTGAACTGTTGATGTCACTGTTGATAATGAAGAGTCTCAGCCTCGCAGTCTTCATTTCCACTAGTGGGTGATTTTGCCCCCTTTTCTTGTGATGTTTTGTTTTACAATGAGGTCCTGTGTTTGCGGCATTGGCTTTGTGGAAAATGGGCCCATGTGGAATTGAATTGCAAGTCATACTTTGTCACATGGGAATTTGATCTTTTGAAGTTTGCCACGACTTGTTAAACTTTTTGATGGACGTACATGTATGTTGGGTACAGATCCCGCTTTTATTATTATTATTATTATTATTATTATTATTATTATTATTATTATTATTATTATTATTATTTTATTTTTTTAATTATTTTTAATTATAATTTCTTTTTTTTTAATTTTTAAATTTATTATTGTACCTCCTGGCTTTGCCAGCCAACTGTCCACATGTATACTGCAGTCATTCTTTTTTGGTAGTTCCCCACCCATTTGGTTGAAGTCCTTGTAAAAAGATACTTTAGCTTTGCATTGTGGGATAACTGTATGTACTTCCTGTTCTATTTGGGAAGCTTGGGATAGAAAAATGTAATGCGAAGTGTGCTTACTATTTGTGCAGATCAGTGTCCATCCATGGCGGTTCTGACGGCTGAACGTTACCTGGAGCAACGTCTCTCATCCCCCAACTATCCCAACAACTATCCCAAGTAAGTTCCTCACATGTCCCCAAGTATGTCCCCATAACTCTCATTCTCATCGTCATGATCCAGATTATATCATATATGTATTAAAACGCTGGGTAGACATTGAAATATATAAGAACGATGCCAAAGAAAAAAAAAAGCACAATATCGGAAGTATAAATCCTCTTTTCCCAATAAAATTGGCAGTATCACGCTTTGTCACAGTATCATACGTCCATGTTGAGGTGAGTGTTTTTCTGGAATACTCTCCTCCATTCTATACAGGAGGACCATTTTTGGTTGGCAGCAAAGCGTATAACAGCTGTTTCCACCTTGGATGGTCATCCATCATCAGACACACGCCGGGTGTATGGCTCTTTTCAGAGTCCAACATGAAAGAAATACTGTGGTGGAGAAGTAGGTGTAGGTGGTCTGCATACAGAGAAATAGTTCCTAAATCTTTGTTCCAGATCCCACCCACCCCCCATTCCCTCTCTCCCCCCCCCCTCCCCCATCACATCCCACCCTCCACAAAACCACCACCCCACTTTCTCTTTTCCATCTTTTGTAAAACCATGAGACACAGTGGCCTGTACTTTCATTGTCCCATCATGATGATGAGGATAATGGCGATGATTATGATGGTGATGAGGATGATGATGACGATGATGATGGTGATAGTGATAAGGATGATGAGGAGGAGAAGCAAGAAGAGGAGGAAGATGAGGATGGTGGCGGTGTAGAAGAGTATGCCAGTGATGAAAATGGTGTTGACAAGCGAGAGAGTTATAACGATGATCATTGTGTGTCAGCAACATGGAATGCAAGTGGCGGATCACGACGAGCTCAGCATACGCTATCCGTGTGGTTGTGAATGCATCCATTGCCAAAGAGAGCCGGAACCAGTGTATTAGTGCAGACTCCCTTGCCATCTACGATGGTAAGTATGGTGTCTTCCTTGACTTAACATTGTCTCCCTTGACTGTTAACATTGTCTCCCTTGACTCTTAACATTGTCTCCCTTGAGAATTATCTGTTATATATGTATTAGGTCTTACGATGATCACCTCCCTCGTGGGTTTGTGTGATATTTTGGATCTTATTTGATCCTATTTGGGACACCGGCAAGGAATATTCGGGTTTCCTGTGCTAAGTATAAGCATGGCAGCCGCGGTGCAGCTTCTGCCCAGGACAAAAGGGGGAGACAGGATATAGCGCTTGCAGGATTTTGATTTAGATTTTTTTTAATTTGGCACTCAACCTGTCTAGCAGGCTAGCAAGAAGTTTTAGTCCGATTTAGTTTGTAGCGATCCATTGCATGTTGTGATGATCATGTTCTAAATATGCTGTTGGGTGACTCCCAGCCCTGTTTTAAAGTCCGGGTTTACTTATTGGTGCGTTTGACGTTCTTGTTTGTCTGTGTACCAGGAGTGGACCAGAGCGGAAAAGTGCTGGCGGACTTGTGCGGGGAGGTGCAGAACTACACTGTGGTCAGCAGTACGAACAACGTGTTGGTCCACTTCCAGTCCAACAGCATGATCACCAGCAAGGGTTTCAACCTTGCTTACGTACAAGTGGACAGACCTGGTCAGTCCGTTGTTCACAGTTGTTCGCATTTGGCCCAAATCTATGCACTTTGCTCAATTGAGCCCAGTTTGTGGGGTGTGTTGTGAGGTTTCCTGCACATGTCCACCATTGAACTGTGCCCAGAAAACTGTAAACTATCCCCTCCCCTCCCCCCTATCACATCCCTCCCTCTCTCTTCCCATCGTTCTCTTCTCTCTCTCCTCCTCTCTATCCCCCCCCCCTCCATCTTTCTCTTCTCTCTCTCTCTCTACGCTCTCTCTCTCTCTCTCTCTACGCGCTCTCTCTCTCTCTCTCTCTCTCCCTCTCTCTCTCTCTCTCTCTCTCTCTCTCTCTCTCTCTCTCTCTCTCTCTCTCTCTCTCTCTCTCTCTCTCTCTCTCTCTCTCTCTCTCTCTCTTTTCTCTTTCTCTCATGTTCTGTGCCATTATGGGAGTGTGAGATTTTGATGTCATTCTTTGAGTGTCCCGTGTTTCTCCTTCTCTCTTTCTCTACTCCCCTTCTCTCTCTCACCCCACCTCTCTCACTCGCTCTCTCTTCTCCTCTTTGTATCCCCCTCCCTCTCTCTCTGCCTCTCCCTCTTCCTCTCCACCTCTCTCTCCCACCTCTCTCTCCCCCTCTCTATCTCCCTCTTTCTCCCCCCCCCCCCCTCTCTCTCTCTCTCTCTCTCTCTCTCTCTCTTTCTCTTCCTCTCTCTTCCTCTCTCTCCCTCTCCAAAGGGCCTAATGCTATTATCCTATTAAAGGTTTCGACTTTGACTTTTCGACTTCTCTCTCTCTCTCTGCTTCTCCCTCTTCTTCTCTCTATCTCTCATGTTCTGTGCCATTGTGGGTGTGTGAGATTGTGACATCATACTTTGAGTGTCCCGTGTTTCAGAGTCTCAGTGTGGAGGGACGGTGTTTGTGACTGACAGCGAAGATCGCATCATCAGCAGTCCTAGCTACCCTGATCCCTCTCTCAGGTATCTATGGTCACTCGTGCCCCCTTCTCAGCCAAAGCAGGGCAGCACCAGCCTAGAGCAAGAGGGAATAGAACCCAACCACCCACCTAATCCTTAACTTGACCTAATCCTTAAAATAACAATCCTTAACTTGACTTAATCCTTAACTTGACCTAATCCTTAAAATAACAATCCTTAACTTGACCTAATCCTTAACTTGACCTAATCCTTAAAATAACGATCCTTAACTTGACCTAATCCTTAACTTGACCTAATCCTTAAAATGCCCTAATCCTTAAAATGCCATAATCCTCAACTTGACCTAAACCTTTAAATGACATAATCCTTAACTTGACCTAATCCTTAACATGACCTAATCCTTGACTTGACCTAATCCTTAACCTGACCTCATCCTAAACTTGACCTAATCCTTAACTTGACCTAATCCTTAACTTGACCTAATCCTTAACCTGACCTAATCCCTAACCTGACCTAATTCTAATGATTGGGCTAGTGCTTGCAAGGCGTATTTTGTGCCTGACACTCACCCATTGGACATGAGTGTCAGGATCTTTAAAATCCAATCCATGCAATGGAATGCGGGACTAAACCTCAGTTTGTACTCTCAATGGAAATAGTAAGGTAACTGGGCCGCCTGAGTATGAGGGTCAATTTGTCGATATGGCAGCAACTCAGCGGAAGGCCATCCATCTTGCAAGCCACAGTCGGCGTTGCTTAACCGCTAGGAAGTAAAACATAATTTCTACCACTCGGCTACATCAGGCTTCTTGTTTTTAATGGTTTCTTATTTTTGTTTCTTCTCAGTTTATTGCTATGTTGTACATTTAACAGGTTTATATTATTCTTTATATCTAAACCAAGCGTGCTTTTAGTGTTTTATCATGAACTTTTGCAAATGTGTGTCAAACTAGAATGTGTGTCAAACTAGAATGGGTGCATAGGTGTATGTTATAGGTGTGTGAGTGTGTGTTTTGCATGTTTGGGTGTGACTTTCTGACCTTTGGAGATTGCAACTTATAAATGTTGTCCTGCCTTGATCTATACTTG
The DNA here is from genome assembly GCA_036898135.1 of Oncomelania hupensis. Taxonomy (NCBI): domain Eukaryota; kingdom Metazoa; phylum Mollusca; class Gastropoda; order Littorinimorpha; family Pomatiopsidae; genus Oncomelania; species Oncomelania hupensis. Next base: position 41,609,210 of record CM072526.1, read on the forward strand.
CTGTATGTTCTTACTGCTTAGTTTGACCATTTTATTTGTCATGTTATAACTTATTTAACCTTGCAAGTTCATGTGTGTGTAAATGTGTGCGAATACTTAGAGCCAACGTTTTACTTTTTACAAAATAAGTTATTATTATTGTTGTTTTTATTGTTGTTTTTATTGTTGTTTTTATTGTTGTTATTATTGTTGTTATTATTAATATTCTTCTTCTTCTTCTTCTTCTTCTTGATATTATTGTTTTCTGTAGCCCACTGCCTGTCTTTGCATGCTACACACGTGTGTGTGGGTGTGGGTGTGGGTGTGGGTGTGTGTGTGTTTGCGTATTATCTCCATTCGGAAACATATTCCTTGTTTTATTTTGGCAATAAAATTATTTGACTTTGACTTATAATAATAATATTATTATTGTCATTATTTATTATTATTACTACTACTACTACTACTACTACTACTACTACTACTACTACTACTACTACTACTATTGTTATTATGTTTTATTATTGTTATTATAATTCTTCTTATTATTGTTATTATTAGTATTATTGTTGTTATTGTTATTATTACTAATAGTGTTATTATCTGCTTTATTATTTTTGTTGTTGCTATTATTATTATTATTATTATTATTATTATTATTAGTCAGGTGACCTGTCAGTGGCTGGTACTAGCGCCTTTGGACCGTATCGTGATGATGGAGGTCAAAATATTGTCCATGCCCTGTGCCCGTGGCATGGTGACTCTCTTTGATGGTAAGGCATTTGTTTATACACTGTTTTTTTATTGCTGTTTATTGTTGTTGTTAATGGTAGAAATGCTGTCGGCTGTGTTGGTGTTTTTTTTTGTTTTTGTTTTTGTTTTGTTTTGAAATTAAAATACAAATTTAAGTTAATCTAGAAGGAAAAAAAATGTAACATAACAATAATATATGTGCTCCAAAGGTCAAGATCATTGGGGTCAATCCTTTTCTAAACATGTTTGGCGCTGCATCTCAAAACTGGTTTATCAGAATGTGATCAGTTTTTTAGCATGCAAATAGTTCAAAAAGTGTCCAAATCGTTGCACTGTTTCATTTTGCCTCTTTGTGGTAAAGCTGAGTGAGAGTGCATGGAAGCGCATTTGACTTGCTTGGAAAAATAAAAACAGAAAAATAAGTTTTGATTTGTTAGGACCAGCCAGCTTGTACTACACTGGCGACGGTGAGGCTGGCTGAGTGTCAGAGATCTATCAAACATAGGCTACATTTAGGAGTATGCCCTCAGCAGCCTCTGGCACTCAGACTGGGGTCCACTGGCCCCTATAAAAGCTTACCACCATCCTTACTAGCATTCAGTGTCCCACCGCCGTAGCTCAAGTGGTAGAGCGTTCGCCTGGCACACCGATGACCCAGGTTCGAATCCCGTGGTGGGCGATATAAAATGTGGCCATTTGTCGCTGTCCTTTTAACCAGTATGATTGCTCTGATGGTTTAGTGTTGATTCAGGCCCTTCCTCCTCTTTCCCTGGGACGGTTATTTCCCCGTCAGCCCTATCGCCAACGGCGGGTGTAGACGTTAAACCTCGATGTTGTTTCATTGACACTGGCATTCAGTGGCCTCGATGTTGGTTCATTGACACTAGCATTCAGTGGCCTCGATGTTGGTTCATTCACACTAGCATTCAGTGGCCTCGATGTTGGTTCATTCACACTAGCATTCAGTGGCCTCGATGTTGGTTCATTCACACTAGCATTCAGTGGCCATTTTCACAGTCCATCTTAGCAGTATGATTGCCCTGGTGGTTCAGTGTTGATTTAGATCCCAACCCCCTACTTTCTTGGGATGATTATCACCGTCTGCCGTATGGCCAATGGTGGGTGTGGATGTCACACTTCAAATCACTACTAGCATCCCAATAGCAGCAAAAGGAGGTTTTACTTAATTCCCTACTAGCATCCCACAAGGAGTTTTTACTTCAATTCACTTCTAGCATCCCAATAGCAGCAAAAGGAGGTTTTACTTAATTCCCTACTAGCATCCCACAAGGAGTTTTTACTTCAATTCACTACTAGCATCCCAATAGCGGCAAAAGGAGGTTTTACTTAATTCACTACTAGCATCCCACAAGGAGTTTTTACTTCAATTCACTACTAGCATCCCAATAGCGGCAAAAGGAGGTTTTACTTCAGTTCACTACTAGCATCCCAATAGCGGCAAAAGGAGGTTTTATTTCAATTCACTACTAGCAACCCAATAGTGGCAAAAGGAGGTTTTACTAAATTCACTACTAGCATCCCACAAGGAGTTTTTACTTCAATTCAGTACTAGCATCCCAATAGCGGCAAAAGGAGGTTTTACTTAAATTCACTACTAGCATCCCAATAGCAGCAAGAGGAGGTTTTACTTCAATTCCATTCTAGCATCCCAATGGCAGCAAAAGGAGTTTTTAACTTCAATTCACTACTAGCATCCCAATAGCGGCACAAGGAGTTTTCACCCATGTGTGCCTTGTTTTTGATATCAGTGGTTTGATTTCAGGGAGAAGTGACTCCAGTGTGGAGATTAATCACCTGTGCAATGAGCAAGTGCAGCAACCGTACTATACCTCCACCCAGCGAGCCATGTACATACATTTTGACGCTTCTTCTTACAGTGTTAGCTTCCAGTTCCGTCTTCGCAGTTGGTCCCCAGGTGAGCCATTTTCTCCCTCTTCTTCATAGTTTTTCTTCTTCTGCTGTGGAATGGGGTGTGGTGTTGTGTGTTGTGGTGGTGTAGAATGGGGTGTGGTGTTGTGTGTTGTGGTGGTGTAGAATGGGGTGTGGTGTTGTGTGTTGCAGTGGGTTGCATTTCATGTGCATGTGTATGTATTCCCTATCTGTTTCTTCTCTCTCGTCCTTCTCTTTCTTCTTTTCGTTTCTTCTATTTGCAGAGTATGTGAGTTGATTTTCACCCTCAACATGAGGATGTGAATGATAAGGCAGACCATCTAAGGAGGGTTAAATATGTACCAATAATTAATTGTAAGGGCCAGGTGTGAACAATGGACTTTTTTTTTTAGCGACAACTATTTTACTTTGAAAGTTGCATTGTGTTCACATTAAAATATGTGACCTTTCAACACAAATCCACAATTGTGTCCCTCATAATGAGTTGTTATGACTAATCCAGGGCTGCTGTATGATTTTGTTCTGTTGTTTCACAATACAACGCAATATGTTTTGTTGTTTCAGAATACAACACTATAGGATTTTTCTGTTGTTTCAAAATACAACGCTTATGATTTGTTCTGTTGTTTCAAAATTCATTGCTGTATGATTTGTTCGGTTGTTTCAGAATACAGTGCTGGATGATTTCTTCTGTTGTTTCAGAATACAATGCTGCATGATTTCTTCTGTTGTTTCAGAATACAATCCTGGATGATTTCTTCTGTTGTTGCACTGTACAATGCTGGATGATTTCTTCTGTTGTTTCAGAATACAATGCTGCATGATTTCTTCTGTTGTTTCAGAATACAATGCTGCACGATTTCTTCAGTTGTTGCACTGTACAATGCTGGATGATTTCTTCTGTTGTTTCAGAATACAATGCTGCATGATTTCTTCTGTTGTTGCATGATACAATGCTGCATGATTTCTTCAGTTGTTGCACGATACAATGCTGTATGATTTCTTCTGTTGTTTCAGAATAAACTGCTTGATTTGTTCTGTGGGTTAAGAATTCAACTCTATGTGATTTGTTCTGTTGTTTCAGAATACCACATTGTATGATTTGTTCTGTTGTTTCAGAATACAGTGCTGGATGATTAGCTCTATTTCAGAATATAACATTGATTTTGATTTGATTTTTTACACTTTATTGTCCATTTTTATTGGGAAGGCAGTCTGTTGCGCCCCAAACCCAACCTACCTAATAGTAGTATGTTTTTTTTTTACATTAATTTTGGTGGGGGAGCAAACCAGAATACCCAGAGAAAACCCCTGAGACGTTGCTGGGTCGAAATAAATAATATTCAGAGAAACATAACACCCCGGGGCAGGATTGATCCCACACCTTTCAGGCACCATTGGTTTCTAGCCTGTGAGTAAGACAAGTTCGTCCCGCCTTAGACCACATGGCTCCAAAGCTCGCACATGTATGATTTGTGCTATTTTTTCAGAATACAACATTACATGATTGTTCTGTATTTTCAGAATACATTATATGATTTGTTCTGTTGTTTTAGAATACAACGCTGTATGATTTGTTCTGTGGCTTCAGAATTCAACAGTGTATGATTGTTTTGTGGTTTCAGAAGAAGCCGGCTGCAATGGGGGCATTAGTCACCTTTTTGCCTATTCGACACCCAAGTACTTCACCTCCCCGCAATATCCTAACAATTACCCACCGTAAGTATCCTCCACCACTCAAGGGCAAGGACATGACCATGAACTTCAGATCATGCAAACAAACAAACAAAGAAGAATTTTTATGGATTGTTGAAGTTTGTGTTTGCTGAAATCAAAAGTTAAATGTGCTAGTGTCCATGACCTCTAGGGCGTATCCAAGTAAGTCAGTTTCAAAGTTATATATGACAGAGACATGACCTTGCACTTTTGTTCAAAGTTAAATCATGAAGTGGGACATTGACCTTGTACCCAACAGTCCCTGTCAGTCCCATTGTGATTTATGCACTCTCAATCAGCCAGCAAGGTAAGGATCTTATGTGTGTGCATGGCAACGACCTTTACCTTGAAATCATGCATGATGATGGTTTGGAGTTTCTTTAGGAAAACTGCATGTGTTTCTCATTTTATTTTGTTCAAGGTCAAGGTTAGCGGGGAGAGGGTTGGGAGTAAGGGGGAGTATACCGTAACCTGTAGGCCATGCAAGTTAACAACCTCCGCCTTCATTGTTCAAGCATTTAAGGTCAAGGTGAAGCATGAAGAGTGAAGCGTGGAAGAGAGCAACTGATGAAAAACTGGTCACAGGTCATGATTCTACCCAGATTTTTTATTGTGCGTCAGTTTCTAAGTAATTGCATAAATTTACTGTTAGTATACAGGATTTATAATATGAATCTCACATGACCTTGACCTGTGGAAAAATCTCACAGGGCCTTTGACCTGTGTTGAAATTCTCTCATTACCTTGACCTTTGTTGGCCTTCACTTGTGATTTTGACCTTTTGTTGAAACTCTCACATGGCCTTAATTTGTTGGAAGTCCCTCGTTACGTTACCTTCACCTGTTGAAATTGTCCTTATGATCTTGATCCTGGTGCAGACTGATGCACCTCACACATGCCTTTGGTGGCCCGCTTGTGGTTTTTGTAATGATACAAAGTGATGTGTTGTGCCTTTGTGATTATGGCTGTACACATTTCAGCTGACTGAACACAACAGTTGTAAAATACTACCGCATAAGTTTTCTGCCAGCTTAGGTTTGTCAGTCAGCCGTACTTTGCAGTGGTGCAGGTGTTGTGCATACTTGTTTGTTGATGCTGAAAGTATGTTCTAGGACCAGCTTGGTCAGTTTTGTGGTACAATACTGCAGTAGCTTTGTTGTGTCTTTGTGCCTTGAGCATACTGTCAGAATGAAGATGTGCACAGGGCAAGTGAATGTTGCCATCATCTGATATGATTATTTTCCATTTCATCTTCATCTTCATCTTAATGCCATCCTCGCCATAACTGCTTCCACAGACATCTTTAATTATCATTTGCATTACTTTCATTTTCATGTGTTACTATTTTTACCGCTGTCCCAGTTGCTATCATCATTATCATCATCATCAGCAGCAGCAGCAGCATCAGCAGCAGCAGCATCAACATCATCATCATATCATCATCACCATCATCACCATCATCGTCCATCACCCCCCACCATCATTATCATTCTTCTATCATCATTGCCGTGACCATCATCTCTTTCAATCACCATTTTCACCATCAATCATCATCCATCACCTCCAGCAGCAGCATCAATCTTTCATCAATCATCAGTACTAACATGACCATCATCTCTCTCAATCATTGTAAACATCATCATTCATCACCTCCTCTACCCTCATCAGTCATCATCCATCCTCATCAGTCATCATTAATCACCTCCATTACTCTCATCAGTCATCATCCAGCATCATCAGTCATCATTAATCACCTCCACTGTCATCATCCATCACCTCACCAATCATCATCAGTCATCATCCACCACCTCCACCGTCATCGTCAATCCTGCATGCGGCATGTTGCATGACGTTGTGTGTGTTTGTGCATGTCAGGAGCTCAAACTGTGTGTGGCGAATAGAAGCGGTAGACAGGAACATGACCATCAAGCTGGACGTTAAAACTGAGCTGGAGTCGTCAAAAGACTGCGCCTTTGACTATGTGGTTATCCATGACGGTGCGTTTTTGTCTTTTGTCCCTGATCCAGGGTCTTAGTTCAGGAGACGACAAGTTTGTGTCTTTTGTCCCTGACCCAAGGCCTTTGTTCAGGAGAGGACAAGTTTGTGTCTTTTGTCCCTGACCCAAGGTCTTAGTTCAGGAGAGGACAAGTTTGTGTCTTTTGTCCCTGACCCAAGGTCTTAGTTCAGGAGAGGACAAGTTTGTGTCTTTTTGTCCCTGACCCAAGGTCTTAGTTCAGGAGACGACAAGTTTGTGTCTTTTGTCCCTGACCCAAGGTCTTAGTTCAGGAGATGACAAGTTTGTGTCTTTTGTCCCTGACCCAAGGTCTTAGTTCAGGAGACGACAAGTTTGTGTCTTTTGTCCCTGACCCAAGGTCTTAGTTCAGGAGAGGACAAGTTTGTGTCTTTTGTCCCTGACCCATGGTCTTAGTTCAGGAGACGACAAGTTTGTGTCTTTTGTCCCTAACCCAAGGTCTCAGGAGACCAGAAGTTTGTGTACCATGCAAGTAGTGGTAAGTTGTAAGTTACATAATGCCATCATTAGTATTTTCCAGTTTGCTGGGTGTTAAGAGATAACATTATTACCACCACCTGTGGTTTTTCACCATCAGCACAATGGTTTTGAGTTGTTGTGAGGTCCATGTTTTACTGTTGATGCTTATAGTTCATTACCCTTAGGAAGCATTGTCAGTGAAGTGAAGGGGAGACGTTTGAAAATGTTGTAATCAACTGGTTTGGTTTGTAATTTTCCTTCCCTTTGGCTAAATTATGGCTGTAACTTTGGGTGTGAGGTTTTGTGTCCTGACTGTGCAGGTTACAAAGTCACGTCTCCGCAGTTGGCTCAGATTTGCGGTGAACATGAAGCGACGTACTGGAGCAGCAGCAAGTATCTCTATGTCAAATTTGTGTCGGACAAAGCCTACGAGAGAAAAGGATTCCGCATAGACTATGAGGCAGTGGATATGGTACCGCCCACTGAAGCTGGTACGACTTTAATAATAATAAATGAATGATGATGATGATGATGATGATGATGATTTTGGTAAGGAATTAACAATATACATGAAAATGGAAGTGTTATAAAAATAAATAATCTCACACACACACACACCCACACACATCCACACACACACAATACACATACTCTCACAACATTCAAAATCACTTTCACACAGGTATACTATTACTATTTCTAATTTTTTTAATATTATAATTTTGTAAAGTGCGCATATCGGACAATATGCCTGCTTAAAGCACATAAACACATCTAGACAGGAATCACACACAATAGAGCACTCTAAAAGCAAAAGGGTAACCATGAACAAGCAAGTAGATAACAACGTGGCAGTCGCACACTAGCTCAATGCCTATGTGAGCAGCACTCTTAGGTTCTCCAACATTTTGCTGGCTGCGGGCTATTTATAGCTTGCCTACACCCTCCCTTCCAGTGAAAGGAAAGGAAAGAAGAGCACCGGCGAAGCTATTTATAGCTAGCCTGGCTGAACTAGCTTCAAAACCTAAAAGCTTTGGTTGAGTCGGTGTGAGTTGCACACTAGTAAACAATACTCTGCACAAAAACGTACAAATCATCACCAACATTTACAATTCATAATAATGATTTACATATACGATATATAATAAACACTCAACTCGGACAAAATAACTATACATACATAAAATTATGAAATACAATAATAATCACACATACACCCCTGCCTCACACACACACACATTCCCAACATTGCAAATCACTGGTACGCATGCATACAAAGTTGCCGTCTTTGTTGTCAGCAACATTACTGGTGGAGTGTGGGAAACGGCTGTTTGCATATTCTTACAACATTTACTCCACCTCCTTTATGACCTAGTTTGGTCCATGTATCTTCCTGCTATGCAGCTAGATGTAGCTTTGAGCCGGTTGATAGTAAATGATAGTAACGGTGTCATTTGTGCTGGGGGTGTGATTTCAGGGTCCAGCTACAGCAGCAGTAAGGTGGGAGCGGTGGTAGGCGGCGTCCTGGGTGGTATGGTTTTTCTGATGCTGTGCATCACGGCCGTCATGTGCGTACTGGTGCGTAGCGGACTAGTCCATCGCCCCCGCGGGAGCACGGAGGGACGTCGGCGAAGCCGGAGGGATAGCCGGCGAGAGGGCCGAGGCCACAGCACCGTGGTTGTCATGTCGCCAGTCATCGTGAACAACAACATGTCCCCTCCGCCTTACCCCGGGCACACTAACCACGCCTTTGTGGGCGATGACCTACCCCCAGCCTACAGCGTCTCCATCATTTACGGGGGCATGAACCTAGCGCCGCCCACCTACAACGACATGGACGCCCCTCCACCCTACAGCGCAGACATGGTAGAGTGCTACCCCCCTTCCTCTCCCACAGCCTCGGAGGCTGCCGGCCTGTCTAGCCCCACAGAGGTGAGAAGGGAAGGGCTCCCAGGGAGGACAGAGAACGCTCCCGGAGGAAGGGACACTGGCCCTGTGAGAAGAGAAAGGAGCGCCGAGGGCAGGCCTAGTTGTGACGGAGAGAATTCCGGCTCTTGCCCTACCTCCAGAGCGCTGCCCTCTTGTGCCAGTCAGCACCCCACCACCACCACCCCTCCTGACTCTCCCCCTGCACCACACACGTCTTCATCACCGCCACTTCACTTGCTGTCGGTGCTGAGGCCGTCGCGACGACAAGCGGCGCAACCTGAAACACCGAAGAATGCTGTAGTGTTGGGCGACACGGACGTTACAGTGGGGGTCTTGCCTGCCACCTATGTCTAGCAGCGGCACTGAAAAGAACGCACGGAGAAAATATGAATACTTAGTACCGCAGAGGTAGAACAGAGGTAGAACAAAAGAGAACGGGCAAACCCCAAAGAATGTTTAACTTCCGATGCCCCACACATTGGTAAGGCAGCCTTTTTCTTAAGAGCCCCTACACACGAAACTTACATCTAATATTGTATTGCAGATGTTTGCTTTCTCTTCTTTTTTTTATTTCTTCCATGGGTTTGAACAAGTTAATTTTGAAATGTTTCTTTGCTTTCAAATGTTCCGACATTCCTGAGCGTTTAGACGTTGTAATATTGCTGTGCTTTTCATTGTTCAGACATTCCTGTACTTTCAGATTGTCTTGATGTTGATGCTGCTGTTGAGATTTCTTGTTCTTCTTATAATTATTACTCCCGTTGGAGTGCCAGGGTTTTCTGTCTAAATAGTATCCTTACTTTGTGGAAAGTTAGTGCTTTAAATTACCACCGTTTCTGTCTTTTCTCATTTGTTGTTCCTAATCTGTTCTATCAATCTACTATCTTCTTCTTCGCTAGACCAGTCACCTACCTTTTTTCTTGAAACTTTCCCAAAAATTCCACGTTTGTGTGTGGGGTCGGTTGGGTCAGCTTGAGATATTGGACACTTTCTGCCAAATTGTCACTAGGGCTTTTGATGGTATTATTGTTTATTTTTAAAGTGGTTTTAATGTAATCAGAGTAATGTTTAACAGGATTTTATTTTACACTGCTGTCATTGTAGTATTGATTAAAGACATAAGTGATGTCAAAAGAACCCAACAATATGTCAAAGTGCTTTTTGTCAGTGCAGAACATTTAGTCAAGTTAAAAAGGTGAAATAAATATTAGCAGTGACATTACATTACATTACATTATTATTGCTTTAGGTCCAGCGGACTCTTCCGAGCCAAATCAGGACCGGACAACCCCCGATCCGCATAAAAGATCTGCTGAAACAACCCTAGTGGTAAAACCAAAAGCTCTCCACCAGCCAGTCACTTTACAATAAAGACGCAGGGGACGGCTGAGGCTTTACAAAAAACAAAATAGAATACAAACATCATTATAAATTATCAACAAAACACATACATATAAAATGCCTACATTGCTAAATAATAACATCATAGGAAGCCCTAGTGACCACCTGGCAGAAAGCGTCCAATATTCCCAAGCTGATCCAACAGACCCCATACACAAACAAGGAGTCTTGTCCCGGAAGAGTTTTCAAGAAAAAAGGTAGGAGACTGGTCTAGCGAAGAAGACGATAGTATAGCAGATTGATGGAAAAGAGCAGGAATGAGAAAGAGCAAATGAGAAAGACAGCGACAGTGGGAATTTAAAGCACTAAATTTCCAGAAAGTGGGGATGCTATTTATACTGAAACCCCCGGCACCCCAACGGGGGATGGCTTATGCATTGGGTCGGAGATAGTGGCGTGATGTTTGTCACTGCCCGGTTAGAATTTATAAACGTGTGTAGCTGTGTAATTTCACTACAACAAAACACTTTTTCATGACGATGTAACATACTCTTTCATGATTTCACTGTAATATGAAACAACTTTACAAAGATCGATACGCAACAAGTGAATTCACAGCTGCCTTTAGCTCGCCAAGTAGTGTTCAGCAAACAACCTGTGTTGGGTGTAATCATACAAGAGAAGAGTTTAGATTGACCTCTAAACTCATGACATCACACTCTCGCTTCTGATTGGTACTTGTAAGCCCAGCTTATTTATTTTTGAAGTAGAAATCAAACATGCGCTATCCTTGTGAAATGCTACCTTAGCCAGTATGCAAGAAAGGGGTTGTCCGGTCCTGATTTGGCTCGGAAGAGTCCGCTGGACCTAAAGCAATAATAATGTAATGTAATGTAATGTAATGTTACATAAAAGTGGCCTTGTACTGTTTAAGCTGATTTTGTAATCTCAAGTTTGGTATTTGTTATGTCCCTTTTGATGATGATGGTGGTGAAGGTGCTGGTGATGATGATGATGATGATGATGATGATGATGATTTTTGTGCTGCACTGTGTGATAATGGTGGTGATGATTTTTGTGAGGATGATGATGATGATTGTAAGATGCGGCATTTGTATTTACTAGCAGCATTGTCAAGGTGTCCAGGGGAGGGAGAAAGGGGGAAAAATTGGGGCTGAAAAAGAGGGTAGGAGATTTGGGAGCACAGCAGAGAAAAACTCAACTGTTTGAAAAAGATGTTTCTTTAGATTCCTCTTGGATACATCTAAGGCTTCCACATCCTTTTAGATTTTGTAGCAAGGAGTTCCCAAGCTTGGGACCATTATATAGTGCAAAAATGCAATGGAAGCCAACCAAGCCGCTCCTTTTTTGTAGCTGCACTCTGACGGACACCGACTGCTATATTAGAATATTACCTGGTTTTGTTGTCACGCTATAGAAGTATTTAATATGGTTGTGCTCCTTTCATTCGGTACCATGTCTTATTGCAATGTGTCACAAGATTGCGTGTGAACCTGTTCATTTATGATGTTTGATTGATTCAAGTCAGATTCCCTTGATTGATCTCTTATATACCGCTATTGCCCATGCTGTTATATCATTCTCAGGTAATTTCATGTACCCATGCTAATGCATCATCTTCAATTTAAAACAAAATAAAATTCCATGTGCAAACTTTTCATCTTCAGTTATTTGTAATTATCCATGCTAGCTTGTCATGATCAGTTATTTCAATAAAAATGTCACCAGTGTGCGTCTTTTCTGAATTTTAACCAGTGAGATGCTGCTGGCGGTAATGCACTGGCACTATTACCTTAACGTTTTTGGATTTTGTGTTTCTCCCTAAACAACTGTAAACAATTTTTTTTATAATGTGAGGCAGTCCAGGGATACTATTAGTAGCCCAATTTCTCCCTCTCTCTTATTTTACAGGCCGATTCACTAGGAAACACACATTTTCGTGGATTTGCATCGACATCACACATCCCTCTCTCCCGCCCCCCACTCCCACCACCCCCCTCCCCCCTCATAATGGAGATAATAAAAGGGGGATGAAGGGAGAAGGGGGGTGGGAGGGAGGCTAGGCAATTACGGTTTCCAGCCTATTGGGTAGGCCTCCTCACTGCCTGCCATGATACAAGAGAGAAAGAGAATGCCAGGTCCAGTGTGTCTGCCACACATGCTTTCTCGGTGATGCAAGCACATACAAAAGGAATTAATAACTGGATGTTGCCAATGAAGTTTTTCCTGTCAAAGTTGACAGGTATGCTGCCTTGGGAACACTCCAGGTATAGTGCCTTTCCTACATGGTGATCATCCATCCACCTACCAAATAAAACAACAAATGTGTTAGCTACGGTATCCATTAACCAGTATTATAGTCTTGTCTAGAATTATTTCATTTTTCTTCTTCCATAGCTACTTGTTTATTCCATGTTTTCCTGTCTTCCATTTTGTATGGCCAGTTTTAGGAAATTAAATGTGTTCGTTTTCCATGTAATAAAATATTATCCTATTTTATTTTATTATTTTTTAAAAGAATTTTTTTTTTTTTTGGGTATCAGTACAAGTTAAAAGTTTTAGTTTTTAATATAATACAATATGACCATATATTTCATATTTTGAAGTTAGCAATATAAAAAGATGTAAAAAAAAATTACTATGTAAAAAAAAAAAATCTATATATATATATATGATAGCACGTACTGAACTAATGGAAATGATCTTTTTTGGGGAATATTTAAAGTTTGCAATCTAAAAAAAACCATGACTCTTATTTTAATATTTTGTTTGCAATGTAAACAGATTTGACGTTTTTTTTTTCTTTCTCCCCTTCTTCTAAATTTGTGTTGTTAACAATGTAAGTAGATACTGTTTTCCTTTTTGCATGCATACTATTATGATTGTCTGAAATCTAGTCCACCCCCGTTGGGGTGCCAGGGGTTTCAGTATAAATAGTATCCCCACTTTCTGGAAATTTAGTGCTTTAAATTCCCACTGTCGCTGTCTTTCTCATTCCTGCTCTTTTCTATCAATCTGCTATACTATAGTCTTCTTCGCTAGACCAGTCTCCTACCTTTTTTCTTGAAAACTCTTCCGGGACAAGACTCCTTGTTTGTGTACGAGGTCCGTTGGATCAGCTTGGGAATATTGGACGCTTTCTGCCAGGTGGTCACTAGGGCTTCCTATGATGTTATTTAGCAATGTAGGCATTTTATATGTATGTGTTTTGTTGATAATGTATAATGATGTTTGTATTCTATTTTGTTTTTGTAAACGGGGGTTCGATAAGTTGGGGTGAAGCCTCAGCCGTCCCCTGCGTGGGATGTCTTTATTGTAAAGTGACTGGCTGGTGGAGAGCTTTCAGTTTTACCACTAGGGTTGTTTCAGCAGATCTTTTATGCGGATCGGGGGTTGTCCGGTCCTGATTTGGCTCGGAAGAGTCCGTTGGACCTAAAGCAATAATAATAATGTAATGTAATGAAATGAAATGAAATCCAGTCCTGTAGGTGTATGTTCTCTCTACAATGCATCTAATTTTAATTGCCTTATTTCATAATCGGGCTTGTACTTTGCTGAACAGTTCGACTTTTTCTTGCTCCTGTTGTGCGTGTTTTTATGTCATCTTTCTCTCATTCTCTATTGTAAATGCAAACGATGTAATTTTACCTATCCACTTTTGACCCTCATACTTGTGGCATTGCGAGTCAATGTACTCGCCCAAAATTAAAATGTGTGTAGTTTGCTTTTCTTAGCAATTGGTTATTCCGAGATGATGAAATGTATCAAACAATATTGGTTCAGGATTAACATATCTATTTGAATTTTGAAACAAGAAATTAGTTAAAATATTTAAAACTGTAAAAATATATGTGATTTTCTGTTGTAATAAATGACGAAAAAAAAAAATACAAAGTATGACATGACAATTAATTTCAATCAAATTTAAGCTGATTTGTTTTGTTTTGATAATGGTCTTACATTATTATACTGCATAATTGTATACAATTTGGAGCTATTGTAGTCAGATTATATTTAACGTTAAAATGTTCCCTTTACACGTTTTATTGTATTATTGCGTTTTCTTTCTAAGAAATATTTTCTTTACAAATGTCATAATAATGTAATGCACCGTGTATTTTATAACTGCATAATCTTGATATAATAAAAGATATAACAAAAATTAAGTGATGCATCTCTGGTTTCCTTTCTTGCCGTTTCTCTCACACTATCAATCACACATGCATAGACAAAAAAAACCTCCATGGTTTGTGTGCGACTGAATCTGAGACTCCACAAAGCCAAACTTTTATTAGTTTTAACTTCAAACGAAATGAGAACAAACTATAGTTTTTAACTTCTTTATTTCAAAATTTTTTAATTATTACAAAAGTTGGAGAGCATAGGACTCGAGCAACATAGTCCTTTTAGCTTACAGTATAAACCAGTCTTGTTCGGTGCTACATCGTACGGACGTTGCAAATCCCGACACTCATGGCTTATAAAGCACAGTGCCAGAAACACCCAGCATGTGCTGGGTCCCATTTTCCCTTCTTGGTGGCACTGCTCTCTCAGCTGTTCCGCTTTGGCTGACAAAGCAGCCAGAATTGTATCGACATTGGCAACCAAAATAAAGATAATCCATGTTTTATCATTTTCACACTCGCACATGTAATGAGCATCAGACCTGTGCACACTCAAAATGCTCATCAGTAGCAAACAAACCAAATTTCAGTAGTTTTTAAAAATTTTCAGTAGCAAGCTGTAACGACAGTTCAAGACATAATTCAGCTGTTGAAAACGAAAGGTTGTGCTGCACAATCAAGCTGCACATCATTGCTTCGGCTCTAACTACCATCAAGTTCTCGTCGACCGCATCTCCCTTCTTCACAAATCCAGTGATGGCTGGCTGTGATTGTAAGCTTTTTTTATTGCCTTTGTGCATTGAACCATTTACATGCCGAAAAACATCATTCGCACCACCATGTGCCACGCTAAAGTGTGTTTCGCATGCCTTACAATAGGCGAAGTGTTCTCCTTTGGTGGATTTTTCTATTTCCGGGTTGTCTTTTGAATAACTTTATTTCCAGCACTGTTGTGCCGTTCTCTTCTTTTTTGGTGACAGAGCTGGGTCAGATCAATCCTCTTCACTATCTCTTCTCACTCTTTTTTTTAATCTTTCAAAGCTGGCTCCATAATTTTTTTAAATCACAAGTATGAAGTTGCCACCACACAAATGCTGAACGAACTAGAAACAAACGCGCGCTTCCGGTTCGAAAAACGTCTTTTAAGCACAACTAGTCAAAAACATCTTAAAACAGAAAAAAAGTTTTAAAAATTTTTAAAGTAAAAAATCGGAATTTTGGAATTTTAATAAGTAATCCGTAGCTCCGTATTCTGCTCATGAAAATCGGAGAAAATATGGAAAATCCGTAGATGTGCACAGGTCTGGAGCATATAAATACATGAAATGCAGCATGTATTACTGTCCAAACTCAAATAATACATGGATTTAAAAAGCTCACACATCTTGCAGAGAAACAAGTGATGCAAGGTGCACTCCCACACGTTTAATAAAATAATGAAACGAATCTCATTTTTTAAATACAAAAACTGCTTGCTTGCTTGGACACTCGCTTCACATACAAAGTGAAAACAACCACCCAAGACCCCAATTGATGTGAAAATATTTTAGACAAAATTAAATCCCCTTGTTTAATTGTTGTGACCAGCCGACAATAACATGGTAAGCATCCCAACATAAAATGATCATAGCCACATTGACAAATTTACTGTTTCACACCTCATTTGCAGTGGTTCCACATCACACTTCAATTTGTCAGCTTGAACCTATCAGGACAACTTCAGTTCTTGAATGAATAAAACTTGGTACAACAACAACTTCTTACAAATGTTAATAAGCATTAGTTAGCGGCAATAACACAATTTCTGAGAACGAGCAAATAAAGACGCTTTGCTGCACGCATGAGTCAACGCACAAGTATATATCCACAAAAAACCAGCGTGAAGTCAAATCAAGACCCAAGACACTGTCATACAAATGTAAGAAAACCATTCATCTCATTGTGTGCCATGCACTGCACAGGGGTTTATATCTTGTTCTTTGGCAATCATTTCTCATAGCATCAGTCTGGTGTAACACAAACATACAAACCTGTTTATTCAACAGTCCGCTGAGCTGTACAGATTCGTATGTTTGTTGGTTGTTTTTTTTTAAGTGAAAGCAATTTAACACACACACCCCTCCCCCACCCACAAAAAAAAAAATAAAATAAAATAAAATAAAAGAGTTTATTTTCAGCAGACAGATGCAAATTCAAACTATACTAGAAAAAAGGTTTGCTCCAAGCGCTCGCACACATTTACACGCGCATGCAATCGCGAGGATCAACAGAAATTATAGAAACCGAAACCACATTTGACAACATTTTGGTTTCAAGTTCAAGTTTTCATCAATTAAGCATTTGTACTGGGAAACAGGAAAGTGGACTGTCTCAAGGAGACCTGAACATAAACTATAGATTGTGCTTGGGTGTGCGTAGAGGACAAAAACAAAAAACTACTGAGTGGTAGAAAGCGGTGGGCATTCACAGTTGATGATGACGGTCAAACTGACGATCAGTCCGCTACAGAAAAATTGTGATAGGAATTGGCCCCCACGTAAGATGGGAACTAGAGTTCCCCAGCACGTACAGCATCCTGGTAGGACTTTCCATGGGCTTCCTGCGAGACCAGCTTGATCATGTCATCGATACGTAGGATGGTGATGGCAGCCTCTGTGGCAAACTTGAGCGACTTGACCTTCGACATGGTAGGCTCCAATACCCCAGCCTTCTTGTTGTCACGCACCACGCCAGCCACTAGGTCCAACCCGACCCTGAAACATACACAAACACTGGGTAAGCCAACAGAGAAAGACTGAATAAAAAAAAAGCCCACACAGCCCTGCAAAGAGCAACTCGAGCTAAAAAAAAATGTAACACTTCATTCACTCTATGCAAAATTCCCACCACAACCCCGCAATCTTAACAAGTACAAAATTGCTGTTTCAGCTTGCCTTCAACAGCCCCGAACACTTGTGTGTCACCCACTGGAAAACGTGGCCAACACACACACTCACCCACACAATTTTCTTCAAACACTCCCATGTTTTTCTTTTGCATGGATTGTAGGCTATGATCCTAGCCTAACTGCAGTCGCATTTAAATTTAAAAAAACAAACATCATCATCAGTGATATTATGTATGAATTGTTCCTAAACACAATGTTCCACACAAATAAAGCTGCCCCACTCAGAATATGTTGTAATGGCTGGTTTTGACCTAGACCATGCATGCCAGTACAGTATATTATTACGTTAGGACATCACAGAAAGAAAAAAAAATTACGTTAGGACATCACAGAAAGAAAAATTAAAATTTTATCTCTAAATTTATTATTAATAAGCATACTTACCATGAATCACAAGTGCAATGTTTATGGCGTTGCTAGGAGCGAGTGCCACTCTAACGGAAGTAAACAAAATAAAACAGACATAGAGTTGCTTCCCCTGACCCACACTCCCCGTGCCTTTCGTGCCATATCATGCGTCAAATCGCTCACAGCCAAGACAGTATACCTCATTCCTTATTTGGAACTGCGGGGAGGTGGGAGGGACATCAAAGTGATTCATGGTAAGTATGCTTATTAATAATAAATTTAGAGATAAAATTTTAATATTAATGTCACATACTATACCATGAATCACAAGTGCAGATTAGCACGAAAAGGACGGAGGGAAGCAACTGTATCTGAAACAACGTTACCTTGAACAGGCTGAAGAAGAGGACCAGGATGCAAGCGGGAACCAGCCGAGGCCCACTGGAGCCCGAAAAAACCCCTAGAGAAGGCCGGACAACCGCCAAGCGTGAAGACGGAGGACGCTTGGGTTGCCGTGTGGAATCCCGGATCGAGTTTGCAGAAGAGATCTCGCCCCAAGAACGAGAGGAACACACCTCCCCTGGGAAAGGCGAAGGAGATCGGGGAACCAGGGCTGAGCCGGCCAAAAGGGAGCCACGAGAATGAGAGAAGGGGACTCCTCCTCGGCTTTCCTGAGAACCCGCGGAAGGAGGGAGAATGGCGGGAAGGCATAAGCCTCCAACCCCACCCAAGAAATGGACAAAGTGTCCACCGCCCAAGCCAGGCAGTCTGTGACCGGCGACACAAATAGGGGTAGCCTGGCAAAAAGATCGATGTGAAAGGAGGGAGAATGGCAGAAAGGCATAAGCCTCCAACCCCTCCCAAGAAAAGGACAACGCGTCCACCGCCCAAGCCAAGCAGTCTGTGACCGGCGCAAAAGAAGCGAACAGAGGTTAAACCACTCCGCCCAAACCGGATGAAGAACGAAGTGGGACGGGTACATACCGTGTGGACCACACCATGAAGGCGACTCAGAAGAACGGCTAAGACATGACAGAGCCGCTTCAAGCTTGGCTACAAGCGAACAAACGAAAACAGCTAACCACAAAAGGAGGAAAACGATGAAGAGCCGGGCAAACGGCTTCCATCTGCAAACTGAAAGGCTGCCGATACGCGCACCCCAACCGACCAAAGCCGCATCCGAGAAGATGACGGCCACCAAAAACGGAGGGGAGATAGGGGCCCCCGACGAAAGCCCCTCAACATTCCTCCAAGGAAGCAGAGAAAGGCGAAGGCCCTCCGTGGCCAGAAAAGGAGCGTCCCAGGAATCGCTGGACAGACTCCAACGGGAAGAAAGCCAACTTTGAATCGGCCGCTAGCGAACTCCCGCGAGGGGAACCAGAAGAACCATATACTCAAAACGACCCCAAAAGAGAGGCCATAAAACTGGCTAAAACGATATCCTGACTCCCCAAAGGGAGCAGAAGGGACTGAAGCCTCTGCATCCGACGAGCGAAAGGGCGGACCGACCAATCGCGAGTGACGAACGACATCCCCAGGCAGGTGAAAACCGGAGATGGAGACAACACGGACTTGAGAGGGTACACAGAGAACCCCAAGCGCCGCGTCCAAAGGAGAACAAGCCTTGACCAAACGGGCATCAAGATAAGTCAGGGTGGAGAACAACTGAATCAAGAAATCTCTGAAATCCGGCCGGGGCCCAGGGGCCAAGCCCCGGTATTCGCCCCCTGGAAGAAAATGAATTTAGGCAATTTTGAAAGTAATTTAGGGCCTCTCCTGAATTCAAAAAGCACAAAGTAAACATCAATAGAAACAACAACCAAAAAAAAAAAAGAATGTTTTATGCACATGTCTTTCAAAAAAGTTAAGAATCTTGATTTGTAGGCCTAACAAAGTTTGAGGTCCACCACTGTTACACACAAACTCCACATTTCCAATTTTACTGGGCACATGTTTGTCTATATTTTAGCTGTAAACAGACAAGAATTTTTATAATTTTAGAGATATTTAGGGGTACGTTAGTAAAAACACCACATCTTAGGTATTAGTGACTAGTGTATAGATTTAAATGAAATAAAATGCAAAATGAACAGAAATAAATTCTCTTTTGATTATCTACCTTTTTATACTTCTCTTGTCATGTCTTGTTTTTTATTACTCCATGTGTTTACAAAAAAAAAAAGCTTTAAAAAGTCCAAACAAGCCCCCTCCTCTTCTTCAGTGCACTTTCATGCCAGTCTGAAAGATCATATGCATGCACACTACTGACACTAATTGTCTAACTCTAATGTCAGTACCGATCTCTTCCTTCGACTCCAAGTCCATTTCTCTCACTTTAATGTCTAATAAATGGAAGCCTGTAAACTCCCCTTCATCAGTCGAAGAATCCAAACCATCCATTTTAGACACACACACAAGAAAATTTGGAAAAAAAATCGAAAAAACGAACGCATTTCACAACAGGAAAACCGGAAGTCAATTGCCGGAAGTCTCGCAATCTTTCAAACAACGCGAGAATATAACCACATGGTTGATACGGACGCTTTTGGACGTTTTGCCTGTTTAGAACTTCAGCCGCTTTTGGCCGCTATGCCCAATAAAGGGTAGCCCCTCAGCTTCTCACACTCGGAACTCAATATTTTTTTCTCGGAAATGCAAATGCCTTCCGCGGAAATCCGCGGATTCGCGGACAGTTCTCCACCCTGATAAGTAGAGAACCGCACTATGAGTCCGCGAACTACAGCAGCGAGTTCTAAGACAATCCGTGGGAAAACCCAAGGACTACGAGACAAACCAAAAGGAAGGGCTTACCATGACAAACCTGAACACCTCAGACGAAGCGCATCCAACGCCTGTGAAGGATGCATAGACGCAATAGGCGTCAGAAAGATCGGTAGAGGTAGCCCAACCGAGGACCGGGCGCTAGCCACCGGAAACCCACGGGACAACGAAGAGGCGACCATAGAACCCCGGAGAGTGAGGGCAAAGGACCTCATCAAGAACACCCTTCTGGAGAAGGGCTAAGACCTCCGGGCCCAGAAACGTCTGAGCCCCAGGAGGAGACAGTGGGCGAAACAAAGGCGGGGAGCGACGAAGAGGGGGCCGAGAGGAACCCCACCAAAGACCGAACCCCGACCGAATCACCTCTTGTACCCAACCGCTTGCGGAGGGGAGGCCGAGCCAAGCATGGAACTGGCGAGCCAAGCCACTCGCCTGGAGGGGTAGAACACCTAGGAATGCAGGCAGGTACAGGACTGGTGGAAAACGCGCCAAAGTGTAAAACGCCTACGACTCACCTCAACCCTGCCACGGGAAGAGGGAATACCACCCCGCACCCCCGGAGAAGAGCGATCGCGGACCGAGCGACCTGAACCCCTGTCAGGAAAGAAAGGCGGGGCCGAATGCATGGCCCGAGCCCAGAAGGCGAAACCAACCGACAAGGACCGCTCCGACTCCTCACAAACAGCCGTGCGAACGTAAGGACCCAAAAGAGAGTCGGGTACTAAGGGTGCCACCCGAAGCGAGGAGGACAAGAGCGGAGGTAAAAGGGACGCTGACTGAAGAAAGCGTCACGACGCACAAGCAGCAGGGTGACACAGGCAAAAAGCCTGAGATTCGCAACCCCTTCGCAAGAAGGCCTCACCGAAAGAACAAAACGTCGTCCCAGAAGACTTGCCCAGCCGAAGACAGCGCAGTATGCAGCGCGTCAACGAGAGAAGTATACACAAGGGACCTAACAATAGACCCCCTCTGTCTGTGCCAGACCCCTGACCGAGAGAGGAACTTCCCGGCAACACCGGGCAATGAGGACGAGCTCAAACAAAGAGCCCACAGAGGAAGCTCTAGAGAACCGAGGCACCCCTCAACTAAAAGGAAGAGGCTTCGCCCTCCATAAGCCCTCTAGCCGTAGCAGAGGTCCATTCTCCCAAAAAGAAACGCTAGAAGACTCCCTGAATACAAGGCAAGCCTCATCAGACTCGGCAGAAGCAAGAGTCCCGCCCACGCAGGAATGGAGGAGCGGTAGGGGCACCGAAAACCTCCTCCACCACCTGAGGACAAAGCCGCAGCGCGCAGAACAGCCTCTTTAAACAGAGCATCAGGTGAAAGGGCCTGAAATAACACCACCCCAATACCCGTGAAAACAGGAACTAAGGTAGAAGGAACCAAGTGTGCCCCACCCCAAACAGAGGCTGGCGCACACAAAGGCAAATTGGCTTTGCATGTGATCCGGGAAACCCGTATCATCAGAACCGGACACCAGTACCCCCGAACCACAACCGAACCCGGAAGCGGCAGCGAAGGGTGAACAGGAAAAGCTTGACCCAAACCAGAAACTGAAGGGGTCACGGGTGAACCGTAACCCCCCGATCCGGAAACGGGAGTGGAGCACAAAGGAGGATGGGAGGGAGAAGCCAAACCGGGAACGGGAGAAGGTAACAAGTGACCCGTACCCCCGTACCGGAAACCAGAGGCCCCGCTCCACGACCGCCAGCGGGAGTGGAGTGTAATAGGGGCTGGAAAGGGGAGGTGAGGAACAAACCGGCGAACCGGAAGCCACACCCCCTGTCAAAGCCGGACGTAACACTGCGAGCAGTGCGTCATATGTCTCAAGCTCGACGGCCCCGCCACACAACCGCAAGCGGAAGGGGAGTGCAATGGGGACTGGAATGGGGAGGTGAGGGACAAACCGGCGAACCGGAAGCCACACCCCCTGTCGCAGCCGGACGTAACACTGCGAACAGTGCTTTATATGTCCTAAGCTCGACATAAGCCAGAAGTTCCGACCCGCACTGAATCCCGCAGGAAACAGCTGGGAAGGCTTCAGCAGGTAGCTTGTCCGGCTTAGCCGGGGCGTCCCCACTGGAAAATTTTATGTGGTCCTAAACTAGGGCGACCACTTATATGAGCCAGAAGTCCCGACTCGCACTGAATCCCGCAGGAAACAGCTGAGAAGGCTTCAGCAAGTAGCTTGCCCGGCTTAGCCGGAGCGTCCCTGCTGGAAAAATTTATGTGGTCCTAAACTAGGGCGACCACTTATGTGTTTCTGGTCGTAACCTTGACCAGAAACGGCTCCAAGGACACTTCTGGCAAGACCAAGGAGCCACCCCTCACCTCACTACTGCCACTCCCCACCTCACTACCACCACACTACAAACCTGAAGGGTAGAAGACAAAGGAGGAGGCGCAGGAGCGGAAACGCCACGTAGCAAAACAGCGGCAGAGCTGCCAACCCCTAAAAAAAATTTTAGTAGCAAACAAAGAAAAATATCCGTAGTTTCAGCTCAATTTCAGTAGCAAATGTACGAACAAGAATTTTCACATGATAAAATGAGCATTATTTAAAATGTTGATATTAGCTTAAATAAAAACCAAACACCAACACAAAAAGCATTAACTTTCAAATATTTATTTTTAAAATGATAGAAATGTTCCTGACAAAAAAAAACAGTTTTAACATTTTGTTCGGGAAAGCTAACCCAATGGCTCACTACATGTACTAATGGCATGAATACTGCATTGGTTTAAAACCAAATTGTTAAAGCTGCTATTTATATTAAAAAAAAAAAAAAAAAAAACATTGTCAGTTATAGGTTCACAGGCATAGACATGTTAGGGCTTTTCTTCTGCTAGGGCAGAAACAGTTGCCCTCTTGCATCTCTGTAGCAGCTCTACTGGCAAATCTGACTGTGGTCTCTCTCTCTCTCTCTCTCTCTCTCTCTCTCTCTCTCTCTCTCTCTCAGTCTACCGCGCAGTGGCTGCTGAGCTAAAAATAGCGCACACGCAAAGCGCTATACGAAAGTCTATGATTGACGAAAGCCTAGTAGGCCTACGTCTCTCGCGGCTTTGTTTCGATACTTGTAAAAAAATAGGTATGCTTTGAAATTTTTCTTCCATAGTATTTCTTGAAATGGCGTAGTTGCGGAATTAAAGAACATTTTCCGGAGAAACTACGGACGTTCCGTAGGGGTTGGCAGCTCTGCAGCGGTAATGTCGGCAGGAGGAAACCGACATCGTGAAGCGAACGGCCGTCGAAGTAGAAGAGACGCGCATAGACGGGGTAGAAGCCAACGCACAGCCACGTTGAGACAAGGAAACCCAAAACTCCGCCGGCGGTAGTAACGGCAAACTACAGGGCGAACGCAAAAGTCAGCAGAAGAGAGTTAGAGTAGACACAACCTCACTCAGCAAGTGCCAAAGAAGGAATGAGGTATACTGTCTTGGCTGTGAGCGATTTGACGCATGATATGGCACGAAAGGCACGGGGAGTGTGGGTCAGGGGAAGCAACTCTATGTCTGTTTTATTTTGTTTACTTCCGTTAGAGTGGCACTCGCTCCTAGCAACGCCATAAACATTGCACTTGTGATTCATGGTATAGTATGTGACATTAATAAAAAGAATTAAAAAAAGATAATTACCATCGTAGCTCTCCGTGCTCTGGCTTGGTCTGGGAGGTGTTGTGGTAGGCTCGCAGCTTGGCCACCAGGTCTGTGGAGTCCTGGGCGGCGTTCACCGACAACTGTTTGGGGATCACCAGCAACGACTGAGCAAACTCAGCGATCGCCAGCTGCTCTCTGCTGGCCTGTACAACAAATTGGTGTACACTTGTCAGTCCAAATCAATTCCCTGACGATGGCACTTTGCTACACTCGATGTTGTTTTTTATCAGTTGATTCAGCCCCAATGCTTGAATCCTCCTGATAAGTGTAACTCGGATTCGTTTATCCACGCAACCCGTCCACTCAACAAGGCAGAGAGTCGTCGTATGTAGTTTTCCAACTTTATTCAGCTAGCATCATCAACTGCATACAATCGCTTTTTCCACTCTCAACTTTTCACTTTACAATCCTCTCTCAACTCAAACGGTACATATAGTCTCTCTAACTCCAGAGAAAGGAAGAACATTCGGGCAAAACACAATTATAACCAATCAATACCAATTTCGTCATCACTGTCTCACGTCATACAACCATATTTAGGATGGAAGCGTCTCTAGTTACCACTAGAATTATCCACACGCTTCGGTCGATAGTAAACAACCAACTCTAGAAAATTCTCAAATAATATCGACCTACTAAAATCATCAACGTTATACAAAGCTTCTTCTAACAACAACGCAAAATCAAATCAAAGGTAAATACACTCTAGTATTGCATGCTTTGCAAAATAAAACGATCTGGTCTATTGCTCATCACACACGAACTATCGTGCATGTTTCAAGATAGATAGATAGATATTCAGTGCATATAGGGTCCAGCGGACCGCCAAGAGCCGAATCAGGACCACATAAAATTAGGTAAAATCAGACTAAACTGTTAACATTTAAATATGATAAAAGATGTAAATAAAATCAGTCTAATTAAACTCAACCAAGAATACCAAATAAGAGGATATGACTTAAATCGTGCATGTTTTAACGCAACACACTTTTTTTGTTGTTAAGCAGTGTCTAGGCAAAACTCCGCAGTCACCAACTGCACCCTTTTCATTTGTAAAATTACAATAACAATTAATTAACTCGTATAAAATAGATTGCACTGGTGGTAATAAACGTTAGGTAAAAGTGAAGTACAAACAATATTATTTATGGCCACCAACACCATCTTTTGGAGGCTTTATCTCTCCCACAAAACTTTAGATATGTTTTTGGAATGTAAATAAAATAAATATTCAAACTTAAAAAAAAAAAAAAAAAAACTGACAAAAGAGAGCAGGGTGACGGAAAAAGCAATTAAATTTGTTGTGGATTCTAGGACCTTATATTGATCTGCAATTCATATTTCAGAACGCAAAAACAATAAAAACAGCACCCCCAACAGAGAGAGAAGCTTACCAAAGACGTGGCAAAGTTCTCCAGGTATATGGACAGTGCCGCCTCCACCGCACCGCCACCTACCACCACCGACTTGGACTCCAGCACGCGACGCACCACGCTGAGCGCATCATGAATGGAACGCTCCATCTCGTCACACATGAAGTCATTGGCACCTCGCAGGATGATGGACGATGCGGACCGACTCTTGGGTCTGAAATAACAGTGACAGTGTTAGCACGCGGTATTGCGTGTTATGGTCCAACGCCTGTAGTGCTTTGAATGAAGAAGGTTTAACCTATCTACTGCAAACACAAATAAAACGCAGCCTTTCAAACAGATAAACTCTACAGACATGCCTACCCCAAAATATGAGCTTCAGGAACAAATTCTTTTTCCCTGGAACAGGCCATGATTTTCCCGAACACTAATATCTCTTT
The DNA here is from genome assembly GCA_036898135.1 of Oncomelania hupensis. NCBI lineage: Eukaryota > Metazoa > Mollusca > Gastropoda > Littorinimorpha > Pomatiopsidae > Oncomelania > Oncomelania hupensis. Next base: position 41,635,021 of record CM072526.1, read on the forward strand.
ATTCCTCTTCTTTTCAGCTCCCTCGAAAGACATCTGTGGGACTGGACTTGGCAATGAGTAGAGCTTCACATGTGGTACAAAAAAACAAAAGGTTTCCCCTTTGTTTCCCACCACAAGACGTGGCCACTTTTCTGTGTAGTCCTGATCAACTTTTCAATCCTTCGCTCATTTTCTTAATCACTTTTGGAGGTGTTCGCACGCGCTCACTGTCTTCTTCCACTGACACATTCCTTTTGGTAGCTGCCATCTTCGCCATTAGAAGACCTACACTGGAAGTTAGGAGAAGCCGCTTTACACATGCGCATCCATTGTGGAATTATAAAGCGCATGCGCACAAACTCGGGTTAGCTTTCATAGAGGTGGAGAACCACTCCTCGGCAAACAGAGAGGGAAATATGCTGTATGTGGTCGGACTGACACGCAAAATCAGCAACTTTTGTTTTTATTTTTGGGAAAGAAATTTCTGACAGGAACACGCGAACAGGTATTTTCGAAACATTCTGTTTATTTTATTGATTTCCCGTAATAAAAAGGGCTCTACGGTAGCGGTAGGCATGTCTGATTCTAATCCACCAAACAACTTCTTGCACCATACAAAATCTACACGGTTTCCAAATACTACAAACTACTACAGAATTTAGCCAAAGTAATACAACTTTTTTTGCCCATCAACTTTTTTGAATGTGCTGGGTGAAAAAAACACGGACGTTTCAAATCATCATTACTAGTCAAAACCTTAACATCACGTATCCCATGATGATAAAGGCTTTGTAGAACACCGTTGTAATTTGTAATGATTAACCCCAACGTAATTTCCTAGCCCAGGTTACTTACCCTTTGATCAGGATGAGTTCGTCGTCGCAGATGCGTTCCTGTACCACCTCCTCGGCCGACCCCAGCAAAGAAGCATCGAAGGACTCCTCGCCCTCCAGGTTGGCCAACGTCATTAGGAAAGTGGCTGAGAATACAACAAGTTCACGTCACTAGTTACTCAACATCCACTTTACTACTCTACTGCTTACTACTATATGAAATAAAAGCTTTATTCCATAAATAAGGTGGTTTATAGTCAACGGATTTTGGTTCTACTTCCCAATAATAGTCATTCAACATAACAATTAACTATAGCCTCCATATTTGTCTCTTGTAACCTTTTTCATTTCCAGAGTCAAGCATACATTAAGAACATAAGGTCCCCATATCTTTCTCTTTCACAGATCAAATAATAAAATATTTAGTGGCTAATATCCGATACCCTGACACAGTCTACCTAGCCCTAACAGGATTTATACAAAACAACCTAGACAAAATTCAAGAACTTTTCCAGAACTTTCAAGACATACAATTTCAAAATTCAAGACCCCTAATTGCAGGCTTGCTTAGTAATTTTTAGTCATACCATTAGTCATTACTCTAAAAATGGACTTCTTGTGTATTAATTGTTTGTTTTAATAAACCATGTGCTTTTTGTAATGTGTGCAATGAAGTAAGTCAGTAAAAATAAAATGATTTCCTTGGTACCTTAAAAAAATCTCTGCCAAATTTAGTAAAGATTTTTTTAAAACCGATTTGGTCAGATAAAATATATAATAAAAAACTAAACCTAACCCCAACCCCAAACATCTCATTACACATTTTGCAGTTTAAACCTTACAATTAATATTCTTATTGTACTATTTGAACTCTTATGGTCTTGGGTGTACAAGTTAATTACATTATATTATTAGGCAAATTATAAATGTTTTTTTTTTTTTTTTTAAATTAATTATAAACGCTGTAAAACAGTCTATCAATATAAATCTTAGGATCATGGCAATATACACTAGTATGCAGGTATGAAAACAATTTATTTTAAAAAATCCTTAAATGGGGTAGGGGTCTGGGGGTCGGCCAGGCCCAGGTGGGCAAAAATGAATTTCAGCAATCTTAACATGGATCTGGTGGCCTCTCCTGAGAGATACAAATAAGAAAAAGTCTGAAAACCCAATGCTTAAAAATGCATTGAAGCACAACCATTTACTCTCTTATAAAATTTAGTCAATTTTTAGTTTTCTTTATGCGGCCAATGTGTTGCCCAGGGTAGAAAACTGTTGCACAAACATTGTCTAAAATGCACACATCTTACTTTATTTTCCATGACTTAGTGGTAGCATAAAACTCAAATGTGTAGTTTTCTACCCCTAAAGTGTAGTACAGTGGAACCTCTCCTACAACGACCTTGAAAATGTTGACAAAAATCGGTCTTTATAGAGAGGGGTCTTTATAGAGAGGGGTCTTTACAGAGAGCATAATGGCCTTTTCTTGAATCAATTTGCCAGTGATCGGAATATTCTTTCTTCTAGCATCCAGAAACCAATCCCAAACTTTCTCATTTACTTCCGAGTATGTTGTCTTCATCCATTTTGATCGCGTACGATCGGCATTATCACCACTTTCCCACCTTTTAAGAATGTCATCTTTGTCTCGGATAATTCCTTGAATTTGTGTTTTTCCAACTTTAAGACTCTTTGCGATCGCAATGGCAGTCTCTCCTTTTTTGTGTCTGTTTACAACATTAACTCGATCTTCCAGAGATAAAAAGTTTCTTTTCTTTGTAGACTCCATCATCCCATCACGCTTTCTTTGCTTCTTCTCAGTGCCGCGCTCGTGATGTGAATAAAGTGAAATGCAAACCCCAAATGAGTAGAATCTAGAATGTGACGTTACAAGATGACGTCAAACTTATAGAAGATTACTTTATCGGCTGGCGTGTCACACATAGGTACCTGTCTGACTGTGCTGAACAAGATCGTAGACAGTTTTTATTGTGCAGTCATGCCGAGAAAGTCGCTATGCGGTCTGCAAAGATCGGTCGTTAGACGTTATAGCGAGGGAGTCGCTATACTGATGACAGCAATATAAGGAAATACATCGGTTAAAATAAAATGGGTCGTTGTAGCGGGGGAGTCGTTATAGAGGGGGGTCGTTGTGAGAGGTTCCACTGTACAAACAGGTCTGTAACAATATCTGCATGCATATCTGGTTAACAAGGCTTAGACGCATAGCATGCTTAAAGCATTCATGTTTTTGCAGTGATTCTTAATGTTTATTCAATCAATTTTTTTTGAGTTATCATGCAATACCTTTACATTTTAAAGATAGATAAATTAAAAAGAAATGCATGTACTGCTGGCATGAAATTGGTGGAAGACCATAAAAAGAGGATAAATGTTAGGGTCGGGAGAGCGCAAGTTATAGACTCCGGCACGCGAAACACAAATACATAGCCAATTCACTTTAATAAACCTGCTATAAATACATCAATAATAATAAACTAATTCATTCATGTTTCAAAATAAGCACATTACCTTACTCAAATTAGGCATACACAAATACAAGCTGGAGCTGGGGTTGGGGAAGGGGGTGGCGGAGGATGTTCGGGGGGCACCACGAAAAAAAATTGACACATAAGATTAAAATCTGTGCACTCTGGCGAATCATGGGAATATTTCCAAAAATTTACAAAGTCAAGAAAACGCAGGTATTTTCTTTAAACATTTCCTGTAACCAAAGATGATTTTAATTATTTAACTCAAAAAGAAAAATGCATACACTGTTTTGAACAGAGCAAACATTCCCCTTGTGTTTAACTGATGTCTTATAGGGACTTAAATCGCCACATATCCTCGGCTGCCATATTGTAATTTCTTTTCACATGGCACGCCAAAGGCCCCTCTCCTCTAACTTCCCCCCAAAATCACGGCTCGTCCTCCATTAATAATTCTATCGAGCCAATCCCAACACCAGCCGTTCTTCAGTACTTCTTTTAATTGAAAAGTTTTCCCTTTTTTTTTACAATAGAAGCCATTTTCAACTGCCTACATCTGCTAGGAAGTGAAGTTACCATTTTAGTTTGATCGACTTTCACTCCATTTGGCGATCCATTTGAAGATTGTTTCCAAATGGGAATAAAGGCCAATCACATATCGAGGAAAAAAATCTGTTTCACTAAAAAGGTCGTAGGTGCACCACAGATGATCGTTTAACCAGCATACTCCATCTTTCTCTGTCCTCAGCAACCCTGATGGCTTCGCTCAGTGTCAAACCAGTCCATTCTCGGATGTTGTCCTCCCACCTCTTTTTCGGTCTCCCCCTTCTTCTACCTCCTTGCCCTGTGCCTTGCAGAATGGTCTTTGCAAGGCCTGATGATCTGGTGACGTGGCCATACCATCGGAGTTTCCGTTTCTTCACCACTGTGAGCAGGTCATCGTGTTGTCCAATGGCTTGTGTGATGGTTTGTCAGACTTTGTCGTTGGTGATGTGTTGGGTATAGGAAATGCCCAGAAGTCTTCTGTAGCACCTCATCTCCATGCTTTGTATTCTTCGTTGGTGATCTGCTGTGAGGGTCCATGCTTTGCAAGCATATAGGAAGATGGAGATGACAAGGGAGCGCAGCAGTCTTACTTTGGAATGTAGACTGATGGTCCTGTCTTTCCAAATTGGCTTCAACCTTGTCAGGGCAGCAGTTGTTTGTGCGATCCTGGAGAGGACTTACTGTCAGGACCCATTGTCTGATACAATGGCTCCTAAATATTTGAAGCTATGCACTGTGTTGAGGGATTGGCCTTGGACTTTGATGTCCGTGTTGATGCCATTAGTGTTGTTGGTCATCATTTTGGTCTTCTCTGCACTTATTTCCATTCCATAAGCTCTGGAGGTGGTGTCAAGCCTCTGTACAAGCTGTTCAAGTTCTTGTTCCTCTCCAGCCAACCCATCAATGTCATCCGCAAAACGAAGATTGGAGATTGCTCTACCCCTTATGCTTATTGTGCCTTCGTGATCTGCAAGAGCATCTGACATGATGCGCTCTAGGAAGATGTTGAGTGTTGGAGAGAGTAGGCATCCTTGACGCACACCGATTGTTGTTCTGAACCAGTTCCCGATGGCGCTGCTATGGAGAACTGCACTGGTAGCCTTGTCATACAGGCTTTTGCTGATTTCAATAATTTTAGGGCTGATGTTGTACACTTTCATTGTTGCCTATAGAGCAATAACATATTTTTTGGACAAAAATATTTCTGCCAGCAGATTCGGCATTGAAAATAGGCAGAATTCCGCCTAAAAGAGGCAGTCTTTCATGTCTGTATACAGTAGAATTCCTTCTAAGGTAGAATTCCCCTTCAATAATGCAGCACAACTTTAGTGGCCTGTGCGCTCAAATGTGGTTGTGAACCGCGACCAAGCCACGTTTTCCGAATTCAAGATTTTTGGCAAGGTTCGCAGAAAGCTTGGTATTTATAATCTTTATCTGGTTTTCGGAAGACACCCCTGACCATTTGAACACACCACGTTTTCAAGCCACTCAGTCTTCCAGAGGTTCGCCTATTCCTTTTTTTTTGTTTTACTATCGCATTGTCCAAAATCGCCTTAAAGCAGATTTTCAATAATTTTATGAGAAAAATTGTGAATAATCGCTAGTGATTTCTCAGAAGAAGTAACCTATGTCAAACATTCACGACCCATTTGCAAATTCACAGTGGAAATGTATAAAATAAAAATAAGTCGTTTGCGAATGCTTTTGCCAAACACATACTATGCACTTAATCAGTTTAAACTTGGTTTTGTTCGGTGGAGACGTAAAACAATATTAGCGGAGAAGGCAGAAACGGGTGAAGTATTTTCATGCCTGATGTATGCTCATTGCCATGATCCAAAGCTTACTAGTGATATGCTTATAACAAATAAATAATTTGGTGTAGATATCTTAAATATTTTATGACTATTGGATGCTGAAAACTGCAAATAAGGAAAAACCATTTTCGACTAAACTTCAGATCTGGTGCCCCAGACCCAGTCTAGTCCTCCATATTAATTCAATGTTAAAAAAAAAAGAGTTAGGGTGTGGAGATAAATGTACAATAATCCTAACCCTATTTTATTTGACATTCCACATATAATTTTTTTTTAAAATTATTATGTAATTTCTGGTTTGATTGCATTTGTCTTTTTAGGTTATTTTAAATAATCTCAATTAATGTTGCAAAACGTTTTTTCCCTCACATACCTGTAAGCATAACATTATTAACAAGTGAATGGTATGTTCTCCCATAGAACTGACACCAATCAATTTCCCGGCACTTGCTAAACACAAGGCTCCGTGCCTGTCCTTTGGATTTTCTTGAAGCCAAGCCTTATTATATTCATCTTTATCTAGCCATATTTTCTGGAAGTTACACTTGCCTGGCATTGTACCAACAATCTTAACCGAGAACTTGAGGGGAAAACCTGAAATTCTGAACTGATGAAGGGAGATAATCCCTCACTGCTTCTGACTTCCGGTAAAAACTAAAGTACGCCTAGCGCTACGACATATTTTTTAATGTTATTTGCCAACTGTTTGGTTTGGTTTTTTTTTTCTGGTTGTTCTTGTAGTTTTTATAAATGACTAAGAATTAATTTCCTTATTTGTGTCAAAATTCAAGAACTTTCAAGAATAACAGAAAAAAGTAGTTTTTCAAGGGCCTTGAAAATGGACTTTATTTTCCAAGACTTTTCAAGACTTGTACGAACCCTGCCTAATGTCTGCGGAAGAGCAGAAGCTAAGGATAAACCACAAAACAGGTTAAAAAGAAAAGGGATTGTTCTTATATAACTTACAAACTCAGAGATTTTTTAAGGAGCTGGCCATTAATATCCATAGCACGCACAAAATAGTTTGCTGAAGTCAGGATTCAAACCCACGTCCTCCCAGAAGCATGAAAACACGGCATGCGCCCTGAACCACTAAACTCTCCCTGCCACTAGGGTCCAGCTCCCAACCCAAAGCATTAGATCTCTAGGTCACAGGACTCCACAACCAAAGCAAGAGAAGCACAGTCACTACACAATCTTCAGGATGCTGACAGTGGCAGCCCAATGGAACGGATGATGTATCAAGAACTATAACAAGTAATCATGGTCCAGCAGTATTTAAGATTGTGCACAATGTTACCATCAGACTACTTGGTTTCACAAAACAAAAAAAAGACAATCCTACCTCCAGTTGCCTTGGCAATGCGCTTGAGGTCAACCTTCTTGCATCGCCTGACAGCCATGGCCCCAGCCTCCACAAAGTACTTGAGACAAAGGTCATCGATGCCGCCTGTGGTCAGAATCACGTTGGCCCCGGAAGCCACTATCTTCTGAATACGCTCCTTGGTGATGTCAGACTCTCTGCACACATTAAATGTAGGGTGGGGGGTAAAAAAAATTCATTAAAAAAATAAATAAATTAATTAAACGTTTGAAGGTATAAACGCAACAACAGATAACAGGTCAGCAAATTCTTACAATAAACAAAAAATGTTCACATTTGCAAATAAAACCATGCAGATTAAAACAATTATGAAGGTTTTATGATCACAAGCCCCTATGCTCTTTCAAACAATGCAATCAGGATCTACTGACCTCTGCCTAACGCCATCAAGTTGGGTGGGATCCTCAATCAGTACCTGCACACCCAGGTGCATCTTGGCTTTCTGCAGACTGAAGTCCAAGCAGGCGATCTTAGCGTCCTTCACTCTTTGTGGCATGGCTAAACAACATGGGCAATCAATGAGCATAACTAAAGACACATACAAAGTACATAGCTACAAGAAACAGAAATACAATGAACACAGATAAGAGACCCTATTGAATAACTTGCCCACAAATCGAAGTGCCTGTATAAAAAAAAAACTGTTCAGCCATTTTAGAGATAAAGAGCAAATGGCGTTTAGCAAAGAACTGAGCCCAGCGATCTTGACTTTTGAACTTGAGCACCTATGATGGTACAAGAGGGGCTTGGCCTACTAACCTAGGCAACGATTTTATGAAGTATGGTCAAAATCCATTTAATGTTGGTTCTCAAGATATGGAGAGTGACAGAACTACCCACAGACAAGGCAGACATTTTGTTTGTCCTGATTCCACCACAACAAAATCCTCTGTATTTTCAATTCATTTGGGTAATAAAGTGTTCACTCGAGTCTTGAGGGTTTCAAAGTACAGAGGTTAAAAATAAATGAAAACACCACCAACAGGGATACACAAGAGTTCCCCATTGTAATGTTACTCCGACAAAACCAAACCAAACCAATCAAACAGCCAGCCACCCACAACAATAAAACTGGAATACAATTCTAACAGCAAGTACCTTGAGAAGCGATGGTGCAGTTGAGAGCATACCCGTGCACCAAGACAGACTCGCGACTGCTGCGGCCGTGGGCTTTGAGGATGTTGACTGCCTTGATGGGGTAGCGGTGGCCTCCCTTGCCATCTGAAGTCTTGACAGCCATGGCTGCTTCTACCACCATGTTGGCGAAAAAGTCCGAGTCACTGGGCCGTAAGGTCAAGGAGAAAACATCATACGCGGTCACAATACATTTAGTGGGTTAGCTAAGGATAAAGAATTCTGTGCCCATGGTATTAAGGGCCACTCTATCTGTGGACCTTTAGCCACCGACTCCTCGTGATTCCCTCTGGGGTCCCAATCACTTTTGAAGTTGTTCATATATAAGAGAACTTTCACCTAAATATAATGAATTGATTAACTCTTCTTTAGACGTACTATCTACTGTAACTGTTTGAAACACTTATCTCAGACACATTAGAGAACTTTTTCTTGTGACTATAAATATCATTAAAACAAAAAGTTTTATTTGAATTGCCAATTGTGTAGCCCACACCGACTCAACTAAAGCTTTTAGGTTTTGAAGCTAGTTCAGCCAGGCTAGCTATAAATAGCTTCGCCAGTGCTCTTCTTTCATTTCCTTTCACTGGAAGGAAGGTGTAGGCAAGCTATAAATAGCCTGCAGCCAGCAAAATGTGGGAGAACCTAAGAGTGCTGCTCACAGAGGGATTGAGCTGGTGTGAGCCCATTATAGAATTTGCAGCAGCGTTGTCCTATAGTGGCCTTCAGAAAAAGGTTGGAAATAGATCTCTCGGCTCTGACATTCCATTGAAGGATATCTGTACTAAGTGTAAGAAAGCTCCTATTGCTGACATCTCAACTTCTATTTATTGTTTTTTTAGTCATGCACTTCAAGCGTGACATTTTCTTGGGGTCTCGCTCCTAACAAGACTGCAATGATCAGAGTCTGCTCTCAGGTAAGCTTACACACAGGCATGAGATGCATACATGTATGTCTCCCTCAGTGTGAGCACGAGGTCAATGCCTCCCAAAATGGTTAAGGATACGGTCCAATGATCTTGCTGGACATGCTTGTCTTGGCGCAGTTGATGATGCATTCACGGCCCAATTCCTCCACAGGGATGGTCAGGTGATCCTGGATGTACTTGACCGCTTCCCTGCACACAACAATATATGGTTAATTTGATGGTTTACGTCAACTTGATAACCCCCCTAACCCCCAACATGTCACTACATTCTTAAAAACAAGCTGTTTGTGAATTATCAAGCCACTCAAGCAACTAGGAGTACCTTTTGAAAAGTCCGTCCAATAAAATATAATGAACTCTAAACAAGTTGTGACAAAACACTATATTTCACCCAGAAATTGCACTATGTTACAATAGCATGTTTATACACTCAACCTAAGATTTTAAAAAGAGACAGCACGAGTTATACAGTAATGAAGTTTGGTGAAGTAAATGCAAAACGAACATTATTCTTATACAGAGAACATTCCTGTCCAAAATGCTGCTCATGGCATTATCTAGTATACTAAACACACATACACAACTATAACAGGAAAGTCCAAACAATAGGCTTACACTCTCAAAAACTCTCCTATCACACTATAGATAGGTACTCCAAGCCCTTCATTGGCTCTTGTCCGCTCAGCAGTTTTGACTCAGTTTTCACTTCACTTTCAACACTTATTATTAATGTAAAACTGCATCAAAACGAACAGTGGCTGTATTCAAATAAAAATTGAAAGCTTTATCTTTACATCTGTGTTGTTTTTAATGCATGTTTATGCGAAAGATTCCGAGAAAACAGCTTTTGAATACGCCCCTATCCGAACGCTGAATGCCGCTGCGAAAAAATTGTCACTGTCGTTTGCTGAGAGGTAACTCGTTTCAAAGTCTAAGCGCTTTGCGATACTTCATTGGATGGTTTAAAAATAAGAACCAATGAGAAGTTCGGATACTTAGCTTCATTTACATATAAGTATGGTGGGCTCTCGTGTGTAAACATTTTGTTACGAGCCGAACAAAGTGGATAAAGCGGTTTTGATGTAAGTTTGATTTTAACTAGAAGTTTAAAACTTAGCAAGAAATAAAGAGCAGACTTTCCTTTATAAAACTAGGGTATTTATTAATTTGTGCATTACTGTATCGCGGAGCGCTTTGCCGTAGAAAAGTCTACCCAAACGGTGTTCGGGTTTTCTTGCGGCCATGGCGTACTCGTAGGCCTATTTAGCGACACGAGTGCTGAGCGTAGTAGCACACCAGTAGGCCTATAATTTGCCGGCGCGCACTGCGAATTTGATGATTTCCCAACTTTGAAGCACCAAAACGGCTGAACATTACATGGGATAGGCCTGAAGAAAATTGGGCTTGGAGTATAACATATGAAGGGGTTACCTGTCAAAAATCAGCTTTCTGGTATCAATATTGGCTTCACTTTGAGACTCCAAAGTTGTCAATTTCTTCAATTCCAAAACGTTGCCAAAAAAACACCAACATTCGGCATTTTCAAACATTAATAACTTTTTACCTATTTGTCCTATGGGGAAAAAAAATATACCACTGTGTTCAGAATGAAAAGCTCTTTAAATCTATGTCAGTTTTGTGATGAGGAAATCATTTTTTTAAAATGGCTTTTGACTACCTACTATAGACTACTAAGCAACACAGTCAACCAACACACACAAACAGTAAAAAAATATAAAAGACCTTAAAAATGAATCATGTACAATAAAGCAACTCTGACTTGGCCCACCCACAAACAGAAAAGACAAAGTCCAAAGTGCAGCACAAGATTCAATATTGTAGAAGTAGGTAGGTCCACTGCCGCTAGTAAGCTTGGCTAATGCAAGAAATCATCACAAAACATCAACTTTTGCACTGAGAATGTGTCGCAATGAAGCAAATCTATGCAATAAAATTAATATGAAAATAAAGATCAAACTTTCATCTTTTAAACTGTATTGTTTGTTTGTGTAAATAAGTTAATAGTATTTGTTTTAAAAGGGTTTGAATGCGGTAACATTTCGGTATTTTATCGGTCGCGGGAAGCGTCACTACGCGAACGGCGAAGGCACGAAGATTTTACCTCGTTTGTTGTAATCGTGACGGGATCGCTTAGTTCATTCGTGGATAAAAATAGCTTATGCAAATGAAACGGGAAAACCCGAAGGTTTCTTCCGGTGTAAGTTTCGATGGAAAATTCCATAGCTAATTCTCTTCAATTACAAGAAAACTGTACATGTTTGGAGAAAAATCTAAATATTGGACGCTTTTTAAAAAAAATTCCTAACAAAACTTATATATTTTGATAGATAAGTTCATTACTTTTAATTGGATACGAAAATTATTATTGTAGCTTTGTTTAAAACGTGCCCGTTTAGAAAATTCGATCGGGAGTTATTTTTATTCAAACCATGGCCACGACCGGCGAAAGCCACGCGGAACATGTCTGTGTTTATGACGAGCTCAGACCTATTCTTGGTAAATAACGTGCTTTTTTCTTTCGTTTTTAGTGTGTGTCATTCGCTGATCTTTTAAAGATAATTGAAATGTTTTTATTTTGTTAAGTTGTCGAATGCTTTAGACCCACACGATCGATTTCTTAGCAAGTGCTTCTAGTAGTGAAACGGAGTCCTTCGTAGCGATCGATTTTTGTAAAATTACGGTTCTATTTTTGAAATTCAACAAGAAGAACAAGTGGAAAGATGAATGATATACCATTTAAATTAATGTTATCTTTTTTATTACTGCAATAGCTAATGAAAAATCATTTTTTTCAAGCGTTTATTTCGGTAGGGAAAGAAAATTAAGTACTTCCGGTGGAAAGCGAAAGTACAACTAAAGTGTTCGAAATTTGTTTTATTAAAATTTAAGTTAAATAATGATTGATATTAGTAGTAATAGATGTAATGGAAGCATTATAAATATTTTTTTTTCAGGTTTTAATTAGATCTTATAAATTAAAAATTGAACCTATACTTTTATACTTTGGCAGAAGTCAATTTATATAAATTAAAATTTCTCGGTTTTATTATTAAAAACCTTCCTCAGGGTTGAATGTCAAGCTATTCTTTGTTAATCAGCAATGGAAATGGTTTATCAGCCATCATGCATGCATTAAAGAATTAAAAACAATACATTTTGAGATGAATTAAAATGGTTTAAATACCAGTTGCAGTTGATTTTTATTTTTCATATTACCTTGCCTGCTTTATCTTGACCTTTTCATTTTGTTGTCATTTTCAGTGGTATACATTTTGCTGAGCTTTATGAAGAGGTAATTACTTGGACAGTATAAGTTTATTTTATGAACCATTCAAAATACATAAATACTTTTTCTCTGCAGAGGATTCTGCTTATGCCCGACTTGAAGCCTATGTTCTTGCAACTGGTGAGGGAAGTGGGCGAGGACGACCACCTTCATTGCCATCTTCTCTACCTCTGACCAACAGACTTCTGCTTCAGCTAGGACTTCTTCGTTACTCACTTAACCTGACACATGAGGATTTGAATAAATTAGCAGATAAATTATTGGACATAAAATTGGATTGGAAGCTCCTCATTTATTTGGACTTGTCCAACAAGCTGAGAAAATCCCTGACAACAAAGACAGTTTGGAAATTTTCCTAAATGTAAAACACAATTTTCAGTACCCGAAGAACTCCCCCTTCTGCGAAAAATTCAACATCTGTGTGTGTGTATATATAATTCTGATTTTTCCCAACAGTTTAATATATTTTACAATTCTGTGGCATTTAGTGAATTTTTTTTTTTTTTTTTTTGGTTAAAATTTAATAATGTGTTACCAAAATTCTTTTTATTTTATTTATTAATCAAATTTAAGCCTAAATTGATTTGAAATGTACATATTAAAATTATTCAGTTAATTTCTAACAATTTGATATGTTATACAATTTTGTAGCTTCATTGGAAGTCGAGATATTAAAAATGCATACACCCATTTTTAAGTGTAGTGGTCCGTATCATCTTTTAATTCTCCAAAAACAGCTTCCACAAGCATGTTTGCAAGCTTATATTTAAAAATGCAATCATTTATATCTGTTAAAAAAAATTAGGCCTATTAAATAAGTAATAAAGAAAATAAATCTATGTTTTTGGACTCTTCAGTCACCTAGTTTAGTATTTCTAGGGTGTCAAACATACCCCCCTGAGCTGTTTCGGAAGGAAAAATTTTGCTCTTTTGTTTTTTTTTAGAGGACTGTGTTTTATTATTAAAAACTACTTTTGATTCAAATGTTTATTATTTGTGTTTTATATGTTGTGGAGAATGCATGAGTGAATGATCATTTGTTTCTAAAGCAAGAGTGTTTCTCAGTGGATGCTCAAAATGAGAGTACGGTGATCGTTTGGCCGTCGCCGACATTACAGCACTATATATAAACGTCAATATTTCAAAAACTATTGAAGATATTGGGCTCAAATTATGCATGCATATTAATTTTAACATATATAATAAAATAAAAGTAAAACAACTCAAATAATTTCAATTCAAAAATTGGTGTGGACCTACCTAGTAGAAGTTAGCTGCCTACACCAAAGACCAAGCAGACAGAAGACTTACTTGCAAGCCAGCCTGTAGCCACTGATGATGGAGGTAGGATGGATCTTACACTGCACCAAGGCGTCTGCCTTCTTCAGAAGCTCTGCAGCTATGATCACCTGTATACGTATAAGCGCAAACTATGATTACCTGTATACGCATAAGCACATGATAATTAGGGTTAATTTTTACAAAAATACATTCTGGCAATTCACTTCTGCACTGTAGATGTCATATAACAGAACAATGGAGGCCAAAATACTGACCACACTGGTCGTGCCGTCTCCCACTTCCTGGTCCTGTAGATCTGCCAGCTCAACCAACACTTTGGCAGCCGGATGCTCCACGTCCAACATCTTCAGTATGGTCGCTCCATCGTTTGTGATTGTCACATCCTGCACAGACAGACCAATCAGGCACACCCATCATACATAAAAGGAGTTTATCAAAGCAGTCACTTTAGATCGACACATTTGAGCTTGACGGAAGATAAAGCTAATGGAAAGCACCCAGGATTGTCCTTTTTTTTTAATTATTATCCACCACTGTTATAATACTGCCTCTGAGCAGATTAATTTTTAAAAAAGTCAGTAAATGAGTAGTTCACTCAAGAACAGGACTGCCTCTTAGATACACATAGCGAAACACACATCCAGATGAAATGATTTAAAATTTAAAAAAAGAAATAACTTACTCCAACATCATCTACCAGCATTTTGTCAAGACCCACAGGTCCCAGACTGCTTTTCACAATGTTGGCAATAGAGCATGCTGCCAAAACTGCAACACAAACAAAATTTACCACATTAATTTTTCTTATTCTGCCTTTTCTTCTTTCTATTAACTACTGCCTTCATCAAATTGAAATTCAAAAAATCTTTTTTACCTCTTACAAGGAATTATGACAGGCACTTGATCACTAAAATAAAACAAATAAAAATAAAAATGCAAGTAGAAAATTAAACATAGTATAAAGTAATATTTGTTTAAAATCTTTACAACCTGTAGGATACGATTATATATGGACAAACAAATACACACCCACACTATTAATTTATGTAGTAAATTATGTAATAAAATTAAAACAAATTCTCACAGAAGAGGCTGTTTCCATCCAATCACAAATACAGCCAGGGTACAGTTATCACAGAGAGCCATTACAAAAAAAGGTTTACGAGCAAGATATCACAGTTCCATACAATAATGAAATTAAAGTTAAACTGTACTAACAACCAACACATTTAATATTTATTTTAAAAACGATACATACGTCTATATACACATCTAACCTAATTTCGGGTCATCAAACCACACATGCACAATCAACATGGCAAGGCTTCTGTAGACTTTTGAAAGTGGAGAAGGAGGGGGTGGGGGAAGGACTGAAGGTAAGATTGGAGGGTGGGGGAGGGGGAATGGGAGAGGGTATTGTTTGGTACTTTGGATAAATGTAGCTGGGCCCAGAATTTCAGCCTACAGGTTGAGTTGGGATCCAGAATGGTTGACCCAAAAGAAAGTTCACTTAGATCATGTTCGCTGTCACTCCTTCAGGTTGCTAGCGTTGACAGGCACACATAAAAAGACCATGGAATTTGCAGCTCCCACAATCACAGCGAGAGTTTTGCCTCAAAGAAGGCATTCAAGAAACAGCTAAAACCCTTCCTCTTTGACAACTGATACTGGCACTTCTGCCCCCATCTAACTTTCCTTATATTTCTGTCATTATTTTTCTGAGTGCACTGGGCATGCTACCATAGCAATGAGGAAACTCGCTATACAAGTGTACAAGATCAACATCATCAATGGGAGGTGTGTGGGTAGAGCTGATGGGGCTCAGATCTGGGATTTGAAACCTTCCAGTGTTTGAGGGCAGCTCTCAACTGGATCATGGAAGGTCATTCCATTCACTGATTCAGACAAAATCTAAATGAAGAGGTGGTCGAGGATTCTTCAGGACAGAAGCTGATAAGATGCAGCTTGCAACTGTCGCGGAGGATATTTTAAAAACAAAACTACACTTAGAATAGTCATTGGCTCATTCACTACCCGAATACTACACCTAAAGATAGATTCTAGCATGCAACCCAGCTTTGCTCTATACTAGTTTTAGCAACCCGTCTTCCTATCTTAAAATAAATGGTGACCAAATAAAACAATAAAACATACATCTAACTGGGAAGTCACTTTACCAAAAAAAAAAAAAAATCCTTAACAAAAGAATGAGTACTCTTTCAAGAGTAGGTTAGACTAGTACCACTGACCATTGGCATTGGAGGGACCTGCCATGAGCCATTTTTAACAGTATAATTATGCTGGCACTCACACCAAGATCAAGGTATCTAAACGCATGGATCTCTTTTTCAAGTTTTTAATGACCTCGAGTGCCAGAACTTGCAGTGGGATCCTGTCAAATGTATTATCTACCACGCTGTTTCGTGTTTGCTTACAGTTAACCTACAGTAAAATCTTGAAAGTTTTTCGGATTATAAATTTGTACTTGTAAAATTATTAACAAGGTCCTTTGTAAGTTAATGCCTCAACAGTTGGTCAAGTAAAAGAGGAAGGGAGAAATTCTCTTTTAGAGAGAGAGGGAGAGAGAGAGAGAGAGAGAGAGAGAGAGAGAGGAGAGAGACTAGAGTCGTAGAGAGAGAGAGATCTCGAGAGAGACTCAAAGAGAGAGAGAGAGAGAGAATATATTTATGTCAAAGTTCTTTTCTGATGCTGTGATGTCAAAGTGCTTCTCTGATGTTGTGACTTGGAACCACTTGCGGCAGTTGCGAAAAACAATGGAAAATAAATAAAAAACCAAACCAAAATGAATCTCTTTATCGTTGCTAGCCCATTGTCAAAGAAAATAAGAAGCTTCTCGAACACGTGTGATTCATGCAGAAGCATGCTTGGAAACCGGTACGCCGAGCCAGACATTCTGAAACTAAAAACAAATCGAACTCAGATAATAATATATTTTGTAAAATACGTTAACACTGTGTTCAAGCTTACCATTTTGAGTACGAACAGACTGTCCAGTAGTACGATCTCCACCAACGGTGAGAGCTGTAGTCGTGTTCGCCATTTTGACTATCAGAAGTGAAAGAATGCTCCCAGAAGTCAATGCATGAAGGAAGGTAAGCAACAGAACCAAGATGGCCGTGGTGCGAAGTTCACTTTCGTTTTTGAAGAGTCCTTTGCACAGGTATTTGACATCATCGACGAGCAGTCAGCAAGAACAGACAGGTCAGTTAGAACAATCTAAATTTTCTGCAATATGTAGTCCGTACAAACGCACACACCCAAGCACACAAACAAGTTCACTTATGTTATTATTTTCACTTTGACTTTGTAACCAAGTTAATACTAATACTAATAGTACTACTACTAGAGTGGTTTTTTTTTTCTTGCTCTGTGGTTGACAGCAAATTATAAAGAAATTAAAATAAATATGTTTTATTTATATTTAATCGCATGTAAGGCCAGATGGGTTGTGCGCCGCTATCGCCAGACTTCAAGTGTGGCTGAAATGCTTGAAAATCTACAATGGCCCACACTCCAGGATCGCCGCCGCCAAGCCAGACTCTGCCTGTTCTACAAGCAGCACAAAGGTTTAACAGTAATCACATCCTCAAGGAAACCCACACCTGCCCCGCCCCTGAAGAATACCCGTCGGACGCACGCTGAGCAATACCTGCTGCCTTCCTGCAGAACTGCATACAGGCAACAAACTTTTTTTCCACGCACCATTGCCGAGTGGAATGCTCTCCCAGAAGAAGCTGTTTGCAGCCAAACTCTGGAAGAGTTTAAATCCCGGATCTAGCCCTCCTCCTCCCCTCCCCTCCCCTCCTCCACCCCAAACCCCCTATCCCTGACCCCACAAGCTGGTCACCCGGGCAGCGTTTTCTCAAAGTTCAAGTTCAATAGCCAATATACCTAAGCGCAAAACCCCATTATGTCTACGTAATCTTCACAACGATGAAGGTGGTAGTCAACAAGAAGAAGAAGAAGAAGATCTTATTTATATTTTATCGCATGTAAGGCCACATCTTGAATATGCGAATGTGATATGGTTTCCGTATCTTAAGAAGCAGTCATCTGCTTTGGAGAGAGTACAAAGAAGAGCGACTCGGATGATTAAATCGCTGAGACAATTGCCGTACTCAGAGAGATTGAGAGTTTTGGATTTGCCCTCTCTGAAATTTAGATTGAGAGGTGACCTGATCCAGACTTACAAGATTTTTAATGGGATTGACAACATTGATGTTAACACTTTGTTTCAGTTAAATACTAACTCTAGAACAAGAAACTCACAGGACAATATTCTTATAAGACATTGCCGCACAAACAAAAGAAAATACTCATTCTCCTACAGAGTTGCGCCCATATGGAATAAATTGCC
This sequence comes from Oncomelania hupensis, assembly GCA_036898135.1. Taxonomy (NCBI): domain Eukaryota; kingdom Metazoa; phylum Mollusca; class Gastropoda; order Littorinimorpha; family Pomatiopsidae; genus Oncomelania; species Oncomelania hupensis. The sequence continues at coordinate 41,653,125 of CM072526.1, forward strand.
AGTTGATACTAAAAGAGCTAACAACCTAAACACTTTTAAAAATCTTCTGGAAAAGGTAATTTCCATACAGAAATCAAAATTTGAGTATGATGACTAATTAGCATACTATCTTTAGTATTCCCCTAACAACCGCAAATGGAACCGGACAAGTAAAAATGCCCAAAATAAAAGGGACATTCAAAAAGCCGCGAGGCTTATACAAGTCCCTCCAAACTAAACTAAACTAAAACTTAAAAGTACGCAGAAGACTCTTCACCCACTAAAACTGATAATTTACAGCAACAGTTCAACGTACGATTATGCTCAGTTTTTCGGATCAACAGGAAATTCTGTTATGGTAAGTTGGAAAAAGAAAGTTACTGTGATTTCTTTACCAGATCTGGTGGTGGTTGAGCAGCTGGGCAAGGTAATGACCATAGGCATCAACCGCCCAGAAGTGAGAAACTGCGTCAACCCTGCCACAGCCAAACAACTCGTCGCTGCCTTCCAGAGATTTGAAAAGACAGATGATGCCCTTGTGGCAGTTCTGCATGGCAAAGGTCAGTTTGGACTCATTTGATTTTGTATGCAAAATGTGTTATTATTGTCACCATGAATCACCAAAATCCTTGCACATGTTTTAATTTGGTGAAGAAATATTCTCATTGTCTTATAATAATCATACTACTACAAGATGCTATCACGCGCTTTTTGATCAAAGCGCTGTGATCTGATAAGCTTGCTATTACAGAAGGCGGAAGAGAAATCAATTTTTATTTTTTGAAGTTTAGGTTGACTGCATCTTGTTGTTAAAGTTTAATCTTCACAGTTCAGTACTGATCGAGGTGTCACTCAACAAATGCATTGACAGTAAATGCCAAATGTATAACCATATTTACCTCTCAACATCGTAGACCAGGCTTTAAAGTTTTATAGAGCTGCATCCTCTACAGCTATTGCGCTTCCTCTCAGAATTTTAACCAAACTTCAGGGTCGGTCAATTATTTTGAAGAAAACAAATCTACAAAATATTCAAATTTGCTTTGATTGCTTTTGATACTGTGTCTGTTCTTCCAAAATAGTGTGAGCTTGACATGTACCAAGACATAAGTGTTAACACTGGTTCTCACAAAGTTATAGATTAATACAGTGGTAAGAGAATTTTAACCATGAAAGCTTTGTATTGTGTGCTTTCAGAGAACACTATTAGCGATTGCCTAATAGTGGTGCTTCAATGTGTGGCACAGTAGCGCAAATCACACTATATATAAATGGATATTCCTCCCAAAGCATAAGAAAGATCAAGCAGCCACTATACTTAATTTGGTTTATGTGCATCTGGGTTGATTTTGATGTGTCTGTCATCATAATTGGGTCACACTGCATAGCCGAGACTAACCGCGGTTCACCTTCACCTCTCCACTAATCTCTGTGACTGGCTATAAACAGATTGCAGGTTTTCTTGAAGTATTAGGTCATCTTATCTTTATCGCATTCCCTGTCCTGAAAAAGAAGGGAAGTCTTCAAAGTTACACTATGTTACATCACCTGGGCATAATAGGTAGGCCTGCTGAATACCTACTGAGACTTGTGAGTCTCAGCTACGCTGTAGAGCTTTGCATCTATGGGTGGTGCCATATCCACCAATAACCATGCAATTCACCAATAACATTGAAAGAGTTAAAGGCAACTGTTTGTAAAGAAAATAAAACAGCAACTATGTATCAAGTCTGTCGATTTATATCAATTTCAGCTGTGTGGACGACCAGACTAATAAAATTTAAATTAAAATTGTTAAAATATTAAAAATTCAATAAAAACCCCAGGGAAAATTTGGTATGCATAAATCATCTCAGGAAATGTTTCATTCACAGGGGGATGTTTCAGCGCTGGGTTTGACCTGAAGTGGTTGTCGGAGGGAGACTTTGGACCACATCTGTACACAGACCCTCTCCATGGACCAAACGCAGGCATGGTGAGTAGTCCTGTTTGCAGCTAACTACCCTTTCAAAGAAGAGTATAAAATGAGGTCTAATCTGTTGATGCATAGATGCCATACATGCATGCATTCAATCTGTCCTAGACAGGTATCAGGTACAAACAAACTCTGCAATCATTACATCATGTCCCCCTTCATGCTGGGCAGCGCTCTTCTGCAGCTGCCATACTTTCTTTGGGGAGGCAACCCGAATTCCGTGTGCTTGGGTGAAAAATATTATCCCAACTAAAAAAATAAAGTAAAAAAAATAAAAACTAGAATTGTAGCATCATTCTCTGGAGGTTCTCAGTTCTGGTTCCCAGTTCTGCCTCATATAAAAAGTATTTGAGACTGGCCTCGGGACAAACACATTTACACATTATTCACCATAAAACTTTCCTTGTACTGCATTTAAAAACAAAACACATAAATCTTTCTAGGGACCAACACGGCGCCAGTTCCTGAAACCAGTGATTGCGGCCATTGATGGGTATGCTGTGGCTGGGGGCTTGGAGTTGGCGTTGATGTGTGACCTCCGTGTCGTGGAGGAGAATGCCATCATGGGGGTCTTCTGTCGACGCTTTGGTCAGTTTGAGTACTCGAGGACAGACTAGTATACAGAACTCCAGCACAACTGTGGACATCATATTAAGACAGTTAGGATTTTTCCTGCAAGCAATTATTAGTTTTAATTTACTGCAATATGTTTTATTCATGACTTTTGTTTGATGTTGATTGGTGTATCCACATTTTCATGCTGATATGATGTAGTAAATCCTGCGTTGTTTGGAAATAATATATGTTGATTTTGATTGTATGGAATTTTAGGAATTTATGCATTATCATGTTAAAACCTGTTATCCATACAGGTTTTATTTTATATTAATAGTAATAATAAATAATAATAATAATATGTATGTAGCATATTTTCTTAAGGATAAAGCAGTTGATAGAGCTTTTCTCGGCCTCGTAGCGCAGTGGATTAGTCACCGGTTTCCTATGCCGAAGGTCGCGGGTTCAATTCCTGCAAGGGTCGAACGTATGTGACTTAGGTACGAGACTATTGAGGTCACCGAGGGTTTTCTTTGGGCACTCCGGTTTCCTCCTTCCCTTCAATAATGGTACTGGACGCAGTCAATATAAAAACTTCATAAAATAAAAAATTCGATTTTCTTTCCGACTTCCAGTAGCGATCTCGCTGCCCTTACACCACCTGTTTGAGTGATGGATGTGTATTTGTTGTGTGTGTGGATGAGACAGGTGAGCGTGTATGTTGGTATAGATCACTGCGCTTTGAGCCTGATTGATTTGAGGAAAGGCGCGTATATGGCATCCAGTATTATTATTATTATTATATGTAATAATAATAATAAGTTTTGTAACATGCTATTTCCCAAAACCTGGGCTCAAAGCCCCTGTTGCAAGCTGAAGTGTGAACATCTATGAACTAAAATGTGTGAGCAGACATGAAATAAAAGATTGCTTTATTGATTGATTTTGTTGCATCCGTTTTTATTCATCAGATTAACATAAGTTGTACTGATAATTGATTGATTGAATGTTTACAAAATAAGACCAAAGCTAACACGAACAAATTAAATAATGACATTTAAGACCGTGCAGATGTGAAAAGTAAGGGGCTTGAGGGTGGGGCGTCTGAATCTGCAAAGAAGTGATGATGATGGAAGAGCTTTTATCTCCAGCCACTTGCATGATATGCACCTCATTTAGCCTTTATTTTGCCGTGAACCATATATTTCTTGCTGAGAAGATTGCTAGAATGACCCGCGACGTTAAACTGATTATTGGGTGAAAGGTCTGAAAACTTACACTGGCGTTTTGTGTTACTAGGTGTGCCGCTAATAGATGGAGGTACTGTGCGACTGCCAGCTTTGATTGGCCTGTCTCGAGCGCTGGACCTTGTACTGACTGGACGCCCTGTGAATGCCCAGGAAGCTTTGGATATGGGACTGGCCAACAGAGTGGTCGCTACTGGAACAGGTCAGAAACGCGGCTAATGCATGATAGCTACAGGCACATGCCAGTCAGAAAAAAACAAGCAAACTAATGGTAGCTACAGATGCTTGACTGATCTGTGGTAATGACTAGTCTGTGGTAATGACTGATATGTGCTAATGACTGGTCTGTGGGTATGTTTGTTTTAATAGGGCTGCATAGTATAGCCACAAGAGTGTTTACCTAAGTTGAGTATAAGCTTATTGTGACTAAGAGTGGCTCAAACACAGTGTGTATATGTATTATACATGGGTATCTGGTTGTTACAGGTAGTCAGCGAAAAAGGTTTTATAATTTGTATGTAGCTGTGATGTAGGAAGGGATATGTGTGTGTAAAAGTGAAAGTGTTTATGTATATTATGTATCTGTGTGTAGCAAAAAGGTGTATAATTTGTATTTAGCTATAATGGAGGGAGAGAGGATTATATCTATATTATATGTGTGTGTGTGTGTAAGAAACTGTTTGTGTGTGTATAACTGTGTGTTTGCTACTTTTTTAATTAAAACTGAGTACTTTGTGTGCAATATATGATTTCCTCTAATTTTTGGTAGTATAGTGCACATTGTGAAGTGTATGGCAACTGCTGAGCCTTAGGGTATAATAGTAAAATCGTTGAGATGGTGAAAACTGTCCAATACAGTAAAGCCAAGACTCTATGGGACCTTTTTAATCCACCTCAACGAGTTTACCACATTATTAATAATATTTGTCTTGTAATTGTTGTCGTGCATGTATAAATGTGGTATTGTATATTTACTTATTTATGCACAGCATTGGGACAGGCGATACAGCTGGCGAACACAATTGCAAAGTTCCCCCAGGCGTGCATGCGTACTGACCGTGCCTCTTGCTATTACAACGCCTTTGACGCCAAGTCTACTGTGGATGGATTTCAGAGGGAATGGACTGAAGGGCTGAAAGTGATTCAGGCAGAAGCTGTGCCAGGTAAAAAGCTATCGAAAGAGGTGATTGAATCGAATCATGCAAGGCCTTGGTGGTGCAATGGGTTGGTGGCCAGTTTCTTATGCCGAAGGTCGCAGGTTTGGTTCCTACACAGGGACTAACTTATGTGACTTAAGTACAGGTCTTTTCAGGTCACTGTGCCGATTTTCTCCTTCCCTTCAATAATGGTATTGGATGCAGTCAATCTAAAAATTTCAGAAATAAAATTTGCTTTCCTTTCCCCCCAGTAATTCACACTTTTCTGCTATCCTATGCACCAACGGGAATCCCCTCAATGAAACATACTTCCGGTTTCTTTCTCCGCGTGTTTTAGTGAGTTATTTCCAAATATTCAAGAATAATAACATGTGTCACTGGCCACCAGTATCGTACCCTCACATTTTTTTTTTGGGGGGGGGGGGGGGGGCTGCAGTTTATTATCCCTTTCTATCGCCAGTGGCGCGCCTAAACCCTACCTACCTAACATTATTTGTGAATTTTTGACAAATATTCGGAAAAACATAACTCCCAGATGCTGGCTCGAACCCACACCTGTCAGGCGCCATTGGTTTCTGGCTTGTGGACACGGCAAGTTAGTCCCGCCTTAGCCCACTTGGCCACAATGCTCGCCTAACATAGTCAACTACTTCGTGTTTTGTGAAGGTTGCGACTTCGAAGCTATGGAAAACTACAAGAGTTTTCAGGTCCTGTTTCACTTTCTGTCGATGATCGACGCACCTCCGAAGTCGCCACAAATACAGGCCTCTACAATTGTTTTTTGCATCCTTTCACTGAGCATGTACTTCCTCCACCGTTTTTATACTTATCCCACTCGTTTTCTGGCTCTAACAATCGTCGTTTTCGGCAATTTGCCATATTTAAAAGTAACGCATTAAGCTTTGATAAAAGCAAAACAAGCCAGACCGGAACTTGGTTTCATTCTAACCTCGTTTTAATTTATAATGGCGATACCCACGAGTTTTTATGACAGGTGCCGGAAAGTTGTGAATAGCTACTTGCCTTTGCACCATGTGTTGGAGTGATGAATGTGTGTTTGTTGTGTATGTAGGATTGTCTGTAACATGTGAGTGTGTATGCTGGTTAAAGATCGCCATGCCTTGAGTCTGATTTATTGATGAGGCGCATATAGCATCCATTTTTATTATTATAGTAGTAGTACACTTATCAGATACAAGAACTATTGAAGATGCTTGCCAAAATCAGGGTTCAGCCCACAATGGCCATTTGTTGCACTGATAATGCACATACATTAGACCTCACATTATCAAGTGCATGGGGTAGAGAAGCGATGGAGTAAGAACAGTGTGATGGAGGCAACACAGCTGTTGGTCTAAACATTGAGCCGTATGTGCTAGACATAATTTTTTGATTAATTATTATTATTTATAAGTTCCCGAGCGATCTGTTTAGCTCTGTCCCTCCGTCGGTCCGTCTTTGAAACTTGTAGTTATGTAGTTAGAATATAAAGATGGCTACCAGACGACACAAACGTATGCATATCGGGTGACTTCTTTGAACTATTTAATCGTTCTTCGATAGCGCTTTTCCAACTCAAGACCTGCTCCAGGCGCTGGCCAATGTAGGACCTAACTCAAAGTTTCCGAAGCGCACACTTGCCGCCTTTTGGCGCATTGTCTGATGTCCTTGGACAACTGAGCACATTCTTGGGCACTCGGGTATGGGGGAAGAAGGCTCTTAAAACTTGCTGGGTGTATTTGTGTTGCCAGCACTCTAGGACATGAGCGTCATGATCTTTAAAAGTGCCTGCGATAGATAGGCCTTACTTCGGAAATGGCAGGTAACTTGTCTTTTTGTTTTGTTTCTTAGTCACCTTGCTGCGCTCTCTTGTCATCTCCATCTTCCTATATGCTTGCGAAACATGGACCCTCACAACAGATCTACAACGAAGAATACAAAGCATGGAGATGAGGTGCTACAGAAGACTTCTGGGTATTTCCTAAACCCAGCACACCACCAACGACAAAGTCCGACAGACCATCACACAAGCCATTGGACAACATGATGACCTGCTCACAGTGGTGAAAAAAACGGAAACTTCGATGGTATGGCCACGTCACAAGATCATCAGGTCTTACAAAGACCATCCTGCAAGTCACAGTGCAAGGAGGTAGAAAAAGAGGGAGACCGAAAAAGAGGTGGGAGGACAACATTGGAGAATGGATTGGTTTGACACTGAGCGAAACAATCAGGGTTGCTGAGGACAGGAAAAGATGGAGTACGCTGGTTCAACGATCATCTATGGTGCCCCTACAACCTCCGAGTTACGGGATAGGATAGGATTTAGTCACCTAGAGTGATCTGGCTGGACATCATCAGAGCATTTCGTCTCCGAACACTATGAAAGCTACCCTAAGCTGCAAGCTTTTCTTTGGGAAAGAGAGGTGGTGATTGCAGGGCAGTGCAAGGCTGAACTAGCAGAGTTTGCCAGGACTGCAACTAACATCAACCTTTCGGTTGATTCGTAAGGTTTGATGGAAGACAGAGCAGAAATTATAGGCAAGAAACTGTGTTCGTTTGCAAAGAATGTCTGCCCAACATAGGACAACTCTGGGCGCAACAAGTGGGCAAGTCGTCCAAAGTTGTTTCCCCTTATATGTATTTCCGAGCATGGTCTTTTATAGAAATTGTGCGAAATGCGAATGTTGACAAAGACTGATATGATATGCTAGTGTATTTTACTTCTTTGTCAGAATCAGCATCTTGTAATGTCCCAACAGTGTCTTTTTTTTTCCCTTTTTTTTGTTTTAGACCCCAGAAAATAATATGCCGGTTTCCGGTAACATAGGGAAAAAACATAGGGTCGGTAGGTCAGCTGCTTTTTTTTTTTTTTTTTTTTTTTTAACTTTTTCCACCTTGGGTGAAATTTTTTTTGTTTTTTTTTAAATTTTTTTCCACACGATCTCCCAAAAAGAGTTTAGGATCAGGCCCAAAAATTAGGGGCAGTTGTGATACCGTAAACAGACTTTTTTTTTGGCCTTACTGCTCTGTAGCATACAGCATAGCTGGAATTGTGCTAGAGGGAGTTGGATTTGCACAGTCTCAGATACTCTATATGGTTATGTAGTGGTTTGCCTGATTAAAGAAAACGAAACTCATTCACATATAATATGTTGAATGTATGCTTTGTTTTCTGTGTATTCAGGTGCCTCAAGATTTGCAAGTGGACAAGGTCGCCATGGGAGCTTCGGTGACAACAAATCAAAACTTTAAATTGATCACTAGAGGAGAGGGGGATGAGAGGGGAGGGGAAATAAAAGAAGAATAGGAAAATTAAACAGTGGCGAAAAAATGTAATGGAGAAAAGGCCTTTTGGGTGTTATGTTTTGCATTCTTCAATTGTACAGCTTAATGAATACATTCACTGGTTGTATATAGATCACTGAACATTGTTCTGACATGCAGATATAAAGTTCATATAATTGTGTGACCAAGACATATGTGTGTGTTAATCATGACAGGTTAACCAAGTCAAGATTTATTGATTAAAAAAAAAAAGTTTATTTTGAGATCTTAATTCACAGTGTATATTCAAAATGTGTCACTAATGCCATAATAATTTATCATAATTTTTACGTTCTATTCCTTTTTTTTTCTTGGATGGGGAGGTAGAGGTAATGGTGGAGTTTTGTTTGTTGCTGCAGTTGTTTTGGGGTTTATCTGCCATTGTGTGATAAAACTAGAAATGTATGAATGTTGGCATCATGATACTTTCATGTTGTATGTACAATGAAATAGTTTTTACAAATATGTTGAAAATATATTGCATGCCATTGTACTATTACTATAGTATAAATGTATTTTAATAAATCAAAATATATGAAATCTTGTTTGGAACTGTCCAATGCGTGCAAGATGTCGTAAGAGGCGACTAACAGGGGTGATGTCAGCACGGCATCACTGGGTGAAAGTCTTCTACACAGAAGCCACCGGCCAGGACAGAGTGACTTCATTTTACTATAGGTTCAATGACCACGTGCTCGGGGCCAAGGCGAGCCAAACTGCACTTGTGGATTTTGGCTGTGGCCAACAGCCTGGAGAGGATTGGGCCCCACTAGGTCTCTCTGATGAAAAGAACTACTCACTACATATCGGATTGGTCATCGCCTGGGTCACCAAGGACCGCGCATTTTGTTGGCCACCATGGCGGAGGTGATAAGTGTGTTACTGATGGACAACTTAGCAAGATCCGCTCGAGAGACAATATCATCATAGGAACCTGCATGGAATGTCAGGACCCTAACTGCGGACAGAAAATTAGAAGAAGTGGGCCATGAGCTGGACCACTATCAATGGAACATTTTAGGTATCAGCAAACTGCACTGAAAAGGCCTAGGTGAAACAACTGACAAAGACCACAAGCTTTATTTCAGCGGGATGACAGGGACAAAAACAGCATTGGATTCTTGATTCACAAAGACATTCTAGCCACTGTCATGGGTTGCCGCCCAGTCTCCAGTAGACCCATTACCATCCAGCTGAGGGCAGCCCCTTTCAACATCACCATCACCCAGGCCTATGCCCCAACATCAGAAAGATGACAGCGAAGTAGTAGATTTGTATGAACATCTGTAGGCTGTCCTTGACCAAGTACCGAGGAAGGATATGCAAGGCGGTTGGAATTCCAAGGTTGGCCAAGATGTGTACCACAACTGGAGAGACACATGTGGACCCCCATGCAAAACAAGACACATGACAGAGGTCTGAGACTCCTGGAGTTTGCCAGATACAGCAATCTGATACTGGCAAACATGCTTGGTTTCCATAAAAAATCCAGATGATGGACCTGGCACAGTCCCAACGGGAGCCTCACAGCCAGATTGATTACCACAAGAAGAAACCATTGATCACATCTCAACCTTTGGACCTTTGTGACAAACGAAGAGAGATAAAAAAGAATAAGAAAACTTCACAGGGAGCTAATGCCTACCGGAAAATCAGCAATGATATCCGTAAAGTCATGCACACAGCAAAGAAGAACGGGATAGGAGATCAGTGCCAGGACATAGAGAATAGTCTGAACAAAAACAACAGCAAGAAGGCCTACCAGACTGTGAAACAGCTGATAAGTGTTAAACAGCCCAAGGTCTCCAGAGTCCAAAGCAAATCTTCTTACAGAAGAACAAGAAGTCTTGGATAGATGGACAGAGTCCTGCTCTGACCTTTGCAACCACACACCAGTTCTAGCATGTCCCGAGAACAGAGAAGAAGAAATCCTCCCAGTTCTCAGAGAAGTTGAGGCAGCAGTGCAATCGCTGAAGAAGGGGAGATCAGTGGGAGTGGACAACATACTCACAGAATTGCTTCAAGCAGGAGGAGAAGCGATGATTGATGCCCTCACCATTATCTATAACAAGATCTGACAGAGTGGGGAGTGGCCTACACCATGGACCCAGTCGCTTGTCATCATTCTTCCCAAAAAGGGTAACCTTCAGGAGTGTGAAATTTACCGCACCATCAGCCTCATCAGCCATCCCCGCAAGGTTCTCCTGAAAATAATACTCAACAGGTTGAAATCTCAAGCTGAGCACATCAGAGCTGAAGAACAAGCAGGATTCAGGGCAGGCCGAAGTACCACTGAACAGATTTTCAACCTCAAAATAATCTGCAAGAAATATCTACAGCACCAACAACATCGATATCATGTGTTTGTAGACTTCAAGAAAGCATTTGACCAAGTCTGGCATGCAGCTCTGTGGGCAGCCATGAGAATGTACAACATCAGCCCTAACATTATTGAAGTCATCAAAAACCTGTATGACAAGGCTATCAGTGCAGTCCCCCACAACAGCGTCATCAGGAACAGGTTCTGAACAACAATCGGTGTGCGTCAAGGATGCCTACTATCTCCAACACTCTTCAACATCTTCTTAGAGCGCATCCTGTCAGATGCCCTTGCAGACCATAAAGGTACAGTCAGCGTAGTGGGAGGGGAGGGGATAGAGCAATCTCCAACTTCCGGTTTGATGGATTGGCTGGAAAGAAACAAGAACCTGAACAGCTGGCACAGAGGCTTGACACCACCTCCAGAGCCTTTGAAATGGGAATAAGTGCAGAGAAGACCAAAATGATGACCAACAACACCAATGGCATCAAAGTCCAAGGCCAATCCCTCAACACGGTGCATAGCTTCAAATATTTAGGAGCCATTGTATCAGACAATGGCTCCCAACAGGATTGCACAAACAACTTCTGCCCTGACAAGGTTGAAGCCCATTTGGAAAGACAGGACCATCAGTCTACACTCCAAGGTAAGACTGCTGCGCTCCCTTGTCATCTTCATCTTCCTATATGCTTGCAAAACATGGACCCTCACAGCAGAACTACAGTGAAGAATACAAAGCAGGGAGATGAGGTACTACAGAAGACTTCTTGGCATTTCCTATATCCAGCACATCACCAATGACGAAGTTTGACAGACCATCTCAAAAGCCATTGGACAACACGATGACTTGCTCACACATTGGCGAAGAAATGGAAACTCCGATGGTATGGTCACATCACCATTGCATCAGTCCTTGCAAAGACCAACCTGCAAGGAGGCAGAAGAAGAGGGAGAGAGAAAAAGAGGTGGGAGGACAACATTCGAGAATGGACTGGCTTGACACTAAATGAAGCCATGAGGGTTGCTGAGAATAGAGAAAGATCATCTGTGGTGCCCCTATGACTTTCGAGTTAGGGGTTAGAATATGATGGGATAGGACAATGCCTGCTATAATGAATGAGATTTTTTCCTAGAATGAATGGACAAGTTATAAAAAAGTGCAGGAATCGCATTACAGTTCAGATGTAATACCTGTTATAATGCACACACACATATAAAGAACTGTGTCACGTTTCATGACTTTATTAACTCAAAATTAATTTTACATAATGTACAGAATATATTATTTATGCTCTGAGAAATAGTAATCACAGTTTGCAAATGCCATTTCAAAATTACATACAAATGAATTAATGATGCACACAAGCACCCATCCACCCCCAAACAAAAACACACACACACAAACCACCCCCCCCCCCCCCCCCAAACAAAAACACACATACGCACACACAAACCACCCACCCACAAACAAAAACACACACACACACCCACAAACAAAAAAACACACACAAATCACCCACCCATAAACAAAAACATGCGAGGGCAGTCCGATTTAAGTACTTGGCCTCACCGCCCGATGGCGCCAATATTGCAAGAGCAATTTACTATCGTGTAGTACATTCTCGTAGACGACTACTGTCGAAATTTCAGCTGGATCGGACTCGTAGTTTTATACTGACCGCATGTGGAAGCTGGCGTGTCCGCGGATGTTAGAAAAATGGAAAAAAAGCAATATCTGTCGGTGATTCCCCCCTCGCCATGGCCAAATTGGTCGAATTGGGCTACGAACTGCTGCCCCATCCACCGTATTCTCCAGATTTGGCCTCATGCGACTTCTTTTTGTTTCCAAACTTGAAAAAGTCACTCGCTGGGCAGAAATTTGAGTCGAATGAGGAGGTCATCGTTGCCACGGAGGCCTACTTTGCAGACCTCGAGAAAACGTATAAATTTTCCAGACGGGTTAAAGAAGTTGGAGCATCGCTGGGTCAAGTGTATCAAATTAAAAGGAGACTATATTAAAAAATAAATCTCCACTTGTTCAAAATTTTCATTTTTATTTTGTAGGCTAAGTACTTATTGGACCACCCTCGTACACACATAAACCACCCACCCACAAACAAAAACACACACACACAAACCATCCAGCCACAAACAAAAACACACAAACTCGCATGCACAAATACACCAAGATGAAAACAAAATGTATACTACATATACAGCTACAGGAACATGTACTCCCATATCACACAATTTCCATCTATTTCTTTCATAGCAAAGCAACACATTTTGTTGAAGTTTGATTAAAAAAACATTGAGAACCAAACGTATCTATTTTTTATTTATTTTATTTACCATACTGTCCCTTTAGGCTTTTTCATAGGGAAATTCTGGGCCGCCTCCCATGGGGGCAACCTGCGGCGCGCCCAAACCCAACCTACCTAACATTAGTTGTGATTTTGAAATTTTGCTGGGGGAGCAAACCGGAGTACCCGGAGAAAACCCCCGAGACGTTGCCCGAGTTGAAAGTAAATAATATTCGGAGAAACATAACGCCCCGATGCTGGATCGAACCCCACCTGTCAGGCGCCATTGGTTTCTGGCCTGTGGACAAGGCAAGTTAGTCCCACCTTAGCCCACTTGGCCACATTTAGTCATTGTGAAAGACAAATCAAATTTACATACTATAAGATAAAAACATACATCTATCACATAACACATTGGATTAATAACTTTTGATTACACCAAACACAATTTAGAAGACAAGATAAGGTTATGTCAAGGGGTGTCCAGTTCCTCAGTCAGTAGGAGATAGCGCTGAATGCTTGCTGGTATGGCCAGCGATTGCACTCTGACCTCCAGGTCATGACTGACAGCACGTCTTATGACCTGGCGACAGACCGTCTGCAGGGACGGGGGTGTATTGAGACAGCGCGTCAGAAACTGGTGCAGCAGTTCGTAGCCGCTGCAAAAGGCCAGAACCCAGCCCAGCCTGCTGTAGTCGGCACCACAGGACACTAAAAGTTCCACCATCCGACGGTTAGAGAAGTGAACTGCCAGTAACAGCGGTGTCATGGCCACTCCATGCTCCAGGCAGCTAAGCACGCCAGGCGCTAAATGTGGAGGTCGAGCCTCGAGATTTAGCTGGCAGTTGTGTCTCAGCAGCCACAACACTGCATCAATGTTTTCTGTCTCTATGGCAACATGGAGGGGAGTGCAGCCATCTATATCGCTGCCATCCACATCAGCACCATGAGCAAACAGGGCGTCCAGACAGGCTGTCATGTCATCTGCATCTAACGTTCCGATGGCTGGCAGCAGACAGTAGTGCAGGGCGTTACGACCACGCTCGTTACTATCAAGCACATTACAGCCTGCCTCGAGCAGCGCCTTCATGCACTCCACACGACCTCGACAGGCGGCCTCCATGAGTGGTGTCTTGTGAGCTGTGCTGAGCATGTTGTTTCTGATGCCTGGCAGGGTAAGCAAGTATTTTAGAATGTCCACGTTGTCCATTTTGACTGCCTCATGCAATGCGGATGCTCCTTTGAATGGCGTGTTGATGTTGATGCCCGACTCCACCAAGCACTGCAGCACCTCAACCTGCCCTCCCTGAGTCGCTCGCTTCAGGATCAGACCCACAGCTGGAGAGGTCAGGAAATACCTGTCAGAACTCAGTGTCTCCTGCAGAAGTTTTTTTAACGTCACCACGTCGCCGAATCTTGCCGCCATGCACAGGAAAGTCACTGTGGGGTCACGCTGCCAAGAACACTGGGCCTGGTCAAAGAAAAATGTCTGTGGGGGCTCCATGCTGCCTCCGTCCTGAAACAAATTAATGTCAAAGCTTATTTTCTACAGCATAAAGTAGTTTTAACCTTTACAAATGTTGATCATTCTGGCCGTTTGAACCATTTTCCTTTTTTCTTCTTCTTTCAGATACACTTGGGGATCAACAAGCCGATAATTATATAGTTACTAGTGTTTCGTTGGAGTAGCTGACATACTTAGACATTTAAAATGGTGTTCCTGGCAACAGTTATTGGACGAGATTATGCCGCATGTGCTCATAGACTCAACAAATACAAAAAGAGTATAATACTCTGCTGTTGTCTGCAGGCAATGTGACTAACAGTATATCTATATGACAGCGCTAGATCTGTTCAGGGAATAATAACAATACTACTACTAATGGTATTTATATAGCACTTTTCCCTAATGATAGATCTGTAGTAGTGCAGCTGGATGCCACTGAAGCTGACAGCCTTAGAACTGTGAGAGAATATAATTCCAAAATGACATACAGGGGAGTTACACTTTCGTTACAGCCAAGACTTGAATACATATATAGATCCAAATAAATAAAATAGATCCAAGACCAGAATGAACACCTGTAACATTATATCTTTTTGAAATTCAGATTAAAGTGTATTTAGCCAAGTGCGCTCCCTTCCATCCAGGTAAATCCAGAAATGATGGTAATCATCATGATATGATATGATGTTCACTTGTGAAAGCTTATTATTCATGCTGGCAGCATATAATAATAATAATAATAATAATAATAATAATAATAATAATAATTGATGCTATATATACACTATTTTTTCCAAATTACCAATCAGGCTCAAAGAGTGGCAATCTGTACGAACAATACACACATATTCTACTCACTCTCTCACACATACAACACACATCTATCAGTACTCAAACATGTGATGTAAATAATAATAATAATAATAATACAGGATGCTATGAACGCGCTTTTCCCCAAGGCTCAAAGCGCGGCGATCTATACCAACATACACGCTCACCTGTCTCATTTACCCTCACACACACCAAATACACATACATCACTCAAACAGGTGGTGTAAAGGTAGGGAGATCACTATAAGTATAAGAGTATTAAGACGGAAAGGAATTTTATTTTTAAAATTTTAGATTGACTGCATCCAATACTATTATAATATCATGTGCCAAAAACTGTCCGTATTACACAGAAACTAACGGAGGACACCTTCGGTAAACATACACACACAGGTTCTGGTTGTGTGATATAAATTATCAAGTATGTAACTGTTGTTTAGTGGCCTTTACAGATCACAGAGAGTATACATAATACACTTCGAATCCTGATTCCTTTTTAATTTTAAATGTGATGTTTTACTTCTGGCTCCTGAAGCACAGGCTCTGAAGTATTTTCTTTCGTCTTAGTGAATTCGTTGGCCTCCTACATACGTATGTAGTATATGTGTAATTGAGGCCTATGGAAAGACGAATTTCACAGCCTGTGCCTGAACTTGATAATGTAATTTGGTTTATTGAAGGGCATTTTACTGTTATTTTATCAACAAGCATGTAAAACCCAAGCACTCACCTCTTATCACTGCATGGTTTAGTTGCCAAGTTTAGAAGTAAGCTTATTATTTAATCCATAAACTTACGCTAAATTTTGCTCGTAGAGTAAAATTAATACTGTAAGTAAACACGAACACTTGTACTCCCGAACGGAAACCATGTGAAATTGAAAGTAGCAAGAGAAACGAAATAAACTTCAAATTAGTTTTATGAGGAAAATGAATGGATTTAATTAAATATAACTTTTTGTCAAAATATAATTTGTTTAGCATAATTAAAAAAACAACTGAACAGCTGGAATATTTTTTATTTTGTTTCTGGGGCAAGGTGGGAGGGTGAAGGGGGCCAAACGATGATTGGAGGGACAGACTTGAAGTTGTTAGGTTGTAATGTTGAATGGGAAGAAAATAAACGAACAGGCCTCATTTTCTTTACTATACTCTCTCTTTTATAATGGTTGGTGGAATGTAGGCCTTTAATGTGATTTTTGCCTGAGGAGTCCAGTAGAGTTGGGGGAATAATAATAATCTAGATGAGAACAAGAAGAAGAAACGTGCACCGGAAACAAATTGCCTCCCTGGAATATACGCGACGCGCATGGCACACAGCGAGCGAACACTTGCTGCACTTGTTCAGGATCAATCAACCTGGGAGGACGTTGTTCCAACTCTAAAACAGTAAAAGTAAGTAATGGATGTAAATATCGTTGTTTTCATTGCCATATAGGTGCTTGTTCGTTACTAGGATTCGCAGATTGTTTATCTTTTAGAATCTACCGACGACATTTGTGATGAAAATTCTGACTGAGTCATTCGTAGCGCTCTTTTCGGCCATGCCGTCTCGAAGGCGAAAGGAGAGCGCGCAGTCGACCGGCACATGGTAAGGTAACATGCTCTTTGTGAGACAGAGATTTAATTAACGGTATTGTTTATCGTGTATTCACGTTTGATGTTCTTTGCTAAGTTCGTCAAACTTGCGTTTTAAATAACGACATAGATTGTTTATTATTTGCTAGGAAACGTAGTCTGTTTACTTGTTGCCTTATGTTGGTGGAACTGGAAGTATTTGGGTCATGGCGGAAGTGGTCACTCGTATGGACTTCAGAGACTATATTCTAGGACTTAATGAATTTTAGCATGGCTAATAACGCATAATTATGCATATATTTGAAGTGATGAAGCTATGGTATGAATTAGTTAAATGTTCTAATCTTCTTCTTCTTTCATTAATCTGCCAACTTCATCGTTCTGAAGGTACTGCAGATTTGGGGGGTTGATGCAATGGCGTTTTTTTGTATGTCGGTTTGACTTTGGGGAGGATGAGGGGGTAGGAGGAGAGGGATTTTTTTTTTTGTGGGGGGGGGTGTGGGTAGATCTGGGATTTGATTTTGAAGGCTTCTAGCGAGGTGCTGAGGACAGCATCTGCCGGGAGCTGGTTCCACTCTGCAATTGTGCGGGGGAAAAAGGTCTGTTTTCTGTATTGGGTTCTGCAGGAAGGAAGCTGGTAGTGCTCTGGGTGGACGTGACGGGTCTGTTTGGAAGGAGGGGTGGGTGTGGCCTGTGGGTTTTCTTGAAGATGTGATGGTTATGAGGCCATGGTGGTACTTGTAAAAAGTGATGAGGCGGGCTTGACGGCTGCGGTCCTGCAGGCTTGGCCATTGCAGTCTCTCCAGCATAGCGTCCACACTGCTCTGCGCTGAACTGCCTCAATCCGCCTGATGTCTTTGTCTGTGGTAGGATCCCACATGGGACTCGCATACTCCAGGAGCGGGCGGACCAGTGTGAAGTATGCTCGCTGTTTGAGTGACTGTGAACCTACTCACAGGTTCCTTCTGAGGAAGCCAAGAACTTTGTTTGCCGTGTTGATGATGTTGGTGATGTGACTGTCCCACAGAAGGTCGCTCTTGATGGTTACACCAAGGTACTTGACCTCCTTGACGGCGCTGAGTGTGTGGCCATGGAGGTGGTATGAGCTTTGAAGTGGTTTCCTCTTCCTGGTTACTTGGAGTGTCAGACACTTATCCGGGTGGAAGGACATCAGCCACGTTTGCTCCCACTCAGCAAGCCGGTCCAAGTCAGCTTGCAGAACATGTTGGTCATCTTCGGTGCCGACTGTCTTGTGTCATCTGCAAAAAGGCAAGCCTCTGCGGACAGACCATCGGGGAGGTTGTTGATATATAGTAGGAAAAGACTGGGGCCCATGACGGAGCCTTGTGGCACACCGGATTCTACGGGGATTGGTTCGGATGTGGCGCCATCGACGACCACGCGTTGCTGCCGGTCAGTAAGAAAGGCTTGTATCCAGGTCAGCATATCTCCTGTGATACCATAGTGTTTCAATTTGTGACATGTTCTGTCTGCTTCCCCTTCTCCAGGTTGTCAGAGACCACATCCACAAGGCCTATGCCTATGAGCTGGCTTTCGCAGTGAGTGTTTGGCGCCTGAATCCATGCTGTACTTCGCTGAGTAGGTGGTGTTCCTCCGCGAAGCTCATGATGCTATGGGTGATGATGTGCTCCATGATTTTGCATGGAACACTAGTCAGAGAGATTGGGCGATAGTTTTCAGGAAGATATCTTTCACCTTTCTTAAAGACTGGGGTCACGTTAGCTGTTCGCCAGTCCTGGGGGGACTATGCCGGTTTTCAGTGAGCTTTGATATTTATAGGAGAGTCAAGGCTGGGGAGATTTCATCAGCTAGTTCTTTGAGGAGTCGGGGTCTTATTTGATCTGGCCCGGGGGCTCTAATGATGGTAGAGGTTTATAAACATCACTAACATTTAATTATTAATAGGTATTTACACTTATTTAATATTTGATTATAGTCTCAGAATGCAGTTTTGAATTTGATCCTCTGAACATCAATGGGTTTGTACTTGATTGATTTTTAAAATTGTGATCTTTGAAACTTTATAAGTCCATTTTTATTGGGAAATTCTGTTTCATCTTCCTTACGGAAGGTTTAGCTGCAGCCCGTCCTGTCCTATCCCGTAACTCGAATCTAAGAATCCAACGCCATGTTCATGCCTGTTATCTCACCAGCTGAAATAAAGCTTGTGGCCTTTGTCAGTCATTCTTTCACCTAGCCTAGGCCTTTCCAGCTCAGTTGCTGAAACTTAAATTTTAGTTAAAATGGTCCACCAATACTCGGCAATAGTGGTCCAGCTCGTGGGCAAGTTCTTCTAATTTTTCATCTGCAGTTAGGGTCCTGACATTCCAGGTACCAATGACGATATTGGCTCCCATGCAGTTTTTGCTAAGTTGTCCATCAGTAATCCACTTTTCACCTCTGTCCTGGTGGCCAACGGAAGGTGCGGTCCTTGGTGACCCAGGCGACAACTGATCCGGTATGGAGTGAGTGGGTCTTTTTATCATACAGTGTGTCTTGAGCAAGAAAGATCTGGCGTTTTTGTAAACAGGGGTTCGATAAATTATAGTGTAGCCTCAGCGTCCCCTGCATGGGATATCTTTATTGTAAAGTGACCGGCTGGTGGAGTGCCTTCAGTGTTTCGACAGATCTTTCATGCAGATCAGGGGCGAGTCCTCTTTCAGCAAAGTTGTGGTCTTGATTTTGTGGTCCTGATTCGGCTCTTTGCAATCCGCTGGACCCTGTAAGCAATGAATAAGTAACTATTCAGGGTTGAGTGCACGAAACTAATCTTGAGATTTTTAAAAAAATGTAAATAATGAACGTTGTGTGCAGAATAACAATGGCAGACGGAGGAGACCATCATGAAGAAGATACCTTCGAGTCCGCCTCCTCCGGAGCGTCCGCCACCTACCCCAAGCAGTGCTCGGCTCTCAGGAAGAACGAGTTTGTTGTAATCAAGGGCCGTCCTTGCAAGATCGTGGAAATGACTACTTCAAAGACTGGCAAACACGGACACGCTAAGGTTTGTACGGAATTACAAAGGAATTTAGTTTTACTTTAGAACGAGGAAGATTTTGCATCTCTCAAAATGAGTCCTAAATAGTTTGATCTTGAAGGTCAAGGTTATTGCAAGGCCTTGCAAAAACATACACAAACATACAAAAAGTAGGTCATCGTACAGTGGAATGCCTGTTTACTTATCCCAGAGTATGCAACATTTGGTTATTTGATCAGACATGCATGAGAGATCGTATGAGGATCAAGATCATCCCAAGGTGAAGGTCAAGGTCACGTGTTTTTGTTTTGTTGGCATAATACAATTTTGGCTGTACTTTAGTTTATAGGCTAGTACATGAGTGTATTTGGAGCCAGGGGTCAATGCTATCTCAGAGAATAGAAAGATCAAAGTCTGTATTACTTTGCATTTTAATGTCATCATTTTATTTTGATTTTCATGGGCACTCATTTTCATGTGAAATATTGAGTTCCATAGGGAGCATGTGACTCGTATGGCTGGTTTTGTACTGTCTTTGAACAGGGTTCGCACACGCCATAAAAATCCCAAATTTTTGACAATTCGTTTTAGGGGCCCCTAAAAGTCCCTAAATTTGCAGGTTAATCATTAAAGGCCCTAAAAATCGAGATTGCGGTACGTGAAAATTATGGTCTGCTGTTAGAAAGTCCACCATCTTTTTTCTCTATTCAGCAATAGTGGTGTCCCTTTGATAAACTTCCGGCAAAACCAGTCTCTTTTCCGCTATTAGCATCTCTGTCTAGTCTGCAGAACGCACATTTCGGTAAAGTGAAGTTAGTTAATAACTAATTGTGAGCGGGCGCCATGGGAGAATGCGTTTTCCACGATGGAGGATTGAGCCACAAAGACTATAAAGACTGTATGTGACAAATACAAGCCCTTTTGTCATCTGCGCATTTCTTGCTGGAAGAGTGTGGGAATCTTCCTGTGGCAGGGTTGTTAGTCAGTTCTTCAATTTGATTGATGGCACAACCAGGACCAAGTTCTTCGAATTCAGACCAGATGAAGACAGAGTTGACACACTACTACTCTCTCTCTTGTGTACTGGTCAGAAACAATATGAGAAACTGTGTGTGGGGATGAAGCAGTTGCTACTGTTATCTCGTCGGCAAGAATCAGTTGAGAAAGGCATTTCTGTTAACGAGGAATTGACTTTAGAGAAGATATCACAGAAAGCTCTTGTTGCTGAGAGGCTAATTGTGGAGTATGTTTCCAGAGCTGGCGGTGTAGAGAATGCAGCAGTGACCATGGAATGGCTTCTCTCTGCATCATCTGCAAGAAGCAAATACCAGCAGCACCTTGATGATGGCAAAAATTCAGAAGCAGAAGTTGCGAGTGAACCAAAAAGTACAGCTGTTGAGGACAAGCTTGCTGGCTTAAAAACTAAAAAGGCCAGAGCTGAGGAAGATATCAGACATCTAAGAATGAGGGCAGACAAGCTTTCTGAATAAACCGAGCACAACAGTGAGCTAGCACTTTTAAGAGAAAGCAACGCTCAGAAAAAAATGGAAAGACATTGAAACAAGTCTTCCAAAACTGGAAAAAGAAATTGAAGATGAGATAAGCCATCTTAAAGATCTGAAGTAAAGATAGCGATGTTGGTTGTATTTATTGTCATTCTTTTGTTAGAAGTCTTGACCCTTTAAAAAAAAAAAAAGATCTAGTCACAAGATGTTTCATTTTCAAAGTGTACATTGGTGATGGTGATTCTTTATCTGTTGTTAGTGACATGGACTGAACTGAATCAAGTCATGAGATGTTTCCGTTTCAAAGTATACATTAGTGTGGTGATTCTGTATCTGTTGTTGTGACATGGACTGACGTGCAGCTTGACCTGTTTGAAGTCATATCACACGATGTGAAAGAATAAACATTGATGTGTGACATCCGCACCCACCTTGGGTCACAGGGCAGACAGGGTTACATGTTTCATTTTTAACTCTTTCCCGGCCAGGCATGTTTCCACGTTTGTGCCAGACATTTCTCTGGAACCGGAAAGAAAGTTCAGTATTTTAGGCATTTAAGCTACTGTTCTTTCAATAATAGTTGTTAAATAGACATATTTCATATCAAATTAAAGGTAAAAGAGTGAAGAATAAGAAAAAAAACCCACAAAAATGTTAATTTGATTATGTTATTGAAATATGTGTTTTGAAAGCATGTTGATCTTTTTGAAATGATAAAATAAAATAAAAATATTTCTACATACCACAGTGATAAAAAAAAAATCTGGAGGAATAATTCCAATCACTGAATCAGCTTCACACACCAGAAAGAAAATTTATTTAGGATCAAAATACCCTTTACAGTTTGAAATGATATTGCTTAAGTTATTAGCAGAGTTTGACACACTGTCGATTGTGCCCATCACAATGCTTAGTAAAATGCACAAAAAACACTCTAAAAACGAATCAATTTGAAGAAACCACGCGCGTGTCGATCGAGAACGAAAGTAGAAAGAGTTATCTCTCTTTGGTTAAAATAAAACTTGGATTGGACTGCGGAAAAAACCGGAATGAAACAGAATACTGAAATCGACGATATATCGTCGATTGGCACAAACATGGCGGCTCAGATCGACGATATATCGTCGATTGGCAGGGAAAGAGTTAAGTAATGGTGGTTCTTCATTTTGTAGAAAATCTCCATGATCTGATGAATTTGTGATTCCTTATGTTTTGTTATTGGTGCGTGTACGTGCGTGTAATCCCTATTTTTCCCTTTTGATGGCCCTCAAAAGCTTCTAAAAAGTGTCTAAATTTTTATGTTGGAGGTTTGTATGAACCCTGTTGAAAGTCCTTGGTTTTTTAGATCAAAAGTCCAACAAATTGCTTGTTCATTCGAGGAATATGTCGAATATTCCAATTTTGATTTCTTCAAACTTCCAAATTGTTTCGTCGAATATTCCACACAAACAAGTGCAAAGAAGTACCCAAAAAATTACCAAACTAAATAGGTGACGACTTTGCCTACAAGAAGCGAGATAACTCTTGAGTCTTTGTTTTTCCCCCATCTTGATGCTCTCCCCTTGCGACTCGCTCAGACAATAACAATTGGATGGGGAGAGACTGTTGATTGTATTGCTTGTTTTATACTGCTAGCTATGTCTAACCTCTTAGAGAAGAGAGATATTTAAATTTTTAATTAGGTTACTAATTTTTAAGCTTGAAAATTTATGAGGAAAAGAAAGAGTTAGTGGGAAATATTTATTTGACAGTTTTACAGTCATATTGCAACAATTTTTGTTCAACCTTCCTCGAAACTTCCAACAAGCTAAACGTGCATCAAAATTTCTAAAAGACGTCAAGTTTTTGATTTCCGTCGTACATGCAATCCGCGAAACTTTCTGTATCTGCTTCAAAATACCTCAAGGATTTTGTGTTAGACCAAAAAAAGACTGGAAAAGCTGGCCTTTTGAGT
Organism: Oncomelania hupensis; assembly: GCA_036898135.1. Lineage (NCBI taxonomy): Eukaryota > Metazoa > Mollusca > Gastropoda > Littorinimorpha > Pomatiopsidae > Oncomelania > Oncomelania hupensis. Next base: position 41,676,360 of record CM072526.1, read on the forward strand.
CAAAATAGAACAAACATGCCGCATTTCCAAGCTGAAGCAAAGGAAGTACCGAGATTAATCTCCCCATTCAATGCACCAATCAAACCAATAAGAAATCCAGAAACAAGCAGATCGAGAAAGATATGCAAAAAATTGTAGGCTTGTGAACTGTACTTCTTTCTACTGGTGCCTTTCTGCAGCACAGAGAGCGTTGGTGTTGACCGTATTTGCTGTGTTAGGCTACAGTTAGCTTTGGTGGGTTGTTTTGATTAATATGCGAGTAGTTTCTTGTTGTTAAGTTACAGAGGAGTAAAACTAGTAAATTGAAAAGGTGGTGATGTGGTAAAATAGTTTGAAAGTAGATAAAACCTGGCCTTCTAAGAAAACTCCTTCAGTGGTCTAAGAGGTTGACAGGTAACAGGTTTACAGCCAAATCACTAATAGGAATGTTGAGAAACAAAGAATGTAACTTGACACTGGACTGCACTTTTTACTTCTGGTTGTGCATAGTAATGTTCAGCATGCATTAAGTGTATGCCGCTTTGTGTTAGTAAAGTTGAATGGATTGCCGTGAGTTGAATGGATTGCTGCGAGTTGAATGGATTGCCGTGAGTTGAATGTTGTCCATGTGTACGTATTGTTCTGATTCTCCTTGAAACAGTGATGGAGATCACGTACAATCGTACGTGTTTCACGTACTGAGTTGGGAAATCACGTAACGAAAATGTAATGAAAGGGTATAAACACGCACAAAGTCAGTGCCAAAGGGGTATAAAAACGTAAAGCTAAGTTGCTGGGAGGTATCATCAGGTACAACTATTTCGGTCGTGCGTACAGCTTTCGCTCGATTTGGATCGTGTGCCTGCGCGACCGCCTACCTCCCTCTCTTGCCCTCCTATTCATTCTGTCGCTTCCGAGAAACAGCCAATCATATGCACGATAATATTCACTATTTTTTCTCGACGTTTTTGATTGGCTATATAAGACTGACAACAACCCAACATTGAATTATATGCTCAGGTATCTGGGGACATTAATTTATTTAACGAAACGAAACATTAAACATGGCCGACAAGCAGCGATCTGATGGGAAGCCGAAGAAAAGGAAAAATAAAGCAGACGAAACTAATTGCTCAAAAAAATTAAAACAAGATGAAGGAAAAGAAAAACAAACTTTTTTGTCAGCCCTTGGCTTTGAGTGCTCGGTAAGAGAAGAAAAAGGTGAGCGGCAACCGGGCCCGGCTGAAGAAACTCAAACTGATGAAAAATTGTTTATTACGTATGTTGGTGTACCCCCTAAAAAACTGAAAGGGGATATAAAACCCCCCTTATGTTTGCAATGAGGGTATGAAAACCCCCACATGTTTTGGTTGAGGGTACAAATACCCCTAGCTTAAAAAACTTTCTCCACCACTGTTGAAATGTATTTTAGTTTCCTGGATAAATCCTTGAAAGCTCCTTGAAATTTGTTAGCAAATGTCTGTATGAACCCTGTATGGGCTTTGCCCTTCTAGTTCTAATTATTTGTTTATTGTATTTGCCATACGTGTCTCTCCAACTTTCTCTCAGCAGTCACCCTTTCATGCCATGAGAAGTGTTTTTTGTGCTGGGGAGAAGAAATGTGACGCTTATTGTGCCACTGGGCTGCCTTGTGTTTTCAGGTTCACATTGTCGCTCTGGATGTATTCACTGGCAAGAAGTACGAAGACATCTGCCCTTCCACACACAACATGAATGTCCCCAACGTCAACCGTTCTGAGTACCAGGTGAGGTCGACACGTTTTAGCATCAAGGGTTTTGATATTTGTGTCTGTGTGGTTTTAAGCAATTCGTCCAATTCTACACACATTCTTCGACCTTGCTTTTAGCTCTGGTCGTTGGATAAACAAACGTACAGAAGAACGTGTTATTACTTCCAGGTAATTTTCAGGTGAGGTCTCCACGTTTGCTCGACATTTCTACACACACATACTTTTAACCTTGCTTTACCTCTGGTTATTGGATAAATGAACAAAAGAGGTTATTCATTTCGCTTGAGAAAGATACACAGTTTTTGAATATCCATACCTACTTGCGTGTCACAGTGAGAAAAGTTAGCATTAACTTTACAGTGCAGTGTGTAGGTCGGCCTAACTGACCCACGCCCAACCATGGTATTTCTATCAAGCAAAGGGTGGACCTTTTTTTTTTTTAAACCATTAAAAAAAGCAGTTTTGTGTGTGTCAGGACTGTTCCAAGTTGAGTGATGTTGTTAGGTTTGGTGATATGTTTGTGTGTCCGTGTGTGAAAATGACTGTGTGATTTAAAATAACAAGTGGATTTACATTAAAAGTGATTATTAAATTGTGACGTGTCCACACATGCTTGTGTGAAAGAACGCCATTTTACTGCGCATGTTATTCCTTTGTATTGTTTTTTCCTCAGGAAATGTTTGTCTGGAGCAGTTTGCAAAACACCCATAATAATATAGTTATTGAAGAAAAGGGGGTATAACTTGTGGGAATGTTTTCCTCGCTAACCAATCTTCATATTTTGATGATTTTGCATTTTGCCTCTCATGCATAGCAATGTGTGTCTATGTACATGCCACACCTCTCTCCACCCTCCCACGCACCTCTCCATCCCCTCCTCCGCCCCCACCCCCCACCCCCCAAAAAAAAATGGATTTTTGTGCAAAATAAGTCATAAATAGTCCAAAAATAAAATTGATACATTTTTGTTACCTCCATTTCTAACATTCAAAACTTGTGGATTAATATCTCAGAACCTATTTCAGTTATCACAACCAAACTTAGTAAAATGATGTATACCCATGAGATCTTATAAATGATCAGTGATTATTTCATAGTACCTGAGTGAATTTGGAGCCGAAGATCAAGAAAGTTCAAAGACTTTATTTGCATTTTAATGCCGTTTTTTTCTTCTTCTGGGCACTCATTTTCGTGTTAATAACTAGTGAGTGATGTGGGCTTTGCCCTTCTAGTTAAAAAAAAAAATCTTAATTGCTGCTTCAAGTTGGTCTTATCCTTCATTGTTGAAGAGGTTGTTCTCCCAATTGTGAGTTTAAGATCAAAATATGTCATCTGATCAGTGAGAAAGCACTGCTAGTTATTTCCCTTTCATATCTACATATTTATGCAGACATAGATTTGGAAATGAAAATATTGATGAAGAAAGCAGTAGCGGCGCACAAGATGCTTTGTAAGGTGCCATCTAGTTGAGTCACAAGACGCAATTTTTCTGGAGATCCCAGATGGTCTACAATGAGTGAAGACCCTTCCAGTTGACTTTGATTTCATGATTTAACAAAATTGTTTTAAAAGTGTTTTTTTTTTTTTTTTTTTAAATGGTACACCTCCATTGGCTTTGTGAAACAACCATCATGCAAAGTCTTAAGTCAAAGAATTCTTTATTGCAGTTTCCTCAAATAGAGACAATTCGTGACTTTTATTGCGTTAATTATGACTCTTTGTGTTAATTCACCCACATAAATTGTGTAGGCGTTGTGAAACCCTATGTCATTGTGATAATTATGTACTACAGGTTATTGCCGCAGATGAAGGATATCTAAATCTAATGGATGACAACGGCACCATCCGAGAGGATCTGGCCATGCCACCACCTGACACTGAGCTGGGCAAAGACATTATCAGTAGACTCAAGAGCGGCGAACCTTTCCTGGTGAGTTTTAGTCCTCGGAATAATAAATGGGTTTGTGTGTGGATGTGTTGCACAGGAGTCCGTGCTTTTTGAGGCCAAATACTCCCCCAGTAATGATCAAGCAAATGAGCATGGGAGCCTGAAAGCCTTAAGCTTAAAAGCGGGCTGGCAAAAGTCCCCCAATCTCTTATTCCCATGGTTGTGAACAACTTTAACACCAACAAAAATATATAGGGTACGTGCACACACTAAAAATCCCTAATTTTTGACAATTCATTTTAGGGGCCCCTAAAAGTACCTTAATTTGCATGTTAATCATTCTAGGCCCTAATAATCGAGATTGCAGTAAGTAAATATTATCATCTGCTGTTAGTAAATCTCTCTCTCGGCAATAGTGGTGTCCCTTTGATGAACTTCCGGCAATAGTGGTGCCCCTTTGATGAACTTCCAGCAAAAAAGCAGTCTCTTTTCCGCCATTAGCATCTCGGTCTGCAGGCCGCAAATTTTGGTAAAGTGGTGTTCGCTAATTCTGAGCCGTCACCATGGGAGAATACGTTTTCCACAATGGATGGTGGAGCCACAGAGACTATAAAGACTGCATACGACGTGACAGTGACAAATAAAAACCTTTTGTCATCTGTGCCAAAAAATTGCATATCTTCCTGTGACATGGTTGTTAGTCAGTTCTCCAACTTGATTGATTATATTCAGGGTGATTGCACAACCACAGGACTGCCTACCGTTACGATTTTCTGTATTTTGTTATTATCAACAAATGACCTGAAAGTACGGAGACTAAACGAAAGTTAAGGGAACAAATTTTTTGTTTAGTACACCTGCATGAAGTCATGCTGATCAGTTCTTTCACCGTTGACAGCTATTACTGCATTTGATGTAGTTTCCCAGCATTGAAAGCATTGTTCTAAGTGGATCGTCCCATTTCGAAACAGTCATTTAATATCTAATTAATATATATATTTTTTAATATTGTTGTTTTTATTATTATAAAATTATTGTTATAGTATTTTATTTCAGTAGGCCTTTGTTTTATTGGAATGCTGCTTTGTGATAGGTGAACGTCCTGGCAGCTATGGGGGAGGAACAAGTGATTGCAGTGAAAGCGATGCAGAACTAATGTGTCCTCAGAGGATGCATACAAGGACTGGAACCCACAGCCCGCTGTTGGAAAAACTATCGGTCGCTACACCATGCTCTCCCGCTTTGACATGTTGACGACAGCATGGCACGAAAGGACACATTATATTTTGACATTACAGTTTTTATTTCCAGTGTATATTGCTGTTCTTCCGTTTTCCAGTATATATTGGCCTTGCACTTTCATTCTCCAGCGGACGATTTTTCTAGTTTGGACCTTATATTGGTATCTACGTACAATATTTACTTATTTTATTACTTATATATGTATTCAGTTTTATAGTTTTGACCAAGAGTTTCATTTTGATCATGGAATTTTCATAAATTTGTTTTGCAGTTGGGTTTTTAATTTTAAAGTGTTTGGTTTGATTTTCCGATTCTCCTTTGGGGTGGAATTGGATGAACTTTTTTTAAAATTAAGTTTTTTTAAAAAAATACTGCCTGCCATAACTTTTATTGGGATTTGTTTGAAACAGGCCAAACTACTTCTTGTTCTTGCAAACAAGATGGTTGATCGTGGCTCTCTGATTTGATTTTGTTGCAAAGCTATGTAGTGTTTTACGATGTTCTGTTTAGATTGTTCACATCTATGAAGAAATGGGTAAAAAAAAAATTCTGTTTTGAGTTTTCATGGCCATTGTAAGACTGCTCATTCTGATTTGAATTCTCATGGCTATGTGGAGATCAGTTGGTTTACCCGATTTGTTTTGTAGTGATGTGGTTGTGTGCAGTTGTGTTGTCCCTACTATATGCTGACGGGGAAGAGTATTGTGCGAGCGGTGGTAGTTGTCATAGCCCAAGGTCCCAGTCTGTGTGTGTATGCCTCTGTTCTGTGTGCATGTGTGTGTACAGAATTTGTTTTCACCATTATATGCAATCCCGTGTAAATAAATACATTGGACATGTGCTTCAGCCTTTTGTGTGGGTGTGTTTTGTCTGTGTATATAGCATGTCTAAATTTGTTTCTGATCTTTTAAGAGATGGATCTGTTGCTTATGGGTGTCGTCCAGCTATGACTTCGAAAGGTTCACTGGACCCTATAAACAATAAATCAAAACTAATAGCATGTGTTACTTTTCTCTGTCTGTGTGTGCATTTAGAAAGTTACCATTTTGTATGCCATTTGAAAATTGAACAGTGAATATGGTTATTGGATGCTCTTTCTCGCTCTGGGACACACAAAATGTGGCACACTCACTGTTCAATAATGTTGCATAAAAATGTATTTCCAAGATCAAGATACAAACAGACTGCACATGCAAAATGAAATCCAAATAGAAAATGGTTTTTTAAAAAAAAGTAAAACTGACTGAAATTGAAGTAATCGAGAGTAGTTGATTAATAAAATTGAGGCATGATAATAAATTATAGCACTAACGTCGCCAACGCACTGCCATGCCCGTTTTATCTTTCCAAAATGGTGCTCCTTGCCCAACGGCGGTCGGTCCCTAGGTGCGTATTGCCGACTGTTCTCATGAATTAACACTTGAGGGGCATGATGCTTTTTGGGGAGAGAAAAAAACAACTATGAATTAGTTCAAGTCGTCAACAATGATGGTAATCATTAATTATTATCAAAAAACGGTTAATCATCATTAACAAGAAGTATTGTATCGTACAGTAACAATCAAAATTGTACATCAACAACAATGACAAAGGGAGTGAAGAAACCACAAGAATTTTACAATGCAAAAAAGATTCAAACTCTCGATCGCTCACTCTTGCTCTCTTCTAACATTTTTGCCTTTCACTGAATCTTGTACTCAAACATTAGAAGAGTCTGAATGGCAAAAAAAATAATTTAAAAAAATTAATGGGGATTTATTGTAGAATCTCCCACTTGTGCTTACAAGTGAGAGGTCCAAAAAAAGCCCACCCCACTCCTAAGCCCCCCCCCCCCCCCTCCTCAAAAAAAAAAAAAAAAAGTAAACGAAGACACTAGCTTCACAAAACTACTACTTCTACCAAGAACTGCAAGAAACCTGGAACCACTGAAGTGCAATGTACGTACAGCTTCTACATTCTTGCAAGCAATATCTACACCTCCAAAAAACGCAAAACACTTTTTCCACACAGAAAAAACAAATAAAAAATAATTCACTACTTCATCGCATGCATTATTGGTCTTGCTACGAGCAACATTTTGAAGTACTACAGAGCAGTGGGCTACTTGTCAATCGTCAACGTCAGTTTGATGGGCCGTAATTTTATCACAAGCCATCCACGAAATTCAAATCATAACAATATAAATTGTTCAAAAAATCAATTCTACGGTCAATTCCCAAACGAAAAAAATTAAAATTTTAAAAAATATTTGGTGTGTTAATAATGCGTAGGCAATTTGAAATCACTCTGGTCATCGAACAAAGGCATAAAGCTCGAGTCTGAAGAAAATTAACATGAATCTTTTGGGGGAGTGGGAGTTAACATGTTCAGAATATATTGAAAAACAGCAATATGAAGAAATGTCCAAACATACACAAATTATAACAAGAGAGAGAGACTAGCCTACTAACAACTTCACTTACACATGTATGATACAATGTTCGTCTGTTATATGTGCCTATACTGTAAAGTCGGCTATGCTGTAGTCAAGTATTTGCCCCAGGAACCATGAAATTGTATTATTATTATTATTACACTACTCTATGTACAGTACCCGTACTGTTATGTACCATAACAAAATCAAAATTTGATAAAATAACGTGTGTGCTTTTTGTGTCAATCGTGCAAACATGGTAAGAAAACAAAAGTGAGTGGTAGAGAGCGGAGAATTAAGGTGGAAAAATTGGGTGAGGAGAAGGGAATGGGGCAAAAAAAAGTGAAGGGAGAGAACTCCATTATTTTAGCATCCTGAGTTATCTTTCTGGTTATGCTTTCAATGTATGGCACAGAGTGCAAAACAGTAAACAGAACATTTTTTGAGTGAGGCAATAATAAGAGTTTCTAGGTTTGGTGTGATAATGGCCATCTTGTCTGGCCTTGCCTTGTTGATGGGATATGGTTTTCATCGCCGTCTGTGAACCTGCCTGCTTCGCAATTGATCTTAACTTACAACAGATTTTTTTCCCTCTTTTCTTTTTTTAATTCCCTTCCCAAACCCACCCATCCAAATTTGGTGTACGTGTATGTGCATGTGTGTGAAATCATCAACATCCGCCAGTAAACTTCATATGCTTTCTGTGCACTTGATTTGACCTAACTGGAAACTCGCATAAGAAACAAATATTCTTCAGAAATATCGCAACAGACGATGTAAATGTATGGGTCATCATTCTATCCATCCTTACTACAAGGTACTTGCCCCTGCAAATTAAAATCCTTTTGTATAGTTCCCCCCCACGCTAAGGAGAAACACTCGGGGCCCTTCCTATCGTTTTATTAAGTGTATTGTTCCTAACATGTTGATCATGTTCAAGTTAGTCCTTTCCAATTCAAGCAAGCAATCATCTTGTATTGAACACATTGTGAGCTAACAACTGTTAACTTATCAACTGTGGCATTGATCAACTTGTAATAGGTAGGATAAGGTTCTAATTCTAGATGTTCATGATCGACCCAAACGTTCTGACTGTTAAATGTTATGAGCTAAGAATATTCTTTTGCCAGGTGTTTGTCACCATTTCATCCATCTTGTTTAAAGAATGATTGGGATAAAAATGATCATGTTTGGTGAATGTATGAATATTCCTAATTGAAATACATCATCAGCTATAGCAAAAATATTGTGCGCTTCATAGATTTATATTTAAAAAACAAACAAATTATACAAATGATTTTCTTTCTTTTTTTTTACACAGTAAGCCTAATTGTAAAGATGACTACTAAAATTGCTACATAGTCAAAACATAAACTAAAGGTTACTAATTAGCAAACAAACTGCTTCTAGGTTTAAACAGCTGCAATAGCTCACACAATCCAAAACTAAACATTTTGTTGATTCTACTTGTGATAAGCGCTATGATAGTACAGGTATCCGTAAATTCATCTAGCAACAACATTGTTTGTTACAGCACATATAGTAGGTATGAACGGTTTTCAGTCAGCTCAGGGAAACAGGAAACATGTGATGCCTGACCTCGCTCAAGATGATTACAACCACAAAGAACGCCGCTAAAACTGCGCACTGCACTATGTTCTCTGTGCAGATCTTGTAACAGCATACCCCTTGTGAGTGAACGCAGGAGAAAGCGCAGGCCTTCTGCTCAAGTTTCAGTAAAGGATTATATCCATAGATGCTGTACTTTCACTCCAGTCCAGGTGTTAATCAACCTTTACACAGTCCTTGTCGTAACGTCCTCTGCTGCGCTGCAGGGAGACCATTACTCGGGATTAATCTAAAGGCAACCCAGCCTAGTACACGGGTCTAAACATCAACAGTTCCACAGGTCAGCTCCACAGTCAAACAACGAGGAAAATGGACTAGCATAATGCATGAAAAATAAATGTGCCAAGCAGCATACTGCACCCAACCAACAACAACGTTACAAAACTATGGAGTGGAAAGGTGCTTTTCTGTATAGAGAATGACGGGCTATAAAAAAAAAAACATACATTTACACACCAAGTTAGCCAGGACCCAGTGTCTGAACAATCTTCAGTTTAAAATAAAATAAAATATTAAAAAAACAAAACAACTAAAGCACAATGCGCCTGAAACGTTTTGGAGATATCACACACAACCTGTGGCTTTTAATTTTTTTTTTTTTGTGATCACATGTTCCGCAGAAGTCCATTATGAATAATCTAATGTACATGCTCCGTGAACAATGAAAATAAATGTACAGACTTGGTGAAGGATGAATCAATGTACACGCTAAGTACTATCACCGAACGCCACTCAGCCACCAGTAAGCTCAGTCCAGGTACACCGGCACTCTTTAATACAGGTACGCAGGCACTAAAATTCCCTGTATTAAGTGCATGTACACTGATACTCATTGGACAGTAGCGTAAGTAGTCAAGAACAAAATTATCACAAGTACACAAGCACCAAGATGCCCTGTCTCAAGTACGCAGGCACCAAGGTGTCCTGTAACAAGAGCACAGGTAGCAGAATAGTTGCTACCATGACAACAGAACAAGAACACACTAACTTATTTTTGGTACACATGCACCAAACTCAACAAGTTTATGGAATACTCCCATCATTAGGAGAACCCCCAACCACCCACCCCTCCCCCCAAAAAATCTGATTTAAAAAAAAAATGTAATTCACAATACATAAACAAAAAAAATATTAGAAAAAAATACACTTCAGTAATCAGTAAAACCAAAGCCATTTTGAAAGACATTTTTGAATATACATGATGAAAAGTTCAACCCAAAGCTGTAGAGTTTTTTTTTTAAACCCACTTATGTGCAAAATTTGTCAAAAAAGGGGAAAACGTTCAAAGTTCAGCGGTTGTCTTCTTCTAGTAAGTCCTACTACACAAGATGTAAAGTGACTGTCAGTCCGCAAAAGTTGATTTTATTAAAAACAAACAAACAAACAGTTATCTGACCTTTTCACAAATTCTAAGCACGCACACGAACTAGACACAATAACAGTGTGCACTCTCTCCTTGAAAAAGAAAGAGCGGACATTTTCTACGGTTATCGACCACCTTGTGAATGAGCGCATATAGTCAAAGGTACGCCACCTATCACACAGCTCATATGTATATATCAATCATTCACACTCAATGCCTCAACTTTGGAAGAAAACTTTCCCTCCCCCCATACCCCCATAAACTGAACACTAAAGCGCTGAACAATAAATCACGAAATAAATAAATACATTACAATTACAAAAAAGGTAAAAGCAATATAAAATACTTTTTAAAAAAACTATCGCTATAAAAAATAAAATAAATAAATAAATATAAAATAGTTATTCAAATCCAAAATGTAACCAACACAAACCAATCCGAGTAATATCCATATGTTATGCTCAAAAGCATATGCATACGTTGCCAGAATCTGAAGATTAGTTTAGCTCATTTCAAACTTCAGTATGCCAATATCAAAAAAGATGATTTTAGTGTTAAAAATGACATTTCACCTAAAACAAAGTTGTTTTTTTTTCTAAATGATTAATCATAAAATGAATGTTATTAGCATAAGCACAAAAACTTGTGCAACAGTATTGCTGTTCATAAATCACCCTTGTCATAATTGCCTGTGTACATACGTCACAGCAAGCTAGGGCTTGCCAGATGGACAATATGACATATGTGCTGGTGGCCACTGGTCACTGCGTGGAGCCTAAGGAACCTTAAAGCCGATCTATGCCCAGCTCCACGGAAGAGCTAAGAGCACAGCGAAAATGGCCATAGGTAGCAATGGCTAAATGATAGTGTTGGGACAATACAGCAAAAAAGCCTACCACTATGTGTTATTTTGTACTAATACACTGGCTGCACAGGCACCTGTACCAGAATGTGAGTGCTGAGTTGAGTCACTAATATATACTAGTAGTACAGACTACGACACATTCTGATATAGGCGCTTGTGGCTGGCTATTATGGAACACACCAAACAATTACAATAAATTGAATTCAATTGATATCCCTACATGATATTTCATGGTTGCTGATGAAATAAATGCCTTTTGTTTTTGGGCCACTATTTGTTTTGATTGATTGATTGATTTATTGTTGCTTTAGGTCCAGCGGACTCCTCCGAGCCAAATCAGGACCGGACAACCCCCGATCCGCATAAAAGATCTGCTGAAACAACCCTAGTGGGAAAATTGAACGCCCTCCACCGGCCAGTCACTTTACAATAAAGACATCCCACGCGGGGGACGGCTGAGGGTTTACCTCAACTACGCGAACCCCCGGTTACAAAAACAAAATAGAATACAACCATCATTACAAATGATCAACGAAACATATACATATAAAATGCCTATATTGCTAAATACTAACATCATAGGAAGCCCTAGTGACCACCCAGCAGAAAGCGTCCAACACTCCCAAGCTGATCCAACAGACCTCATACACAAACAAGGAGTCTTGTCCAGGAAGAGTTTTCAAGAAAAAAGGTAGGTCATTGATCTAGCGAAGAAGAAGATAGTATAGCAGAGTGATAGGACAGAGCAGGAATGGGAAAGAGTATATGAGGAAGATAGCAACAGTGGGAATTTAAAGCACTAAATTTCCATAAAGTGGGGATACTATTTATACTGAAACCCCCGGCACTCCAACGGGGGTACTGTTGCCGCAGTGAATCTGTCATGCCTACAAAGGCAAGACAGGTTTTCAAATGGGGCTTTCACTGTTCCCTTTATAGGTTAGAACAATCTACAGTGGCAAGATTGCTCATGACCCCAAGGGGTACACTATTTGTTTAACAAAGGAGGATGTCAGCTAACGGAACACATGTACCGCGAAATCTGCCCTATCAGCCGCAATTTTTTCCTTTAACAAATTCGACCCCTGCGCCTAAAATATCAATGCGGCTTGTCTGTAGATTTTGCCTGTTGTTCACTCATGACACCAAAAGACGAAGCTTTCAGTGGCTTCAGTGGAAGTGGTGATGACTACTGATGGTATTTTGCCTGTGCTTGTTTATTGCTTGTATATTGCATATGGGTGGTGTAGCTGTACTTTAATTTTTCTGTTGCTTTGTCGAGCATTTGAGATTTGTCGGACATTGGTACTTTGCCCATCATCTGACAGGTTTCTGTGGCTAATTTGGGAGGTTTTTACGTGTGCCACTTCTGCGGCTTATAAACCAATGCGGCTTGTGCGTCACTAAATTCCCCGATTGTGAAACAAATTTAGGGGATGTGGCTTATGTATAGCAGTGCGCTCTATAACCCACATTTTGTGGTAGATTTTCATCCCATTCTTATTCAAGGTCAAGAGCGGCCTATCTTTCCGGAGAGTGCCAGTGTATACAGTACATGCAATTCATACCTCTATACCAACCAGTGTGATCAGTGCACCATACTTAGTGCCATTTTGGTATGCCATCCCAACACTATTCAATTCCACAACATAAACCACTGGCAGAAAGCAAGAAAGAGAGAGATGGAGAGAGGAGGTAAAATGTATCTTCCCTACCTAGACCCTTCTTCTTCCAGCTGGCACCCATGGTCTAAAGTTGAAATCATTGCTTCTAATAAAAGGATGATCTCGATGCTCTCACTAACTTCATTCCCATCTTGCCTAAGGTGAGACCACCTACTTTGATGTGTAGGATGATTTCAATGCCATATCACTCCATTCCTTCTTCCTAGGTGGACTACCTAACTTTAATGTGTAGGGTGATTTCAATGCTCTCACTTACTCCAATCCTTCTTTTTTTGCCTAAGGTGAGACTACCTAATTTATGGTTTAGGCTTGCTTTGTTTGGCCTTCCTCAGAGCCAGGCCAGAAGCTGCAACTTCACATTAAGATTTGGCCTAGGTTCTTCTGTGCATTCTGTGTTCTTCTACCTCCACTCCATATGCTATCCCCAGCACTATGAACCTACTTTGTGGGAGGGACGACGATGTGAATGAATGTGGAGCAAGAGATGCATGTTGTGTAGATAAGGGGGGACAACTGTGCAAATATAAACTTTAAAATGTGCATGTTGATTGGATAAGGTGGGGAAAGCTGGGGGTGGGGGGCCAATCATTGTGCAACTATAAATCCCTAATCAAATTATTGCAATCAATCAATAAATTTAAAATGTAAAAAATGTTGAGCAGTAGTCACACAGATCATCACTCTAAACGGTCAGACAAGTGGTGCCGTTGGTGGGAAATAATGTTCATGTGCGTTCTAGCTGGTTCCATTCACCCTGCAAAGTCAACAAATATAGAATGAGTTAAAATTAATAATAATTAATAATAATAATAATAATAATAATAATAATAATAATAAGTGGATTCATTGGGCGCCTAACCTCTATTTAGTCCAATCACCTGGAACAAATTTCTCCTCTCTTTCTGCAGCAAGCCTACACTCTCTGCCTTCAAATCTGCTCTTAATACCTCAGTTGTTTCAGACTCGGTGATCCATTCAGTTTGACCTCCAACTCCGACTTATTTTTGAGTTGCTTCTTCTCTTGACGACGATGATGATGTCCATTTATACCGCGCATGTCTCCATCCATGGCCCAATGCTAAGTGCTCAGGCCGATACAGGAGCTATCTTGAGCTGCCTGATGCGCCACCTTGCAGCTTTTGGGGCGCATATTGTGACGCCCAGATGAATGAGCACTATCCTGTGAACCGGGGATGAGAGGGAGGGAGAAAGTGACCTTTTCCATGCTGGGTGTATTTGTGTAACCGGCACTCGCCCATTTAGGACATGAGCGTCAGGATCTTTAAAGTTCGTGCTATGGAATGCATGCGTGCACAGACTAGACCTCGGTTTATACTCTCATCCAAAGGAGGAGAAGCGCAGTGCTTCGGGTTTTTATTTTTATTTTTAAAAAAAGTTTCCCTGTGCCGTGTCGTTGGAACCTCTAGGCTGCAATGTTATTGCCTGACATTGGAGTACATGGCGTTCACCACTGAGCGAACTGTGTTCCTTCCTTGGTATTATGTGTTGTTACATTTCAAGGATATGTGTGTGTGTGCATGTTGCCAAAGTGTTGGTATGCGCCTACGCCTAGAGTACACTATTTTTGTCTAGATTTGGCAGAATACAAATCTTCGTATTATTAATATTATTATTTCTTTGATAAAGAAAGAAAGAGATTACTCTTATATAGCGCACTTACAAGCTCAGAGAGCTTCTCAAAGCGCTGGCCACTAATATCCAGCAATCACAAAATAGTTTGCTGAAGTCAGGATTCGAACCCACGTCGCCCAAGACGTGTGTACACAAGTCGTGCACTCTGACCACTGAATAAAGCTCTACGCGCTCTATTTTTCATTATATTTTCTTCGTATTCTTCTTCTCCTTCGTCCTTCCTATTCACCTCTTCTTTTCTTTTTATATTCTTTGTTTTTCTTTTGCGTACAACGTTCTATGACCTCTTCTCCTCCGCCTTCCTTGGTTAGTAAGCCTAAGAATCCCACAAACATAATCTCATATTTCAATACATCTTTTGGTATAACTCGACCCGCTGAAACACCTAAAATCAAGTCTTGCTTTTTTTCCATGGACATTTGCCAACATTTGTACACATTCCAAATCTCACTTGCCGCTCATCCATAAACCAAACACAAACAATCTATACCAAAAGCAAGAGCTCAAGTATTAGTACTGCTGGCTATGAACAATAAATGAAAAACGTCTACAAAACCCGTTCAAAACCATTCATGCTAAACACTGAACAGCTATATCTTTTTTCAGTCTACTAAAACATCCATCAAAACATCTATGAAAGGCAGAAAAGTTTAGTGGTTTTTTACCATTTCAAAAACATTAATTAAAAATGGTTCACCGAATTTGTACTTTAAAAATGAACAACCTATTGGCTTGATTCAAGTGCTGTTCTTACAGTCACCAACATTTTCTCAGAGAAGAAAAACAAGATTTATAAACTGTTTGTTTCTCATAAAGAAAAAAACCCAGCCCATTTGACAGCATTATTTATTTAAGTATGTCCAGTTTTTAATTTTTTTTTTTTAAATTTAGAAAATGCAACAGTTTTATGTTAAGTTCATCCGTATGGCTCAATGTAGCGACGGCATATAAACAGAAATTCAAAATATTAGAAATAATTGTAACAAGATGAAAAGAAAAATAACTGGGTTTGTTGTTAATAAAAACATGACACAACAACTGCTTATATTCAAGTCCTGCTGTGGCAACAATTGCTTTTTGTCTTTGTTAAAAAAAAACCACCACAACTTGATTACTTTCAAAAAACCGGATAAATTCCAGGCATTTTCAGCAAACGTCACTGTAGTCACTGACATCCTGTCCTATCCTGTCCCGTAACCCTGAGGTCGTAGGGGCACCACAGATGATCATTTAACCAGCATACTCCATCTTTCTCTGTCCTCAGGAGCCCTGATGGCTTCGCTCAGTGTCAAACCAGTCCATTCTCGAATGTTGTCCTCCCACCTCTTTTTTGGTCTCCCTCTTCTTCTACCTCCTTGCACTGTGCCTTGCAGAATAGTCTTTGCAAGGCCTGATGATCTGGTGACGTGGCCATACCATCGGAGTTTCCGTTTCTTCATCACTGTGAGCAGGTCATCGTGTTGTCCAATGGCTTGTGTGATGGTCTGTCGGACTTCATCGTTGGTGATGTGTTGGGTATAGGAAATGCCCAGAAGTCTTCTGTAGCACCTCATCTCCATGCTTTGTATTTTTCGTTGGAGATCTGCTGTGAGGGTCCATGCTTCGCAAGCATATAGGAGGATGGAGATGACAAGGGAGCGCAGCAGCGCATCACTAAAAAAAAAAGTGAACCAAAAAAGAACAACAACCACCTCCCCTCCCACCCACCCCCACCCCCTACCCCCCCCCCCCCAAAAAAAAAGCAATAACTACCATGACTGCGACTAGATATTAGAAATATTTTCGGCTACAAATTCTCTCTCCGCAAAGTCAGTGCCTCCCCAATTCAATTGCCACCCAGCTAAATTGTGGATACTGTTTTTCCCCGCGTGAAGAGATTCTTCATAAAGGACTTCAGCTATTTTTCCTATCAGCTTCTTCATGGTCTCTGAATACACTTTTTCATGGCCTAAACTAAAGGCAACAGGGCGTTAAGCATTGCTCGTACCTCTTTACCAGTATTCAGCGTAAATTCCAAGCAAGTTCTACTATCATGCGGTCAAATACCTATGTATTCCTCTTCTTCTAAACTCAACAACATTGTGTTTGGGTATTTTTTTCCCCCAATATACAGCACAAATTAAAGTTGGGCTTAATCTGAGGAACAAAACTCCCTAAAACATACCATACTACAAAAGAAAATCGTTTTGCCAAAAGCAAGTTCACTACAGTTTCAGAAAGTTCAGCTTTCGTGAACTTTCAACATTAGATCTAAATCAACGAGACTATGCAACTGACATGCTTTATAGCAAAAATAATGGTATATTACAAATTGCAAATTAAATTAAAACAAATACTTTAAAAGTACATATATAATTTTTTGTTTGTTTTTGAAATTGTGGTAAAAGTGTAATTTATCATTCCCCAGATTCAACAGAAAGAGTGGGTCTTGTATGAATACTACAGTCCGCTTGGTTTCAGATCTAAAGCCACATACAAACTACCATCACACATGTTAGATGGGCGATTGATTAAGTTCATGCTACGAGCGTTAGTCACAGACTACAGAATATACGCACACACAAAAAAACTAAGTTCAGTTTCTCACCAACTCATTGTTTCACCAAACTTGTATGTATTTAAAAACACTAGAACAATCCAGCCAACCAACCAAACAAACAACTTGCTTGCTTGTACCTCATGAACATGCAAATCATCATGTAGCCCAAAGCCATATGGACCCCCAGGTCCCATCCAGGTTTTTTTGGACTCCTTGCAACAGAACACACAAAAGTCTAAGGGTTCAGCTTGATTTGGGGTAAGGAATGGAGAGAGGGGATGGGGTAGGGCGGAGCTCTACTAACGGTCCAACAGAACTACAGTACAGTCACAGGCATAAACATAGGTGGGTGATGCCATGCTGGCTGTGTGTGGCGTTCTGCAACACTCGGGAGAATCGAATCGAACCCGCTACACTCCTCGGCCTTAGGGGCGTGTCACTAGGAGCGCAAAAGCGCGTCCAGGTTAGGGTTCGAGTCCTGCAGGCCGCTCTGGGCCAGCCCCGTGGTGGAAGAGTGGTGGGCGAAGAGAGAGGACGTGGGGAACAGCTTGTACCAGCCGATGACGATGTTGCTAAGGTCAAGGTCATCCAGCAGAATCTGGGCCACGCCCATGAACACTTTCTTGTCCATGCGGCCGTAGTCTCCCCACACAGTCACCTGCCCACAGGAGAAAGGTTAGTAAATTATCGTCATCGGGATTATTCTCATGAATTATCATATTCATTATTATTCTCATGGAGTATCATATTCAGCATTATTCTCATTAAATTTCATATTTAAGATTATTTTCATTAAATATAACATTTAGCATTATTCTCATTAAGTTTCATATTCAGCATTATTCTCATTGTCATATTCAAGATTATTCTAATTAATTATCGCATTCAGGATTATTATCGAACTTATTTTAGTGTAATGCTAATTAGGCACATTTACTGACACGCTTGGTTCAGGAACATTTCATTTCCAAAGGCGAAGACTCTTTAACAGAATATTTATTACATTTACTGCGCTGTACCAGAGGTGCCAAACGTCACCATGTTTAAATTGTCTACAAAAGCTTTGTACTGAATTGGCCAAAGTCATCAGTATACCAGAATTCTCACCAGCCAGTTAATCACTTCCAGTCAAATTGAAAATGAATGGGTGAAAATCCGTCTCCAACGGACCAAAGAGGGTGCTTGATTCAGTAATAAAATCAGCTACAGAAAAAAAAAAAAAGACAAAAAAGAAATGTTTGACTGCATCTAATACAATTATTGAAGAGAGGGAGGAAACCGGAGAAAACCCTAAGAGACCCGAATAGTCTTGCCAGTCCTTTTAGCACTTTAAAAGAAGAAAAGACACGGATGTCGTAACGGTCTAACCTGTAGTATCCTGTTGCGATAGGACTCGCTGAAGACGAGCTGCTGCTGGTACAATGGGTCCAGCGTGCGTCGCGCTGTGGTCGTCTTCTGCTTCTCCACACAGTGCTTCCCTTCCAGCAGGTACACTTTCACATAAGGCGCTGCACAGCATACACCAATGTGTCGTGGTAAAAAGCTTCTCTGCTCATTTTAATCGGGGCAAATAAATATTGCTCTCTGTGGATTTTTATAGCCGCAAATAAATCCTATTCTCTGTGGATTTTAATAGCAGCAATAAATCCCGTCCTCTGGATTTTAATAGCACAATAAATCTTGTTCTGTGTGGGTTTTAATAGCAACAATAAATCTTGCTCCATGTGGATTTTAATAACAGCAATAAATCTCGTTACGTGTGGATTTTAATAGCAGCAATAAACCTTGCTCTCTGTGGATTTTAATAGCAGCAATAAATCTTGTTCTCTCTGGATTTTAACAGCAGCAATAAATCTTGTTCCATGTGGATTTTAAAAGCAGCAATAAATCTTGCTCTCTGTGGATTTTAAAAGCAGCAATAAATCTTGCTCTCTGTGGATTTTAATAGCAGCAATAAATCTTGCTCTCTGTGGATTTTAAAAGCAGCAATAAATCTTCTTCCAAGTGGCATTTAACAGCAGCAACTAAATAAAACTGATGTGCAAGGCGAGAGTATTCCCACACTTTCTTATCCTCAATCAGTTCAATGCACTACTGCCAGCTATTTGGAGTCACTTCCAATTCTCTGCTACACACAGCAGCAGAAAGATCAACCCCTGTAGTGTTTGTAGCTTTTTTTTTTTTACCGGTAAGTGACCCTGGTCCAAGCTGTTGCCTATAAGGTTCTCTATCATTACTGCCGGACTCACCAGGCAAGACACGGGCAC
Organism: Oncomelania hupensis; assembly: GCA_036898135.1. Lineage (NCBI taxonomy): Eukaryota > Metazoa > Mollusca > Gastropoda > Littorinimorpha > Pomatiopsidae > Oncomelania > Oncomelania hupensis. The sequence continues at coordinate 41,695,634 of CM072526.1, forward strand.
CGGGTTTGGAGGTCAGGCCGCGAGCTCGTATAACCTCCACCTCCAGGTGACCCTTGCGGTCGTAGAGGCCGAGCTGGATCTCGCCCAGGCAAGGGGCCCCTAGGACCTGCCGGCCCACCAGCTGCGAGGGTCCCAGCCCCTCCACAAACTCCCCAAACTGGCCGTCAGACCCCAGCCGCATGCCTGAAGGGATCCACATGCTGCAATAACACACACGTGCACACACACACACACATGGACATGCACACACGCACACATACATTTTCATCATTTCAATATATCTATGTGGCTACAATGCATGGTTTAACAAAGGAGAAGGAGGCAGGGGAAAAGACATTGATTGATTGATTGATTGTTGCTTTAGGTCCAGCGGACTCTTCCGAGCCAAATCAGGACCGGACAACCCCCAATCCGCATAAAAGATCTGCCGAAACAACCCTAGTGGGAAAATTGAACGCCCTCCACCGGCCAGTCACTTTACAATAAAGACATCCCACGCAGGGGACGGCTGAGGCTTTACCCCAACTACTCGAACCCCCGGTTACAAAAACAAAATAGAATACAAACATCATTATAAATTATCAACAAAACACATACATATAAAATGCCTATAGTGCTAAATAATAACATCATAGGAAGCCCTAGTGACCACCCGGCAGAAAGCGTCCAACACTCCCAAGCTGATCCAACAGACCTCATACACAAACAAGGAGTCTTGTCCAGGAAGAGTTTTCAAGAAAAAAAGGTAGGTCATTGATCTAGCGAAGAAGAAGATAGTATAGCAGAGTGATAGGACAGATCAGGAATGGGAAAGATCAAATGAGGAAGACAGCGACAGTGGGAATTTAAAGCACTAAATTTCCAGAAAGTGGGGATACTATTTATACTGAAACCCCCGGCACTCTAACAGGGGTACTGTTGCCGCAGTGAATCAGTCATGCCTACAAAGGCAAGACAGGTTTTCAACTGGGGCTTTCACTTTTCCCTTTATAGGTTAGAACAATCTACAGTGGCAAGATTGCTCATGACCCCAAGGGGTGGGAAAAGACATAAGACACAGGACATAAGATATAAGACATTTTATTTGTCCAAAGGATTACATTGAAAAAAAAAAACAACAAAAAAACACAAAAGCATATCAATAAAAATCTTTAAAAAAAAAACAAAAAAAAAACAGTAACAACCGACCAGTACTTTGAATAACAACAAAATTACGACGGACTAACCGCAATGACTTTAACTGTGCTTCTGAGGATGCATGCGAAACATGACGACGATAATAATGACGGTGGTGATGATAGAAACATCTAGAACATGATACCTCTTGGGCTCGAAAAGCACTACATAAGAATGACTAAATACCTAAGTAAATGAATAAATAAGTACTAAACACCAAAAGTACTATTTAAAGAGAAAGCTGTGTGACACTGATGTGATGACACTATTACTTAATCCTTCTTAAACAGCACTTTTCTAATTCAAGAGCTGCTCCAGGCACTGGCCGATACAGGATCTAATCTAAGAAATGTAGAGACCTTTCCCACAGTTTCAAGTATTATTTCCCCAATGTTGGTGTCGACCTAGACACTACAGCCTGCGGGGTATTTGATCATTTCAACTTTTTTTTTTTTCGACGTGGATGTGATACTACAATGGACTTAGAATCGGGATTTGAAATGTATGAATTGTCTTAGGTTGCTGCCTGAATTTATTTAACTTGCAGTTGGTGAGCAGGTAGCTGTTTTTTCAGTACCCACCGCCTTGTCAACACCCCTTCTTTCTTGCCATGGACCTTCCTAGCCTAAGCAAAGTAAGAATAAAATAAAATAAAATAATAACTGTCCAAAAATAAAATAATTTTAAAGAAGAAGAAGAACCACAACAGCAACTGCAACAATAACAGCAACAACAGCAACAGCAACAACAACAAGATGCTGATGATTTATGATGATGGTGATGATTTATGATGATGATGATGACGATAATGATAATGATGATAAAAATTTGATGACATGGATAATGATAATGATGATGGTGATGATGATGATTAAAATGAAGATCAAGATGAGGAAGATGAACGATGATAAATATGATGAAGATGAAGATGATGATATAGATGAAAATAATGATGATGATGGTGAAGATGATGAAAAAGATGAAAATGATAATGATGATGTTCATTTGCCAAGCACTGATCTCCAATTCTTTCATCCAGAAAGTGAAGCACATGCTTCTCAATCCCCACAAAATGTGATGTACACATAACGGAGTGGGACTACTCACACACTGGAAGAGTCACTACTAATACTGCCGATGCTGCCATCAGTGGAGTCCTTGGACGCCTGCTTGGACATTCCGCCCCTCAAGTCTACCGGCCCCACCTCCTCGCTGCGTTGGAACGAGCTTCTCTTCTTGCCTGCAAGAGACAGTCAAAATGTCAAAGTCTCATTGATATTATTGTGGCATTTTTAAAGCGTTCTCGGCTAGCAGGTGAGATTTTCAGCATTGCGAGTGAGATGTGATGTTGGAGGACTTTAACAAGGTGCATGTGAAGTCCATAATTTGGTATTCTTAGTATATATGTATAATTATGAATCACAAGTTTAAAATTATATATATAAATATATTATATATATAAATGTTTCCTTTCAAATTGTGATTTTGTGCCTGTTTGAATTCGTTTTGAATTAATAAGGATGTGCTGTTTTGTATTGTACTGTATGTTATCGTATTGTACTGTATAGTATACTACATATGTACTACATACACATACACGTTTCACCCAAAATCACATGCACAAGGAAAATCAAAAACGAAATCTTCATACACAACGGCGGCTTGTCACTGACTTACCTCGGTTTGCAAGCTGTGTGGCGCTGCTGCTTCGTCGATTGAGCCCCACAAGGGAGGCAACTTTGTGTCCCAGGCTAGGCCGTCGTTTCCTCCCTTCTGTCACGCTGCTGGACACTGCAGAGTCAGAGACGCTGCCGTCAGTTTTTTCAAAGCCCTGGCTGTCGCTGGACGAACTGCGTGTCACCTGTTTGCGAGGGATAGTGGTGCGACTCTCCATCTTGGAAGTGAACTCACTGCAATTAGACAACAAAATGTGAACATCAGAAAATTACAAAAAATAACAAATAAATAAATAAATAAAAATAAACAAACTTTTTTTTTTCTATCCATTAAAAACTTGGACATATTAAAACCCCTTGCGGACTAAAAATGACAAATATAATTCATGTTCAAATTCTGACGAGGTCAGAGTCGTCCTTTTCGCCTTTGGAATAAAAAAGCTATATTCAGGTATTTAAAACTAACCCCCATGTATTCTAACTGGTATCTACACAACCCTGTAAAATAACGCATATAATAAATGTGTTGTTTTAGGAATGAGAAAAGAGGGAGAGGAAAAACTTTAACTCTTTCCCTGCCAGGCATGTTTCCACGTTTGTGCCAGACATTTCTCTGGCACCGGAAAGAAAGTTCAGTACCTTAGGCATTTAAGCTACTGTTCTTTCAATAATAATTGTTAAATAGACATATTTCATATCAAATTAAAGGTAAAAGAGTGAAGAATAAGAAAAAAAAACACAAAAATGTTAATTTGATTATGTTATTGAAATATGTGTTTTGAAAGCATGTTGATCTTTTTGAAATGATAAAATAAAATAAAAAATATTTCTACATACCACAGTGATAAAACAAATCTGGAGGAATAATTCCAATCACTGAATCAGCTTCACAAACCAGCAAGAAAATTTATTTAGGATCAAAATACACTTTACAGTTTGAAATTATATTGATTATTAGCACAGAGTTGGACACACTGTCGATTGTGCCCATCACTATGCTTAGTAAAATGCACAATAAACACTCTAAAAACGAATCAATTTGAAGAAAAAAAGCGCCTGTCGATCGAGAACGAAAGTAGAAAGAGTTATCTCTCTTTGGTTAAAATAAAACTTGGATTGGACTGCGCAAAAAACCGGAACGAAACGGAAAACTGAAATCGACGATATATCGTCGATTGGCACAAACATGGCGGCTCAGATCGACGATATATCGTCGATTGGCAGGGAAAGAGTTAACACATTAAAAAAAAAGTATTTGGAGAAAAAAACTGGATGTCACTGATGACTTCCTCTCCATGTCAGTGCCAAACAAAGCCACTACAAATTCTATGAGGAACACTGACTGGCGGACTACCTTCAACACTACTTTCAATAAGGTGCTCAACTGTGTACACGCACACACCAAAGTCAACAGTAAACATAAACCCTAGAATAGAACAGAACAGAATAGAATAGAATGGATTAGAATAGAATAGAATGGGATTATAAAAGAATGGATTAAAATAGAATGGATTAGAATAGAATAGAATGAATTAGAATAGAATGAATTAGAATATAATAGAATGAAATAGAATAGAATGGATTAGAATAGAATAGAAAGGAATAGAATGGATTAAAATAGAATAGAATGGATTAGAATAGAATGAATTAGAATATAATAGAATGAATTAGAATAGAATGGATTAGAATAGAATAGAATAAAACGGAATGAAATAGAATGGAAAGGAATATAATAAATTAATTTATTTAATCACTTTTATACAGCGTTTTTCCAGCTCAAAAGCTGCTCTAAAGACTGCTGGCCGATACAGTATCTAACTCAATCTGCCCACTTGCAACCTTTGGGCGCATGGTCTGATTGCCAGATGACTGAGCACAATCTTGGGCGACCAGGGTTGGAGAGAAGGCACTTCGTGCATGCTGGGTGTATCTGTGTAGCTGGTACTCAACTGTTTAGGACATGATGTTTAAAGTGTGTGCGTTGGAATGCGTGCGTGCACAGATTGGACCTCTGTTCATACTCTAACCTGAAGGACAGAAAGAAAAGAAAGAAAGAAAGAAAATGCAAAGAAAAAAAAAGAAAGAAAGAAAGGAGGCAAGAAAGAGAATGCAGAGAAACACACCAGCTCAGTTCCTACGTGAGCAGCGCTGTTTAGTTCCTCCATATTTTGCTTGCTGCGGGCTATTTATAGCTTGCCTGCACCCTCCCTTCCAGAGAAAGGAAGCATCGGCGAAGCTATTTATAGCTAGCCTGGATGACCTAACCTCAAAATCTAAAAGCTTTGGTTGAGTCGCTGTGGAAAGAAAGACATTATGTTCTCAAAAAGCGAGAAACACAAATCAAAACCAACGCAGGAAAAGAAAAAAAAAAGTTGTACAGTACACTTACAGTCCCATTTAAAAAAAAAAAATAATTTGAATTTTTACCGAAAAGTACAAACTTTTTTGGACTCCTACAAAAATTTGGATCAAAAGCGAAATTAATTTTCCTGCATTGGCATAGAACGATGCTACTAACCTTACAGGGCACAACATCAAGAAAGGGTAAACCACACAGTACCTATACCTGAGTTTGCGACGGGGACGCTCCGACTGGGTGGACCTGACGCTGATCGTGCTGACCTTGGACACCTCTGACATGTCACTTGTCTCCGAGTTGTCACTGGCAACGTCGTCTGACATGTCAGGGCTGAATTCTGTCCCAGGAAAAAATTATTGTTAGCACGTCCCGGATGAATTAATTTTGTAATATTGACCCCCATTTTATGTGTGTGGAGGGGTGGGGGTGGGGGCGGGACTGCTAAAGGGGGAATGGCGCTGAATTACAACCATTATTTTGTTTGCCAGGCAATCATTAAAAGAAAGGTATCCCAAATTTATAGGTTAAAAAGTATTTTAAAAAAATAACTGAGGTAAATTTCATTTCTGAAAGGTAATGTAATTTTTTATACAAGTACGCTATTTGGCAAAAAGACACCCTCCACCCCCAATTTTTTATTTTTTGCTGAGCGCACGTGAGTCAAAAAGGAATGCAATGAAACCCAAGGTAAAAAAGACAAAGAACATGTTCTAGATGACCTTAAAAGGATAATCATGGCTGGGCGACCATAAAGACAGAATATTTAGGACATTTCAGGTCCCAGGCCCTTTATCAATCCAACACAATTCCCCACCTTTGTTGCGGCGACTGCGATGGACGCGCTCAAAGTCGCGGCCCCTGTCATAGCCTCGGTCCAGGCGGTCGCGGTCCCGTGACATGGACCTGTCGTGGCGGTCGACGTAGTCGCTGGAGCGTGACCTTGGGGAGTGGTGGTCCCGCTCGTAGTCGAGGCGATGGTGAGGCATGTTGCTGCCTTCCTGCTGCAGCTTCATCTTCAGCTTCATGATGCGTGCTCTCTCTTCCAGGTCTTGAGTTACTGTTAAGGATGACACTCAAGTTGTACAAATAAAATATATGACCATAGTAGAACGACTGATGCATTTATGTTAAGGCCTTGGACCCCATTAATACCTATATTTCCCTGAGAAAAAAAGAGATCCCTAGAACCCATTTCTCAATACAACTGAGAGGTCACAGGAATCCCTTTATCTTTGATTTCAGGACCAGCTTGTGAAGGGCCATGCCCATAGTCTCCCCTGCTTTTTACCTCCCTTGATTTGAAATCACCTGTACCCAATCATGTCTAGATGGAATGGGGCCATCGCAAAGCAAACTGTGAAAATAAAATAAAATAAAATAACTGGAGTTCCTCTAACTGTACATTGCCGTTACTGCAGCATTTGAATGAATCCTTGGGAGTGAATGTGTGTGTTACGTTGAAACACATATGGTAGTATGTCTGAAACGCGCACGATAGATCTAATCGTTTCGTTTTGCAAAGTATTCAATAATAGAATGTATTTACCTTTGATTTGAGTTTGCATTGTTGTTAGAAGAAGCTTTGTATAACGTTGATAATTTTCGTTAGTCGATATTATTGGAGAATTTTCTAGATGTGAGTATTTACTATCGATGGAAACTTCCCGATAAATATCGAAGTATGCGAACGTTCCCGGAAGGAGAAGAAATATGTATGACGTAAGACAGTAATGACGAAGTTAGAAGCGATTGGTTAAATTACGTCATACGAGATTGATCCAGGTTATTCGGGAGTATCAAGAGACTATTTAAGTGCCGCGCTGTTTCAAAAGAGAATAGTTGTTGATAGTGAGTTGGAAAGTAAAATTTGAGAGTGGAAAAGCGATTGAGCGATTGTATGCAGTTGTTGATGTGTGCTGAATAAAAGTGGAAAACTTCATACGTCGACTTTGTGACTTGTATGCTGATTGAGCAGGCTGCGTGGATAAACGAATCTGAGTTACACCTTATCAGGACTTCAGCATCGGGGCTGAATCAAATACTGATAAAACACCACCATCGATTCGAGTGTAACATTTTGGGGGTCAGCCGCGATTCACGCCATAGCCAAGGGTTCAACTGCTACAACAAGCGAGTCAACGTTAAGCAGTCATCGAGGGTAGCCGCCAACGAGTTGCGTCGAGAGGGACCAACATACTGGGACTACGTCCGAAAGATTCGGGTTGACTGCAAGGGCGTGTAGTCGCTGAAGAGTTGCTTCGTGAGCGAACAACAGATCGGGACTACGTGGCTGCCGCAAGACTACGTCGAGGGAGAGTCTCGGAGCTACATCGCCAGTATTAGAGAGAGCGACGAGCGGACGTCGCGTCTACTTCAGCACAGGAGCGTGTACATCCAGCGTGGTGCAGCGTCGCATACGACGAGGACAGCGGGGCCTGCGTCAGCGAAGGCGACTAGTGACAAGCATCAGCGCTACTGCAGAAAGCGTGCTGTTCTAGAACAGTCTAGAAAGGTACAGCACAGTCAAGAACTTTCTAGAAAAAGAACCTTCCAGAAAAGAACTTTCCAGAAAAGAACTTTCCAGAAAAGAACTTTCCAGAAAAGAACTTTCCAGAAAAGCATCAAGATGACTGACTTCTGGCAGAAAGGGATTGCACTGAATCTGAAAGGCAAACAGCTGACGGAGTACGTCAAATCCCAGGAGAGAATACAAGAACGAGAATTAGAAGAGCAGCGTCGCCGTGAAGAAAGAGAATTAGAAGAGCAGCGTCGCCGAGAAGAAAGAGAAGAGCGGCGTCAAGAAAGAGAAGAGCGGCGTCAAGAAAGAGAGATGGAAGAGAGACGACTAGAAGCTGATCGTCAGTACCAGTTAGAGTTGGCGCGTATCCAAAACAATCAGCATGCGCCACAAGTCATCAATGACCACATGGCTCCAAAATTGCCGGCGTTCGTCGACGGGAAGGACCAGATTGACAGTTATTTGGCGAGATTTGAAAGGTTTGCCAAAAGCTCTAACTGGCAACCTCAAGACTGGGCGATTCGACTAAGTGCACTTCTGACGGGGCAAGCACTCGACGTCTACACCAGATTGTCGGACGATGACGCTAAAGACTACGACGTCTTGAAAGAGGCCCTATTGCAGTGCTACAACTTTACAGAGAAGGGCTACCGTAAACGCTTCCGTGAATGCCGGCCTAAGTCAGACGAGACGCCAAAGCAGTTTGTGGAGCGCCTGTCGTCATATCTACACAAGTGGGTGGAGTTATCAGGCGAAAGGAAGTCTTACGACAGTCTCCATGACCTGATCGTGAAGGAACAATTTCTCAATGCCTGTCACAAGGACCTAGCGACCCACTTAGAAGAACAAAAGCTGCAGACGCTTAAAGATGTGACTGAGGCTGCTGAAAGATATCTCATCGCTCATGGGAAGACCCTGGGGCCACCCAGCGCGACGAAACATTTTCAGAAGACTGGAAACCATGTGAACCAGATCCAGGGGAGCCAGACGAACCAGAAACAGACGGACTCCACGCCACTTCCCAGGGAAGGGCATTCAAGAGGCTGTTTTACCTGCAACGCTACAGACCACAGAGCGGCTAACTGTCCTCAAAACAAAAGTAGCGGACAGCGGAGCAGTACGGACAATTCAGCGGCGGGCAACCGGCAGAGGCGGTTCTCCAATCAACGGCAAACCAGTAGATCTGACCATCAAGTGTGCGGCGGGAGCGTCATTCTTCCGAGTGAGACCGAGCGCACAGCTACCCCTGCGGACGTGCAAGAGTGCATGACTGATGGCCAACTCCTCCTTGCCAACGGGAAATCCATCCCTGTCGTCGCCAGCGCAGCTGTGACCGTACAGAACATGCCTGTTTCCAAGGGACGCGTCGGAAATCATGAAGTGACTGTTTTAAGAGACTCTGGCTGCAGTGGGGTCATCGTCAGAGAAGACCTAATCGCTAAAGAACAATTCACTGGCGATTCTAAATGGACACTCATGGCCGACAGCAAATGTGTGAAAGCGCCAGTTGCGAAGATTCATGTCAACACCCCTTTCTACATAGGCGAAGTAGAAGCGGTTTGCCTGAAGAAGCCGCTATACGATTTGATGATCGGGAACATCGACGGCGCGAGACGACCCGACGACCCCGATTCAGAATGGAGTCCTGCCTCAACCCAACGCGTCGAAGTTGTGGAGGAGGATCCATTGCCGTTTCCCGATGGAGACCTTACAGAGCTGCTACGGGACAATGTGGTTACTCCGGCTCAGCCCTGCCGACCAGAGATCGTCGGTGCTGTTACTACTAGGGCCCAGGCCAGGAGAGACAAGACGTCTACGCCACTGAAAGTCGCCGACAACTCTAAAGCTGCCATCGTGGACAGAGATAAGCTGATCCAGCTCCAGGAAGCTGATAGTACTTTAAACAAGTACAGGAACCGCCAAGACCACGTGACCAAAGGCAGTGGTACGGTCTATTTTGAGGTGAAAGCCAAGATCCTGTACCGAATCTTCCAGCACCCGAGGGTCAACGGAGGGAAACCACTACGTCAAGTCTTGGTACCGTTACCCCTAAGGCGCCAGGTGATGGAAGTAGCGCATGACTCAATCATGGGAGGTCACCTGGGTATCAAGAAGACGTCGGATAGAATCCAGGCGGTGTTCTACTGGCCAGGACTTCATGCGGACGTCAGCCGTTTCTGCCGATCATGTGACATTTGCCAGAAGACCATACCTCGAGGAAGGGTCCCGAAAGTGCCTATGCAGAGGATGCCTCTGATCAACCGACCTTTCAAGAGGGTGGCCTTAGACTTAATCGGCGAAATAAGACCTCCGAGTGAAGAAGGTCATCGGTGGGTACTGACTTTAGTGGACTATGCGACTCGGTACCCAGAAGCAGTGCCACTGAAGAAGATTGACACTGAAACTGTAGCAGAGGCACTGGTGGACATGTTCAGTAGACTTGGAGTGCCTGAAGAAATTCTGACAGACCTCGGGACACAGTTCGTCTCTGACTGTATGAAGGAGGTCAACAGACTGCTGAGCATCCGGCATTTGACTACGACACCCTACCATCCGATGTGCAACGGGCTCGTCGAAAAGTTCAATGCTACGCTGAAGTCCACCCTGAAGAAACTGTGCAGCGAGCAGCCCAGACAATGGCATCGCTACATCAACGCCCTACTTTTCGCCTACAGAGAAGTACCGCAGGAGTCCACCGGCTTTTCTCCGTTCGAGCTGCTGTACGGAAGAACCATCAGAGGGCCGATGCACATCCTGAAAGAACTGTGGACGAAAGAAGTAGAGACCCCAGAGGTGAAGAACAGCTACCAGTACGTGTTTGAGCTACGGGAGAAGCTGGAGCAGACTCTCGAGATAGCCAGAGAAAACCTGAAGAAGTCCCAGGACTGTGACCGTAGGGCTGTGAACAGGAAGTTTAAACCTGGCAACAAAGTGCTGGTGCTGCTACCTACTGATCACAATAAGTTGCTGATGCAGTGGAAAGGCCCGTACGAAGTGGAGACCGTGGTGGGGATCAACGACTACAAGGTGAAGGTCGGTCAGCATTCCAAGATATACCACGCCAACCTCCTTAAGCTGTACGTGGAAAGGCCATCAGAGACTGTGCATGCATCAACAGCAGCTGAGATCGACAACAGCTTTGACAGCAAGGAACTGTTGGAACTGGGAGACTTCCACAGCAAAGAAGGCATCGATGATGTTAAGCTAGGGCCAGGCTTGACGGAAGGTCAAAAGATGGAGCTCAAGGACCTTATGGGTGAGTTTCCCCATAGCTTCAGCGATGTCCCAGGCTCTACGACTTTGGTAGAACATGAAGTCCACCTCACTTCAAATATTCCCGTTCGATCAAAACCCTTCCCGATCCCTTTCAAGGCCCGCGAATCCTTGAAGAAAGACATCGATGAGAGGCTGAAGATGGGCATCATCAGGGAGTCCAGTTCCCCCTACGCGTCCCCTGTCGTGGTCGTGAAGAAGAAAGACGGCAGCAATAGAGTATGCATCGACTACAGGAAGGTTAATAAGATCACCGTCTTCGACCCTGAGCCGATGCCTACCGCAGCAGATCTCTTCCGCCAATTATCGGGGAGTAGAATCTTCTCAAAGATTGACCTCAGCAAGGGTTATTGGCAAGTCCCCGTGCGTCAACAGGACATACCAAAGACTGCTTTCATAACTCCTGATGGGACGTACGAGTGCCTAAGGATGCCCTTTGGCATGGTCAACAGCGGAGCTACCCTGAAGAGAGGGATGAGGAAGATGCTCAAAGGGATGGACAATGTCGTGTATTACTGGGGCGACCTGCTAGTCCACACCCAGACCTGGAAGGAGCATCTGCAGACCTTGAGGGAGCTGTTCCACCGTCTTCAAGAAGCCAACCTGACCGTGAGACCCAGTAGGTGTATTCTGGGAACCGACAACGTCGACTTCGTCGGACGTTCGATGGAAGAAGGAGACAACGGAGGATGCACTGACTCCAGGAAAGACCATGAGATCACTGTCTTTGACCCTGGGCCGATGACAACCGCAACTGACGAGGGCGTCATTTCCTTGCGGATGAAAAAACATTGACTTTATGTAGATAAAGTGTGAACATTGACAATATCCAGATAGACTTGCGGATGGAAGAACATTGACTCTGTGTGGATAGACTGAGCGCATTGACAGTATTCAGAAAGTCTGAGATAAGTTTAAATTTCTGATTTTGTTTGTGCATTACGTTTCAACGTTGTTGAAAGAAATTAAGTAAATTTCTTCTTGAGTGGGGGGTTATGTTACGTTGAAACGCCAATGGTAGTATGTCTGAAATGCGCACGATAGATCTAATCATTTCGTTTTGCAAAGTATTCAATAATAGAATGTATTTACCTTTGATTTGAGTTTGCATTGTTGTTAGAAGAAGCTTTGTATAACGTTGATAATTTTCGTTAGTCGATATTATTGGAGAATTTTCTAGATGTGAGTATTTACTATCGATGGAAACTTCCCGATAAATATCGAAGTATGCGAACGTTCCCGGAAGGAGAAGAAATATGTATGACGTAAGACAGTAATGACGAAGTTAGAAGCGATTGGTTAAATTGCGTCATACGAGATTGATCCAGGTTATTCGGGAGTATCAAGAGACTATTTAAGTTCCGCGCTGTTTCAAAAGAGAATAGTTGTTGATAGTGAGTTGGAAAGTAAAATTTGAGAGTGGAAAAGCGATTGAGCGATTGTATGCAGTTGTTGATGTGTGCTGAATAAAAGTGGAAAACTTCATACGTCGACTTTGTGACTTGTATGCTGATTGAGCAGGCTGCGTGGATAAACGAATCTGAGTTACACCTTATCAGGACTTCAGCATCGGGGCTGAATCAAATACTGATAAAACACCACCATCGATTCGAGTGTAACAGTGTGCGTGAATGCGTGCAAGCACTTACAGCAAGCTTTAAGTTTTCGCGCTATAACAAAATAAATTATTATTACTGTTATAATGAAGCCTAAGACCAACTAAACACTAACCCCTGTCTCTGCTGGCTTTCTGAGCCTCTAAGGGGATGGCGGGCAGCTGGCGTTTCTTTGGCGAAGGGGTGGAGCCTGGCGTTCCGCCTGTGGAGCGGGAGGTTGGGGGTAGGGTTCTGTGCAAGCTGGGTTCTCGCCTGTTACAAACAACACAGATAGAGATGCAACTCAGTGTTGTCTTCATGAAGACTTCTCCTCAAAGTTGATAGTACCTCTCTGCCTTATAACTATGAAAGAAAACGCAAATCTTTTCTACAACCAATGGTACAATAAAATGGTACATCCTAATAAATATCTTCCAATGGCCTGTCAAAAACACAAACAAAACACACATCGTCAGGCAAATCAAAAGCCATAATATTAAATGAAACACCACATGTAATAGCTTCAAGCAGTCAAACCGGACACAATGTGAGCATTCATCCAAACTTCAAGCGGTCAAACCGGACACAATGTGAGCATTCATCCAAACTTTGCATCTAGTCAACACACTGAGCTCATTTTTACGAGGAATAGCGATATACAGACCCCAAAAGCTGGACAATTTTGATTTTGGTGCAAGTACATATGCAGCAACTTCATTTTCCACTGGTTTTTCACAAAAATGAAACGCTTTTCTATAAATAATAACTTGGACAAATGAAAAGTCCTGCAGGTTGGTACCTCATTTCTGGTGGGGACAAGGACCGCGATGCAATCTCTGGCGGCAACCTGCCGTGCGTTGCTGGGGACCTTGACCGTGACCTAATGCTGCCTCCTTGAACCTCGCGGCCATCCCTGTTGGGTGACCTTGACCTCTGCATGGCATGTTCAGGCACTTCGAGCTTGTCAGCGGATGAAACATGGCGCCCCCGTCGTGAGTTGATTTCATCCCTCCCCACCACTGCAACAGAAAATGGCGATGTCTTTGAATATAGGACTGGCTTTCCTTTAGACTATCTTTCTTTTAGACTATCTTTAAACACCCTGTACAGTTACACAGTCTCTGTGCCTCACAATTACGACTGGCTGCTCTACAACCAACTTCTACCAATCACATCATCTGAAACGAATAGCTTAGCCAATCACAATCATTGTATCAGACCAAAATTAATGAACCAATCACATCATCTTAAACAAACAGATCAGCCAATCACAGCCATTGTCTTAGACAAAATTCAAGTAACAATAAGATAGAAATACTGCAGAGAAAGAAGAAGAAAAAAGACTTAAAAGAAAAAAAAAGCAGACAAATTTTGAATCATAGATAAATTATACAGATCGTATATATGATCCAAAATGTATATAATTTGTTCTGCCTTTGATTCCAATAAACATATAACAGGAATGTGCGCTTCATCTTGGCCCAGTGTAAAAATTAAAAAAACAGGAAAGACAAATAGATGTAGCACAAGAGGACACATAACATCACCAAACTTTCTACCTTGCTAACAGACTGCATCATGATCATCCACCTTGAGCACAGTTGAAAGATACAAAGTATATATATACAATAGCCGTGTCTTCAAACACCCAACAAGATACAACTTGTGTGAACAAATGTGTTCACAATGCTACTTATCGCTTTCAACACCCAAAACATACCAATTGTAACAGCAATGCTTTGAACACTTACAAGAAACAACACATCATAAACAATAAAATGTTTAAAAAATTATAATCACAATAAATAAATAAATAATTGTACACAAAACGAAAAAAAACAAAAAAAAACAATAATAAGTGTTTTAAATTTTAAAATCAATAATAAAAAAAAACAAATAAAAATAAAATACAATAAAATACCTAAATAAATAATTGTACACAAAATTTAAAAAGACACAAAACAATAAAAAATTTACATTTTAAAATCATTAATAAAAAAAATAAAATAAAATATAATAAAATTTGAAAACATTGACTAACATTACAATTTGAAACAGTTCTTGACAGTCTTTAAAAATATGACAGTGGACGATCACAATTAACACAAAAAACACATCATCACAAAACAAGTTAAGACAAGTCAACTTGGAGAATGTCTCCTTGGCATGGATTAGTGCGCTATACAAGAGGTTTGGATAGGATAGGAACACATTACATTGTGTGCACAAGATGACATTCGGAAGAAGAAGAAGAAAAAGTCAGAGTCAATATCATATATAATTATTAAAGGTTCAGCTATGGTGTATAATTATATTAAATATAATTATACACCATAGCTGAACCTTTTGAGGTTAACTCCCTTTACAGTCTTAGCCCAAATAGGTTATCATGAAGTCTACCAGCCTTCTGAACCAGTCAGCATCTTCCCTTTGTTTCTTTCCGTTGTGAGGACAGAGAGGAGGGAAAGCTGACTACATGACTTGCTGAAAGGGCCGCACGATTTCAGAAAAACTCCCAGCAAGCCTGCGCTCTTTTGGCGGGTAGGTGCTTTTATCATAGTGTGCCCTGCAGACTGAAGAGGGAGTAGACCTGACAGGCTCAGCCACAATATATGTGTCAACAATAGTTCACTGTTGTAAGGGTGTGCTGTAGCATTGGACTGGGTCACAGCAGGAACCAAACAATAATACAACACGATACATCTGTGTTGTCCAACTTTCACACTGGGTCAAAGCAGGAACAAATACAACACAATACAACACAATATTATACAATACATCTGTGTTGTCCAACTTTCACATTGCAAAGTAGACATGCAAGGAACAATTTGTTAAGACAACCATTTTGTTTCTTGGGCAAAATCCACAAACGTCACACACACACAAATCTAGCTTTCTGTCCTCTAAATATATACAGACATAAGTTCGTCAACTGCACAAACACACACACAATTACTGCAAACAAACACACACACACACACACACACTGTTATAGTGCTACACACATCCTAAAGGCACACAGACTTCAACCTGCACCCAAAGCATACGCCTACAGACACGCACGCCCAAATACACACACACACACGCACACGCACATACACACACATTCACACCATGTGCAAACATACAAACGTGGAATAAACTCAAGACTGAACTGTGTAACCAAGAACATGTATGATAAATACCTTGAATAGTTAAGTGTTAAAACACTGAGCTGCAGGCTTAAACCACACATAGCACATACCAGGCACAGTATAATTTCCGCTATCTTTTCCATCTCTTAAACATGTTGCAACATGAAATGTTTAATACCTGTACAGTATATTTCGTAAATAATAACACAACTATCCTGATACAACATTTTCTAATGTCCCTCTAGACTAAAACTGATTTAGATCTAGCCTATGGCAAAATAAAAAGAACGTTAGATCTAGTATAATCTATCTCAAAATGAATTAGACATAGAATATCTCAAGTCTATGATACAAAGTGTATGTTAGTGTGATCAAAAACCATCAAGAGAAAGCAAATTTGTGGGTTGTGTTAGGGTCAACCACTGCAACATGATCCTCCAAAATATTTGGAGAAGAGATAGCTAACCTGATTCAGGGTTCAGAAAGCTACAGGGACATTGTTCCCTAATAATGTCCACAAAACCTACCATCAAAACTGCCTCGGGGCTTTTTCTCCAAGGTACTAACCAACAGACCACATCATTGCCACAGAGGAATAACTTCACAATATCAACCTACATCTAACAAAGATCTAACACCCACACACACGATTTGAAGGAGAAAAACCATGAAAAACCACCAACCACAAAGTTAGATCTTGTATGCTTGTGCAAAGTAACAAAGAAGAACAACACTACTACTTATACAGTAGACATTTTGTAGCTCTGCTTAATACTCAAGACTGCTTTAAAAAAAAAAAGGGTGGGATGGGGGAGGGGAGGAAGGGGGTCAGCAAGAGGGGGAAGTCAGAGAGAGAACGATGAAAAAAATGGCATTCACCCAAACATTCTTCTGGAATCCTGCAATGCTTAAATCAATCTGTGTAGAAAAAGAAATGAAGAAAAAAAGAAAAAAGGGCATTCACACAAATCATTCTTCTTGCTGAAATGCTTCAATCAAACTAAATTAAAAAAAAACAAAAAAACAATGTAGACTACAATTACTTTGTAAAACTGATGGCAAACACCGACTCCAAACACTAACAGACATTGAAGAACCAAAGAGGAAACATCTTACATCTTCCAAAAAAAATAAAAGTACAGCAGCACTAGAACTTGAATTTCACAAGTACAGCAGCACTAGAACTTGCACTTCACAAGTATAGCGGCACTGTTGCACACCATATGGGAAAACAAAAAAGCAGGAAAAGTCAGTGGCGGTTGTTTTGTCAAGTACAAAAGCACTGCAGGAAGAGTGCATGAGCACCTAGGAGGTAGCGTGCAAGAGGGAAGGGTGAGTGTACTGGCCATGCAGGACTGCAGTGAAGACCACGCCACCACGCCATCACTACGCACTAAGACACTGATGGTTGCCCTGCCAACCATGCCACTCTACCTGTGGCGCTGCGTCTGCGCGGTGAGCCGTCGCGGTGACGGAGAGAAGAGTGTCGGTCACCGGTGTCGGACATGTCTTCACTGCCTAGCGGTGTGCTACACGCACTGCCTTCACCTATAGTGGGTACACACACACACAGTACACGCTTTGAACACTCCACTACCGCCCAAGTACACATTTTGAACACACCTCTACCAAAAACTACACATTTTTGTACACGCCTGTTACACACTTTGATGAACGCACCTCTAACACCCAAACATAAGAGTTGACACACAGCTTATACACTACAGTGTACACTGCAAACACCGTACACACTTTTGACACATTGAACAGTTCAAAACACATCTTGGACGCACACAAACACTAGGAGATACACATTACACCCATACATAGAATATGGCCGTTATAAATTATTGTTAAGAGAAAAGTCACATCAGACCAACATAAAACATGTGATCACAGTGTATGACGCTACCAAAAGTTCCTAATGTTAGCATGTTTCAGACACTGCCGTCAAACACTGAATACGCTAGTACTTGCACAATTTCTTACACACACTTTAAAGCAAATTCTTCAGTCCTGCCATACAATCCTCTATCCCCCCACCCCTCCTTCACCCACCCCTCCCTCCCTACCTTGAAATACAAAGTTTGACAATGAAGACAAGCCTATCCTTTGCCAGTGATTGTTACCAATTGTCATGGACCGGTTGTATAGATAAAAATGTGTAACTGTAGATTATAGTCACATGACACTGAAGCGTATAGGCGACTACTGGTCACATTATTCTGACACCAGCGAACCAGTTGATGGTAAGGGGAAAATAATATGGTCACACATTAGCCAATCGGGGATTTGAACCAGGTACCTTTCGGTTACTAGTAAGACGCTCTACCAACTGAGCTACCCGGCCCCTCGTTGTATAGATATTTGGATCTGATAACTTTATATTATTGTTGGTCTGTTCTTGTGGCAAGATATTGGTCATTTTTTATGAGAGCAAAATTCTGATTGGTTGAGCTGGTCACCTGACAGTTCACTAATGTACAATCAAAAATTGACTATACAAGAGAATGGTTGTCCTGGACTTCTCGCAACTGTGTCTGCAGGTATATATTGTTTATTATTTAGAATGTCGTATTATAAATGGAATAGTATTATTAAGTGATGATATTGTAATGTAATAAAATTAAAAATACATAAAATTAACATTTTTTTTTATAGTAATGTGAAGTTTGGAGTGGGGAGGAGACGAACATGGTGGTTCACTGTAATTTTTGAATAACGAATTGAATTCTGATAATTATTTGAATTGATTTTTGAAACTGCAATTTGCAGTGTATAGTATTACGTTTATTTGTATGAATGAAATTAATTGGTGTCATCGATGTAATAATTAGTTGTAGAATTTGTGTTTATGTTGTGAACTGTATTCGATATGGATGAAATTTGAATTGTATTGCTGCACTGGTCCTGTCACAGAAGAGAGAGAGGTGTAGTGTAGTGGTCCCAAGAAAGTTCATGTCTCTAGAAACTTAGTTGTGGTCAACTCCTTTGTCTGCAGACGTCTCTTGCTGCGGGGGCCTCAAGGATAGGCGAAGAAGCAGAAGAACAGAGAGGAAGGAGAAGAAGGAGAAGTAGAAGCAGAAGAGAGAAGAAGAAGAAACAAGGAGGAAGCAGGAGCAGAAGAAGAAGAAGAAGAGGAAGAGGAAAAAAGAAGAAGAGGACGCTGAAAAAGAGAACGCCGAAGAAGAAGAAGAAGAAGCAGAGGAGAAGAAGAAGAAGAAGAAGAAGAAGAAGAAAATGCAGAAGGAAAAGATGACGGAAGGGAGAACGAGGAGGACAGAAGACTGAAGAGAGGCGAATGAGGCGAAGAAAGAAAAAGTGGACAAGGAGGAGAAAGAAGAGGAGGACGAGGAGGAGGAGAGAAGAGGAGGGAAGACGGAGAAGGCGAGAGGAGAAGGAGAGTGAGATTGAGAAGCAGAGAACGAGGACTGCGTAGGCAGAGAAGAGACTAGAGAATCGATCATAAATACGCAACTAGGTTGGGTTTGGGCATGCCACAGGCTGCGACTATGCCTTCCTCAGGGGTGGTGGCCCAGAATTTCCCAATAAAAAAGAACAATAAAGCGTTAAAAAATAAATAAATAAATAAAACAACCCCTGATCCGTATAAAAGATCTGCTGAATCAACCCCAGTGGTAACACTGAAGTCACGCCACCAGCCAGTCACTGTACAATAAAGGAATCCCATGCAAGGGATGCTGAGGCTATATTTTAATATATTGAACCGCCGTTTACAAAAAACAAAATAAAATACAAACATCATTTTCAAATATAAACAAAACACATACATATAAAATGCCTACATTGCTAAATAATAATATCATAGGAAGCCCTTATAGTGACCATTTGGCAGAAAGCGTCCAATATTCCCAAGCTGATACAACAGACCTCACACACAAATGAGGGGTTTTGTCCCCAAGGAGTTTTTAAAAAAAAAAAAAAGGTAGGTGACTGGTCTAGCGAAGAAGAAGATAGTATAGTAGATAGAAAGAACAGAGTAGGAATGAGAAAGAACAAAGGAGAAAGACAGCAACAGTGGGAACTTAAAGCACTAATTTTCCAAAAAGTGAGGATACTATTTATACAGAAACCTCCGGCACCCCAACAGGAGGACTCTGGCGATGGTGACTGGGAATTGTGTGTTATTTGTGAGGGGTGTATAGTTATTTTTTCAATGGAGTTATTCTGCGACATGACATGAGTAGAAAAAAATTGTATTTATCCCATTTTGATTCTTGCTGATTCTGTACTTGTGCTACTGGGTCGATGAATGTTTATGCTTTAATAGAGGGTGTGACAACGTAGTTTATGGTTACGAGTTACTGAAGTTATGAGACGGGAGAGCACGAGATTCACGCATACATGCACGCCAATTCTGAAATACCCGGTTTTCGTTACACCAATGCTTAGCAGATTCTTTGTTGCTGTTCTTACTACGACATTTATTATTTACCTTTGTTACAAAATTGGAAGAATTCAGGAGCATTAGTGATCTATATTCAATTTCAAAACTTAAAGCAGCTAATTTTTAGTAATACACCTTTTCAGTAGTAATATACATTAATGAAAATAAAACAAAAAAAATTTTTATTACAAAAAATAAATTGGTCAATGTAAAATTAGTTTTTTTAGTGAGGTTAGAGATGGGTGCTATATATATATCTAATATCCTTCAGCAGTATACATCTCAAACAGAAATAAAAATGTGGTTAATGCATAAAGCTGTGAAAAGCAATGTAAAAAGAATATAATGTATTGCTTGCATTAAGTAAAACACACAGTATCGTGCGTAAAATATGGAAAACTACAATAATATCTACACACACACACACACACACCCACACACACACATCCACATACACACACACACACACAAAAGCACTATCTGAATATATACGAAATTGGCTCATGGCTTGCAAAAGACGTCAAATTAAAAATCTTTATTTCTCCAAAGGAGAATTTGCACAAAATGTTGGAACTTTACTTGGATTTTTTTTCTTTCAATGTTTGGCACAGTCGGAAAGCACTTGTCCAGGTTCGTGGACTATAAATGCATAATGTGAAAAATGCAGCACATTGAAAACCAAGATGCTACCAAGTGGGTGGAGGAGGGATTAAGTGGAGGAGGGGTTGGGGGAAGAGGGGGTTGGGGGAAGGTGGGGGGGGGGAACAAAATTTGCGTTCTCAATGAATCCCAAAACACAGGACACCGTCTCCATAAAACAGCGCTGACACCAAAACTTGTGGCCACCTTGCATGTATGTGCACACACGTGCATGCCCTCAAGCACACCATACATACAATCATACCCATGAAACACATTCTATATCACTCACATTTGATTTTGTGGCGCACGTGTCCATACACACAGCTTTAACCTAACAAGAATGCTCTATCCCCCATATCCCCCTCACCCTCTGCCTCCCTCACCCCCCAAAAAAAATAAAAGAACTATATGAAACCAGAATTATACATATAATTAGTTTAAAGAAATAAAAATACAACAAAAATAATATAAAAGTACATAGGTGAATGAATAAAATAAAATATACGTACCAATACATAAAATAAAACTAACTAAATAATTTTAAACAAATAATAAATTTAGTAAACAAATACATAAACAATGCAACCAAAATAAATAAATACATAAAATAAATATTAAATATTTAGATACAAAATAAATATATGTGTTGCCGCATGACAAAACCCGGCTAAAGACTCCAGGATTGATTCGCTGCTACAGCCGTAAAACACTAAAAATAGGCTACCCCATCAATTTTGAGATTGTTGCCTCTTTGTCTTTATTTAAGACTTTTCTTTAATATCCCAAACGGATTTTGTTCAAAAATTACTAAAACATTGTTTATTTTGTTGATTTTGATAAGGGTGTTGATCACACCTTGCTAAAACAATGGCACTAATTGACCTTCGATACCCCAACTTTTCTTGTCCGACTATGAAGGGAAATCCCCAATGTGGATTGATATATAACGTCTGGAGAGTGAAAAGTCCCTATTGGTACGTTTTGGTACATAAAAGTGTGTGGCGTATGAATTTTTCATGAAATTCCTTGTTCCGAAGCTTGCTTGTGACACAAGTTGTGTTCGAATGTGTCTCTAGCCGGGTCGTGAAAAACTTAAGTGTTTCCTATAGATTTTCGACGATTTTTAGTTCAAAGTGAATTTTTTAATGTAGATAAACTCATCATACATCTATTTCAAGTGTTTTCTTGCAATATTTATGTTGCATTTGTTAGAAACAATTTGTCAAAGTAAGTGACCGATTCTTTTTGGAAACCGGAAGTGATGGCTTCGTCTCCAGCGTCAGTAGATGTGTCGTCTGCTAGAGTAGCTAGGGCCTTGAATCGACCCAGTTTTGCTTCTGAAGAGCTCCAAGACCTGCTTTCAGACTATTTTTATGATGGTGCCAGTGGGAACTGTGATGAGGATTATGATTCTGACGAGCAGAAGCTTGATCCCGTTATTAAACGATTGTCACAGGGCAGACTGTGATGAAACCGAGTAGTAAGTGCGGGTGGAGAGTTAATGAGTTAGGGGGTAGTTACTGCGCGCTATCGTATGCATGGGTATGCGTGCGAATCGTGACTAAACAGCATAAGGGCGGTCAGCCAGTGAAGAAGTTTACTCACTGTAGTCAGAACACGTTTGGCAGAGCGACAAACAAGGTGTGCGGTCTTGTTTTCTCTGAGGTGGTAATGTTCTAGAAGTAAGGCGGGGACAGGTATTAACGTAAATAATATCTGGTTCCAAATAGGAAACTTAGGTGGAGGTGTTACATTGTGGTAGCGAGCTCGAGGAAAAGTTGAGCAAATATCTAAGTTTGTGAGTTTGTGGTAGGTTAGTGTTGAGGTCATTTTCCACTAACGGAAACTACTACGCTTTGGATACCTTACTTGGAGTACTGTGTAGGCGAGCAGTGGAGAGTGGCTAGCTACAGGTACTATTACAATCGAGCCGTTGGGTAAGTGTGATGGTGATCTTTCTTTACTGTGCTAGTGACCGATGGCCGGCTGTTTGGGGTGTTGAATGATAGCTGTGCGTGAGGCTGGGGGAAGTATGGTTGCACTGCGGAGAGGAAGGGTGCGACTGAAGGAGGGAGAATGAGGGAGGAGAATGGGGGTGAAGTGTGATGAAGGTAGGATGGAAGTGGTTGCTGTTGTTGAGGTTGCGGTTGCTCAAGATGGATAATGTGTTGATGATTTCATGTATTCATTTGCAGCATTGTTCATTTCATGCATTCATAATGTCATTTAGTTTTTGAATTATGTGTTTGATTACAAGAGACAGTAAAAGTAGTCAAGGGAAGTGAAATGGACAGCAGTGGCGCTTCCTCAAGGTATCGGAATTAGTTAGTGTAGTAAGGGGGGAGAGTGTGAGGAGGGAGGGGGACAGAATCGGGTGGACTTGACATTAACAATACGGCAAGCATGTTGCAGGCTCGAAAGTCTTCGTTCGTCGCTCGGAAGTTCGTCGAATACATCAGCGCGACGACGACGACGCCATCTGGTCGTGTGGACCACCACCATCATCACCACCCATTCGTCCACGTCCACGTCCACGTTTGTGACATCTTCATTGTTCCACAACCCCATCTTTCCCGCGTGATCGTGACGGCTGTTGCGGGACCTAGCCTCGACGTTGCAGGGTAGCCGACTGGAGGAGTCAGGCTGAGAGACGTCGACGGCGGCAGGCTGCCGCAACTACAGCGTCATCATCATCATCATCGTCAGCGGCGGAAGGGAGTGGCAACACCACCACGCTTGGATTAACAGCGACAGTCCGGTGACAGTCACGAGGAGGGCAGCTACTATCTGGAGACATCAACGGGGACACCCTGCTATCAGGTTGGATTGTTCTTTATTGTCCCCCTCTTGATGCTTGACCCCCCTCTGTGCTCGGACGTTGGCATGCACAGTCGTTAGTTAGGCGTGGTTGACCAGCAACCCTCGTTCATCTGACATTCCATTTCATTGTTCATCGACCCATTGATTGTTCCATCACCATTTTTCTCGATTCATGTGTAAATGTTGTATGTGAATGAGTGTGTGGTATGAATGAATAAATAGCTTGAAAGTTGTATATATATTCGTTGTGTTTTCACCCCTTCACGTCTGCGGGAAATCGCCATTCTGTCTGGGTTGTCTGCGTGTGGAAGGTGTTTGTTTGTGGCGTCTGCCCGGAGAGAGTCGTGGCGGTGACAACGATACTGTTTGTTTTCATTCAATGATTCATGTTTCGTAGGCCTCTTCGCTATTGGCGTGTCTTTAATAATCCGTCATTCTACTTGCATAGATTTAGGTAAAGGTTGAAAAGGCGATATCAGTGAAAGAATTACAGTAGGAGTGTGGAAAATATTTCAGTAGTATATTTTGTTGGGTGGAGGTGGGGTGGGGTGGTTGAAAAGGTAAGTAGTCTGGCCTGCATTCAATATTACTAGCATGACAAGTTGACTATGTTCTCAGTATTTATTATTGTTGGTTTGTCTGTTTTAGGAAATGAACATGAGGACTATTTACCAAATTACTAGTAATTAGTATTTGCTTTGATATTTGTGTTTATTTAAACTTTATAGAGCAAAATGACATGTTATTTTGATTTACACCTGTGACGCAACAGATTTATTCGACATGCGGAAGGGAGTGGAGAATCGGGGAATTATTAAAGCTTGATTATTAGGACTGAAAACTACCTAATGAAACTTTTGTTTTAGGTTTGTAATCTTTGTTTGACTATTTGAACTGAGCTGATGTAGCTGCTTGCAATTAAACAAAAGATTACTTGACGGACGAGGGATTTAAGAGGGGGGGTGGGGAGGGGGCATTATGATAGGGTTTATTTTAGAAAAATGATTGATTCAGGCCATGTTCTTGATATATTATTATGTGTTTGAGTTATTATAGACTTGCTAAACACTTGTTTTATTTCTAATATGTTTAAAAACACTATGCATTATGGATGGGTACAGAATAAAATTGTGCGTACTGTTTTAATTTGTTTATGTTCAGTATTGTGTGAATGGTGTATAATGTGAATTTTCTCATCTTATCTCAACTCACTGCCATATTGCTGCCATCTTCCTGATTGTTTTGATACCAAATACATGCATGGGAAAATTCTGGTTGTGAAGTAATGATCATTTTACAATTCAAAACTTTGAAGGCAATTTCTGGAAATTAGCCCCCGAGAAAATAAAATATTTAAAAAAATCATAAAACATCAACCAATAAAGATAAAACAATTCTGTTTTTTGCATTTTGAAGATTATTTTTAGTACTTTGTTAATAAATAAATAGGTAATTTTTCATATTTTGACACTTTAGCCTGGTTTTCTCATGCTGCAACACATATGTACAAAAATAAGTAGCCCATCTCAAGACAATATTAGCGCGTGGAGTGGCAAACAGGATATCAATGCAGTCTCAAAATGAGGCAATGCTCAGCTTCATACCCTAAAATAAACTAAAATACACAAATACACACTAACGTCTGGGAAAACAAGGGGAGTGATTGCATGAGGGTGGAGAAAATGGAGAAAAAGGACAGCTGATTGGGGGGTGGAGTGGGGTGGGGAGAAATGGGGAAAAGGGGACACAATGCGCCCAACCTAAAGGTCGCAAGCAGGCGCTTCAGACTGGAGTTAGATCTTGTACTGGCCAGTGCTTTGAGCAGCTCTTGAGCTGAAAAGACGCTATGTAACAAACAAACAAACCAAAAAATATTAAATAAATAATAAATAAAATAAACAGCATAGGTCCGTTTAGCAGTAATAAACACCTAAATATGATCTGACATGCCCTAACAACTGACTGTTACAGCGGCATGAAAATAACATCAGACAATGTGGGCCAAAACAAAACAAAACAAGTAAAACACTGTACAACACAATACAGCACAGTACAACACAAAACAGCACGAAAGAAGCAACATAAGGACAATGGGTAACAAATACGTCAACTTCAAAAGAATGCTAAATGGAGTGAGACAGCATTAAAACTACTAAAAACCCATGTTAGGACACGGCATGACACTGACCTGAAACAACACCAATGCCGTCATCAAAGTCCAGCTCTGACATGTCGCTGTCGCTAAGGCCTCTTGCAGAGACGGGCGGAGAGAGGTGGCTCTTCCGCACATCGTATGGGTCCTGACTCACCTTCTGTTGAGACAACACACAGACAAATTAATATTGAAACACCAGGCACAATCACCAGTCGTCATGTTTCTGTTGAGGGCAAGATCAAGATGAGCATTAATTATTCATTATTATTATTATTAATTATTATTATTATTATTTATATTATTATTATTATTTTTACTGTAACTGTTGTTATTAGTACTACTACTTGTAGCAGTAGTAGTTGTAGTAGTTGTTGTTACTGGTATTATTATTATTGTTGTTAGTAGTATTCCTAGTAAAAGTAGTAGTAGTAGTTGTAGTTGTTATTGGTATTGTTATTATTATTGTTGTTAGTAGTCCTGTCCTATCCTATCCTATCCTATCCTATCCTGTCCCGTAACTCTGAGGTCGTTGGGGCACCACAGATGATCGTTTAAACCAGCATACTCCATCTTTCTCTGTCCTTAGCAACCCTGATGGCTTTGCTCAGTGTCAAGCCAGTCCATTCTCGAATGTTGTCCTCCCACCTCTTTTTTCTGTCTCCCTCTTCTTCTACCTCCTTGCACTGTGCCTTGCAGGATGGTCTTTGCAAGGCCTGATCATTTGGTGACATGGCCATACCATCGGAGTTTCCGTTTCTTCACCACTGTGAGCAGGTCATCACAGTAGTAGTAGTAGCAGCAGTAGTTGTTGTTATTGGTATTGTTATTATTATTGTCTTTAGTAGTCATAGTCGTAATCATGTTGAAAATAATGTGACAATATAGCAAAAATTTGTTAACAATGAAAAAGTTTAATTGACCGTGCAAATTTAGTGTTAGTAGTAGAAGGGGTTTTTAGTACTGTTGTTGTTATAGTTGTGTTATTGCTATTGTTGTTATTATCATTGTTGCTGTTCAACTGACCGTGCGAGGCGAGGAGGCGGGAAGAGGGATACTGGCATCGTCATGGTGACCCAACTGATACCAGTAGGGCTCGTCATTCAGATTGGCGGTCGTCAGGTCGATCAGCACCTGCAAAGAGAACGAAAAAGAAGAAAAAACATGAATTACCACAGCATCAACCAGCCATGAGCCCATCTCTGTGACGTGGTGTTACGAGCTATACACAGCCATGGACATGGGATTGTTGACAGAGCACTAAGTGCAGCAAGATGGGAGTCTTGGACTTCTTGGCCCTGGAGGATTGCATGTCAATGTCACACTGGCATTTTCAATGTTACGTCTCATTATCCAGTTTTCGTTTTTATTGTCGCTGCTCCATCTTTTCTTGTTACTTTGTTTTAAGTTAGTTTAGTTATCCTTCATTATCACTGAAATTATTATTATTATTATTATTATTATTATTATTATTATTATTTAATCGTTCTTATACAGCGCTTTTCCAGCTCAAGAGCTGCTCAAGGCGCTGGCCGATACAGGATCTAACTCAAGCTGCCCGAGACGCCCACCCGCAGCCTTTGGGCGCATGGTCTGACGCCCGGACAACTGAGCACAATCCTGGGCAGCCAGGGATGGGGGAGAAGGACCTACAGTAAGTGCATGCTGGGTGTGTTCTTGTCACCGGCACTCACCCGTCTAGGACATGAGCGTCAGGATCTTTATGTACTTTTTTTTTCTTCTTCACATTGTCATTTATGTGTTTATTATCCTCCCTCCATCCCCCTATTCTTCTTTTTTTTTTTTTTTAAATTTCATTTGTGTTCCCCCCACCCCCCTCCTCCAATTGTTGTTGATGTTCAGTGCATGTGAATGAGTATATGAATAGTAACGTACACAAAAATTTGGTGTCCCCCACCCTTTCCCAAAAAAAACCCCAACAAAACAGTGATCCATGCTCACTTCTCCTAGAAACTCAGAGGCACCAATGCGGTCATAGTCCCAGACTGTGATTTCCAGGAGCCTCTCCCTAAGGTCCACCTCCTTCACCGGGCAGTAGATAAACGTCTGGTTCCATGTGGGGTCTGTGGTGCTGGCGATGGTCTTCGTACGCCGCTTGCTCTTCTCACTGCAACAATTGCGCGCAATTTAAACGTGCATTATGCAAGTAAATTAGACACATAAAACTACACAGAAACAAACAAAGAGAAAGAAGAGAAGAAGAAGAAGAATAAGAAGAAGAAGAAGAAGAAGAAGAAGAAGAAGAAGAAGAAGAAAAATTCTAATGCTTTTCTAGACAAAAATGCATGCTTTATTTTCCCTTATTTGCTACAGTCATTTTTTGACTAAAGATGAGTTTCTAAGAGAAACAGGTAGCTTCATACCTATACATGCGAGTAATGTGTGTGTGTGCCACAGACAGAGGGAGAGAGAGGGTTGACAGGGCGGGGAAAGGGAGATAAGCAGCGGTCATAGCAAGACCTGCGATCAGGCAGCAAGTACAGCTTGCAGTACGGGTTGCGGAACTTCCCCGCGTCAGTGAGCGGCAGTTCCACAGCACTGATGGTGGTGACGATCAGCTGGTAGCTCTGCACATCGTACCACAACTTGATCTGCAAAGAAAGAGTACAAAAGTACACCTTGAATTTATTTATGACACTGTTTTTATGTAGTAAAAGAAAACAGCACACACACGCACACACAAAACAGCATATCATTGATTGATTGATTGGATTGTCCTTATGTATTAAAATAAAACAGCAAATACGCACACACAAAACAATATATTATTTATTGATTAATTTGAATGTCCTTATGTAGTGAAAGAAAGCAGCACACACATACACACAAAACAACACAATATTTATTTATTGATTGGATTGTTCTTATGTAGTGCACATATTAGCTAAAAAAAATAAAACAACTGCTCCAGGTGCTGGCCAAACACCAGATCCAACTCCGGCCGCCCAAGGTGCCAACTTGAAAAATCAAAGTGCACTGTCAAACGCCACAGGCGACTAACGAATCAACCATGAACCACCTCCTGAATAAACATTTATTTCATCCAGCTTCTGCTTGTGGTGTAGACAAATGTGGAGAAAAGAGTGGGGGTGGGGGGTGAGCCGGAGGGGAAGGGGAAAGGGGGAAGGATGGCAGGGAGGTGAAACACTGTACAAAGCGTCATGACAGAAAGATGACTCCTGTGAGAAAAAAATCTCCAATCATCGTTGTAAAGTCAGGGTTTTCTACACCACCCGGTAGAGAGATCTGCCACTGACAGTTAAACAGTTCATGTGTTGAGTGATAAAGAGTTGTATCAACTGAATTGAATATGGTGTGATCAGAATGCTTGACCCCAAAGACCATGCAAGCAGCACTGTTGAGAACTTTCTGGAGGCGATAAAAAAGCAGGTTACATTTGGGGTGGAGGAGAAAGAGGGTGGGGGGGAGGGGCGCGCGAAGATGGGACAAGAGTCACTGAAGCTCCGGATTCTTACCTGTATCTTGCCGGAGACCAGCGGACTGTGTGGCCGATTGCGGGGTCTGGGTTTGGGAATGTCGGTGGGTGGCTGGATGGTTAGGTTGGGATGCCGGTGGTCTGGGATGGCGTCTCGTAGACCGTAGTCTGCACAACATCAAAGCGCAACAACTTATTTATTTACATGTTTATGAGCTCAGTTGTTCATTCATTCTCTCATTCTTTCCTGGGTCTTACAGACGTGTGTGTACTTGGCCATGTACAAAGACATACAAAATGATACAGCATTCATATCCTTTTAACATTCATAAAATGAGTTGCTCTTTTTATTTCTGACTGTATTCATTGCCATGTGTACAGAAAGAAGAAAAGAAAGGCACAGGTATACACGTATGTACACAAATGCATGTACACAAATGCATGCAAGCATGCATGCTGACACGGATTCACAATAACAAGCATGACTGCACTCACACACATACACACTAATTACAATCATATACATCATTTATACTATTCCAATTCTTTTTTAAAAGTCCTAATGCAAAAGACATAAAGAGATTTATTCGTCCAAGAGTTAACATTATTGCTTCCAGCCGTGTGAAAACAATAATAGTAAGATGCTGACAATGATAACGACGATACATAATCGATTGCATGGTGACAGATAGCAACTATGCTGATGATGATGACAACGACAATGATTATGATAAGGACGACGAGAGATAATGATGACGACGATATATAATACTGAGAATTTATCAACAATATTGAGCATTTTCGCATAGTTGAATGTGATTCAACCAAAAAAATTAAGAGTGCAGTGTCAGATAAAAACAACAAGAAAAAGAAAAAAACAACAATATTTCTACTTTAAAATATTCTACATAAAAGAAAAAATAACACACTATTTCTATTTTAAAATATTATAAATATAAACAAAATCAAAACAACATTTCTACTTTAAATCAGTATAAATATAAGAAAGAAAAAAACACACTATTTCTACGTTAAAATATTTTTAATATAAGAGACAAAAAAATCTTCTTTAAGATATTCTAACTATAACCAAAGCAACAGAATTTGTCCTGAAAAGAATTCTAAAACTGGCGAATTGTTTTGCCTGAAAAATGGAATGAATCAACTAGTACAGACTGAAAGATGAAAATCTAAATATATATACAAGTACAAAAGGCTAGTAATGGCGACTAAACAGATAGAATTCCTGAAAATAGCCGATTAGGGCAACCAATAACGATCAACTTACTGACAGTTTGAATACCCAGGTACAAAACTTTCTTAAAATGCAACTTTAGGCTCCTCTAGGCGACGAATTAGGTCAAACTTTTTTTTATCTAGGGCAACAGTCTTTCTGGAACCATTTGAGAATATTTTTTAAATGTTTGTCGATGCCAGACAGGGATAGCGTCCTCACTTGCTTTCATACCATTTGAGAATCCAAGAAGATAAATGTTTTTTTGAGAAGGAAAAAGTGCAATCTTGTAGAGAAACATTCTGTTATAGAAATTACTGAATTTGGTCTCTTTCCGTCACTTATTACGTCCCTTATAATACAAGTGTCAACAGGAAGTGCATTTTGTACTTTAGAGAGAGAGAGAGAGAGAGAGAGAGAGAGAGAGAGAGAGAGAGAGAGAGAGAGAGACAGACAGACAGAGAGAGACAGAGACAGAGAAGATGAGATGAGAAAGACTATACAACATTAAAATGCAGAAATTAAAAAAACAAACAATATCAGTTAAAAAAACAAAGGCCCAAATACTACCAGGTACATCACTGCCTGGAAAGAATATTTGCTATAACTCAAACATATCGCATCAGTCCCCTGTTTTTACGTGAAAATGATTTTCCTACATTGATCATCTGTAGCTCTTAAATCCTCCGTTTTTGTTGTTAACGTGCACTCAAGTTGAACCCCTACACCCACCGCTGGCGATATGGCAAATGGGGATAACCAAGCGAGAGATGAGTAGCCACAGACCTACATCAACACTGAACCACCACACCAATCATACTGCTAAGCTGGACGGTAAGAGAAAATGGCCATTTGTATCTCGCCCACCAGCGGGTTTGAACCAGGGTCATCGCTGTTGCCAGCAGAACACTCTACTACTGATCTAGAGGGGCCTCTTTATCACTTAATCATACAGATGATTGAGTCACGGCCCTATTTTTTCAGGCATGTGCACAAACACACACAAAAAATCCAGTAACAGCAAAGAAACATATCTTTAACAAATGATAATACAAAATACACCTATGAAGCAAGTGTTGCGAGGGAAGACAGGCAAGTGCTGTTTTAAAACAGAAGTAACACAAAATGTAGTGCAAAGACTGGATGCACAATTTCAACCAAATCAATCATCGTAAGTGACAGAAGCAAGGGCCAATAAGAAAAAAAGTGTTTTTCAGAACAGGAAAATCCGTAGGTCACACCACCCCATTATATTGCGAACAAGCGGACCAGTTAACTGTGTTACTCAAGATGTACATGGTGTTCTTCCATCCATGCCATTATTTTGGCACCAGAAGATACGCATCATCAAACTAGAAATAAGATTATTCACTTACTCTTCTTCAATACAAATGCAATGTTTGATGGATGCTGAATAAGCCTATTGCCCGTATCGAGGCTGTGACTAAGGTGTTAGGCTGAGTGTTCTTTTGTCCAGATACGCAACCGC
The DNA here is from genome assembly GCA_036898135.1 of Oncomelania hupensis. NCBI lineage: Eukaryota > Metazoa > Mollusca > Gastropoda > Littorinimorpha > Pomatiopsidae > Oncomelania > Oncomelania hupensis. The sequence goes on from CM072526.1 coordinate 41,727,567, forward strand.
AAATGCAATGCGCAAAAGTTAATCCGTTTATACCTGCCATGAATCCATCAATACGCAAACAAGTGATAGCCTGATAACATTGCAGACCTGCCTACCCCCCTCAGAGTAAAAGCGGGAGACAGGGGATCAAAAAGATAACCACCCTTGTCAACAACAGTTTTCAAGTATAACAGTATAACAACAGGATGCATGTCAAAAGCCTGAGTCTCCCGCCAAAAGCGGGAGAGTAGGCAGGTCTGACATTGGTTGTTTTTGTATTGACATAGACTTTGCCAAAGCAGTCCTTACTTCAGACCCCTCTGGAGTGTCTCTTTTAACGTCCAGCTGACAATGGAGAGCCATCTTAAGTGAGAGAGATAGAGAGAGAGAGGGAGAGGGAGGGAGAGAGAGAGAGAGTCAAATTGTCATTTTAAAAGATAATTTTAATTGTAATTGTTTTTCTACCTCAACTGAGAAACTGGAAACATAAACAACACAACAGTGGCCATTTCAGTATATGGAAGGTTGGTCAACATATTTGTTGGTTAAAAAAACCAATGCACATTCAGATTCCATATAGCTTCAAATTAACTGTTTATGATTTCATTAGAGAGCCTAATACCTTCGTGCAGCTCATGAAGCCTGTGAAGCTGTTGGTCTTGAGCCGGTGGGGGATATTAATATTTGTGTTTTGTTGTCGGTAGATGTACGTCCATATATACATGTAATCCTTCAGTACATTGTGAGTGAATGCGAGTGTATGCGCAACGAGTCTTTGTGAGTTTTGCGCTATATAAATGTTATTCATTATTTTTATTATTATTATTATTATATTACCATGGCAACAGCCGTCTGCAATGGCACGCAAAGCAAAATTTCTACCATCCGAGCCGGAAAGTTGAGAGTTTGTGTTTGCGGACCGCTTTTGCATATGCGTTTCCGGATAAAAGGAATCAGGCAATCAATTTTCTTCTTGTCTTATTTTTTAATGCGCATTGCATTTGCATTTGCACACATAAGGATGTGCAGCTTTATAGGCCGACACCTATCTGAGTCTCCGAGGTTGCCTAGAACACACGTCTACACACAGCCTTTGGCTGATATATCTCGAACACTCGGTCAGCATCAAGGTCGCCTAGTTAGCACAAAAGAGTCTATTCTATAGTAGAAGTAGTAGTAGTAGTAGTAGTAATAGTAGTAGTAATAGTAGTAATAGCAGTAATAGTATTAGTGGTATTATTATTATTATTATTATTATTATTATTATTATTATTATTATTATTATTATTATTATTATTATCATCATCATTATTATTATGCACCCTGAATCACTCTTTTTATGTGAGATATTATTTGTTTTGTAATTCGACATATTATTATTATTATTATTAACCTCCACCCGTACCCCAATATTATTATAAGCATTATTATAATAATATTAATAATAATAATAATATGTATATTATTATTACAATAATAATAACTATTATTACTAAAGCTAAAACATTCCTCACATTTGGCATTGCTGTTAGTACCTAAAGTAGCTAGCTTAGTACTGACACAAACTTTAAAAACATCGCATCTTCCCAATATCACAGTATCTTTGGCCTAGGAAGCTTGCAGCCTTTAACCATCATATTACAATCCTGAATCGTAATGACCAATCAGGGTAACAGCCCCAGACTTTTGCATTCTGTGTTGACCAATTTTAGAGGATTTTTCTTTGGTTATATAGAGTATGAAGAAGTGAGTTTTGATCTGATCTGTCATTAAGAAAAAGCACTATATATAAATACCCTAATTTATTATTACCTATTATTACTATTATTACTTATTATTATTATTATTATTATTATTATTATATAAGGTGGCAGCCGACGAAGTTTGTGTTCTGGCTAAAAGCTCATGCAAGAAGCAGCAGACAAAAGGGAGGCAATCCCTTACCCCTCAACAGAGTTATGCGTCTGGGAGTGGGGCTGTGCTGGCGGAAGCGCTGGATGGATTGGAGGGTATGGGCCACAGACGCCACTACACCAAGCGGACAGACACACAGAACACAGAAACCCCAAACTACCAGTGACAATGCTATTGATGAGGCAACACCCATACAGTGACAACTGGCTACCAGTCGTAAGTGCTACCTTATTAAATGACTAAACCATAAATAACAAACATTACCAATACATCATTACCCATTGCTGAGTACTATTACTGTCACTACTGACTAAAAAAACTAAACTAACTTGATCCATCATAGGTCTTTCAATAAATAATAAAAGCTACCAACACCAATTACCCATCTCTTATTTCTACTTTTAACATGCGACCCCCAAAATAAAACTGACAGGTATGTCTTTCAATAAACGCTAAACTATATAATTATTTTTGAACTACTGCTATTCTGCGACAAAAAGCAAACAAAAAACCCAACAACATTAGCTGCCATTTATTTTTTAATAAGCGTATAGGAATAGCAGCATTAACAGGCGTCTTTAGTTTGTCGTCTTGATTATTCGCAGCACGTTATTCACACGGATTAGCGAGAGACGGTGAGCCTTAAAGAACGCTTCTGCTACGCAGCGTGCACTTTATTCTGTATTTCCGGGTTATCCCTGTCACTGCCCAATAATCCACAAAGCGCTTGCAGGAGCTGTTCAGTGTGATGAAAGCACGATAAACTGCAATGCCCAGTGTGCAACAATGCATTGAGAAGAGGCATCAAAGGGTTGGTAAAACAAACCGTGATTTGGGCTGATTTGAAATTAGTAAACAGTGATTTTTGCTGATTTGAAATAAAAAGAAATTTTGGCCAACTCAAAATAAACACCAATTTTTTCGATTTGAAATGAATAAACAGTGATTTTTGCTCATTTGAAACAGACAGTGAATTTTGCTGCTTTGACATTAATAAACTGTGATTTTGTTTTTGCAGATTTGAAACACACAATGATTTTAGCCAATGCGAGACAGTGATTTAGTCCATTTTCAAAACAACCAGTGATTACGTTGACGTTTTCAGCCAGGTTGCTGTTTTTTCTTTTTCTTCTCATGCAACAAAGCTATCTTTTGTAGCAATGAAAGGGGTACTGGGAAAGCGAAGTCAGCATTTAGCCATGGGAGTAGGATGCAACATTGTACAATACAGAGTGAACGTTGGCCGTAATGGCTACCACAGCTTAGGGCCATAGTTATTTATTACATTCACACTGTAAATTATCAACACACTGACTTTTTAAACGGCACAGTACACACATAAAAGTTACACTCTAATAGGCTTTATAAGTCACAAAGTACACTCTAATAGGCTTTATAAGTCACGAAGTACACTCTAATAGGCTTTATAAGTCACAAAGTACACTCTAATAGGCTTTATAAGTCACAAAGTACACTCTAATAGGCTTTATAAGTCACAAAGTACACTCTAATAGGCTTTGTAAAAGTAACATTTTATACACTATGAAGATGCCAAAAAAGAAAAAGCTGTATTTTATCCAGGTTATTATCACTGTAGTTGGTTGATCTACAGTGGCATAACTTCTGCTTTTCAAGCCGATGCTTCAATGCATGTTGCACACACACGCATATCCACACACACGCGTGCGCACACACGCAACCATGTAAAAACATTTACCAAACGCACACAATATACACAGAAGCACACACTCATAAACACACGCATACACACAGCGTTTCTACATCGCCTTACACACATACAGAGAAAACACATTAATAACAAAAGTAATAAATGGATAACATAAGCTGTTGTTGAGCCTTCCATAATTTTGTATGATGCAACCTTTTGTTATTAATTTTCATGTCGACATCTCCAAAGTTCATAAAAAGAGCCTAAGACGAAATAACACATCGTGGCAGAGATTTCAGAACAGACAGGTCAATTCTACATACAGTAAAAAAAAAAACTTAGCACAAAATACATTTTGAAAACACAGGCTCCTTTTATCTGTTCCCTTGAAATTACAAAGAGACCTAAAATGACACATTGTTGTGTGTGCATTCTACCAAGGACAGCTAAAAAAAAAACACCAACAACACATAACACAGATTTTAGGCTAGTAGGAGTCCTAATATCCCATCACCCAAACAGTATGGCCAACTCTACTCCATTACCCCCTGTTCAGTCCTAGCAGGCTGTGAGAAGATAGTGATAGAAAATAGTGCACATTTGCTTGACGTTTTTAAGTCCCTTGATACTTCTTCATCAAGTCCTGTGGTCGGCTGTCCCGCACTCGTTCTCCTCGTAAACAGAGAAAGTAAGGAAGGTACTCATTGCCTCATGCGTGATACCGTAAACAAGATCGGTTCTCATCATAGCTGGCCGAAAGTGAACAAGGGAGCACCCCTCCAAGACTCAGCCATGCTGTATGCCCTCCCTCCTTTCCTCTCCATCACCACTACAGCCATACAACGCAGCAAGCAGTCTGACACATCCTACCCCTTAAGTTTAACACACAATGAATACATACAACAAGCAGTTTGTAACAACCTACCCCTTAAGTTTAACACACAATGAATACATACAACAAGCAGTTTTGAGGTCGATTGCCTAAATTCTGTTTCTCTCCTTCCACTTTACAAATAAGACAAGCAGCCTAATATGCACTACCTACCCCCCTTCAACATGGTATACAAGATACAAACAAGCAGCTCTTATGCTATATCTCACCTCTGGCATGGTCTGTGAATGCTGACTGTACACCTGGGGGCATTTCTCCATGTCTGGAACAAAGAACGAGGAATTTCACAGTTTTGGTAGCAAACTACTGCAAGAGAATGACAAATTTACCAAAACTGTTAACATTTGAGCTCTATAAGCACAATACAGGTAAAAATTTGCTAGGATGACAAATCCGAGTCCTTTTGATTGAAGGAACAGCGGAGCAAACTGTGAGGCATGGGGATTTGTATCAAACAGGACCCGCCAAATCTTGATGATTAAAGAGAGGACACTCCTATTTGAGTTGCTCTGTGTAAAGGTTGCTTCCCTTGTTTTACACACGTTCATTCTCTCTCTCTCTCTCTCTCTCTCTCTCTCTCTCTCTCTCTCTCCCTCTCTCTCCCCCCCTCTCTCTTATCAAACATGGTTGTTCTGACTTACTTGACACTGCGATGGACTATGAGTTCTACTTGAGGTTCCTGTTTGGATTCCAGTATAATGTCGTACACTTCTTCAAACGTCGCCCCCTGTAACGACCGTCCGTTCCACTCCACCACCTCATCACCTGAACATTTATTTTGCACAAATAAAAAAAAAAAAAAAAAAAGGAAAAACAACTCTGTTATATTATCTTATCTTAATATTGCACACATACCCCAGTAACTAGTTAGTTAGTTCGTTATTCATTGCTTACAGAGTCCAGCGGACTGCAAAGAGCCGCATCAGGACCACAAAGTCAAGGTCACAACTTGGCTGAAAGAGGACTCACTTCTGATCCGCATATAAGATTTGCTGAAGCAACCCCAGTGGTAGCACTGAAGGCACTCCACCAGCCGGTCACTGTATAATAAAGGCATCCCATGCTGGGGACGCTGAAGATATTCTCTAATTTATTGAACCCCCGTTTACAAAAACAAAATAGAATACAAACATCATTATAAAATATCAATAAAACACATACATATAAAATGCCTACATTGCTAAATAATAATATCACAGGAAGCCCTAGTGACCATTTGGCAGAAAGCATCCAATATTCCAAGGCTGAAAACACAAATGAGGAGTTTTGTCCCGGAAGAGTTTTCAAGAAAAAGGTAGGCGACTGGTCTAGCGAAGAAGAAGATAGTATAGTAGATTGATAGAACAGTGTAGGAATGAGAAAGGACAAATGAGAAAGACAGCGACAGTGGTAATTTAAAGCACTAAATTTCCAGAAAGGGGGGATACTATTTATACATACACCTCCGGCACCCCTGTCCAGTAACTAGAAGACAACAAGAAGTTGAAAAACTGACTTCTCCAGTGTACAAATCCGGAATCATCATCATGACCACCATCAGTATCACTATCACCATCCTTACCCACATCATCATCATTGTCATCATCATAATCATCTTCATTGTCATCATCATACTCATCTTCATCGTCATAGTGACTCACCAGGACGTAGGTGGCCCACAGTGTCCGCTATGCTGCCTTTTTTCACTTTGGAAATAAATGCTCCCAGTTTCCCATGGTCGCCCACCTTGCCCCCTACAACCTTCAAACCTGCACACAGGTCAAGGTCAAAGTCAAGGTCACATGACAGGAAGGGCAAGGTAAAGACACAATAATGAATGCACCATTATTTGCAACTACTGTTATTGGCGAATCTTCGTGCTCTTTGTCCTCAGGTCAAGGTCAAAGTCAAGGTCACAAAACAGGAAGGGCAAGGTGTATACGTATTTATAATATAATTATAATAATGCATACTCAAATGAACTGCAACTAATTCTTAATGCCCTTTACCCACAAGGTCAAAGACAAGGTCATATATCAACTAATAGGAAGCTACAAAGTAAATTACTCTACGAAATATTACTTCATTTTCACGCTCCTCATAAAAAATGAATAAACAAAAGTTCAATCTAAGCAATTAAAAGCACATTTCATCAAACACGATTACATATGAAATGTGGATTTTCCTCGCTACCATCCACACTTGAAAAAAACCCAAAGATGAACAGCTGTTAAGCCCATTAGGCTAACAATTAGGGGACCATCTCATAAAGGGCTTATCCATAGAATGGAGGAATAATTAGGGGTCTGAGGATGGTGGGGGTAAGAGGGCTGGGAGGAAGGAGGAAAGATGGAAGGATGATGGGGAAGGTGGAGAGACATATGATCTCATCTGCTGTATACATTTGGCTAAAAGGATAGAAACATCGCACAGACATATGATCTGCTGTGTACATTTGGCTAAAAGGATAGAAACATCGCAGAGACATATGATCTGCTGTGTACATTTGGCTAAAAGGATAGAAACATCGCAGAGACACATATGATCTGCTGTGTACATTTGGCTAAAAGGATAGAAACATCGCAGAGACACATATGATCTGCTGTGTACATTTGGCTAAAACTTAAGGCTATAGACATCGCAGAGACGCACTACACAACTGGAAGAGTTTGCGTCAGAGGATGGTGGAAGGGGAAGGTGAATGGAGGGGAGGGGTGTGGAGTGGAACAAGGGGGAAGGAGGAAGGGGAGATGATTATCCGGGGAAATATTAGGGACTCTGAACTGAGGATTAAAAAAAAAGGATTTCTTGTTTATAGGATCCTTTAGCGGTCATAGCTAAACCACACACACAACCGAGCTGGGTCTGTCTCTCATACGGCTGAACTCAGGGCTGCAAATTAAAGAGAAGAATAGAGCTCTTCTTCTTCTTTGATTTAGGTAACTTCAATGTGTTGCAGAAACTTGCCCTTTTGCTGGCTTCAATTGAAAATTGCCGGTTTGGGCCTGGGGGCCTAAAACCGAGTGAACACATCAACTAACAATACTACTGTCACATTATCAATGATTAACTTAATTCAATTTGGAGGGTAGTTATAACTATAGGATAAAAGGGGAGGAGGGTAGGTTGAAAAGGAGAAATGAATTAATGAAGGCAGCTATTGTATAGCCTGACTTGAAAAATAATGGTTGTAACTGTATATATATATATTAAAGGTGAACTACTACACTATCTAAACCTGTAGAATCCTTCTAATCCCATAATGAGTAAATGTTATAAATTTATTCATTAAATGTACCCGTCTTTATTGTCTACCCGTTTAATTTCAAATTTCTCGAGATGTCTAAAAAGATGGTTACACTATTTTGATACCCTTTCATGTCTAATAATCAATGATAAATATTATTCGTATGAATTGCGCAATGCGGGGAAATTATAGGTTAGGCAATCAGGGATTAGGTGGTAAGGGACATTACCATGTCAGACTAGGAATCCGAATCGTAATAAAATCGTTTCTTCTTATAGTTCAAAGCAGAACAAAGCAGACTTCACGTCATTAATGTCTACAGTAACAAACATCATATCAATACATTCCTTTTATAAATAAAAAATTCAAGGATATTAAAAATAAAAAAAAAGATTTTACAAATTCTGACAATTTTTTTTTATAAAACACTGTAAAGCAATCAAACATGTCCATCAATTCTGACATTTAAAAAAAAAAATCCTAGTTTAGGATGACAGGTCACTTTCAATGATGAATGCAAACACTCGTCTGTCCGCTCTGTGGTAAGAAACTAAAAATCCTAAAATACTATGATTCATTGTCAATAATAATTAACCATAAAAATGCTCTCCCTCACTTCACCCCCCTCCGCCCTCTCCCAAATTCAAATTTGAACGTAAGTCACTAAGTGTCTGTCACCCTCAATGCTAATAATTTCACATACTTGTTAAAAGGAATCTGAGCTAGTGAATACACCAGAAGTGAATAACAATTATACAGGCTGCCCAAAGACAACGGATACAAAAATAACAGACAAGAGAGGAAGTCAAACATCCAAGCGACGTGCATGCGCAAAAGCTGAAATATCAAGGAAATACAGAAACAATTTTCAATAACAAATGCAAGTTGCATTGACATTTTTTTTAAAAAGAAAAGAAAGAAAATAAAAAGAAAGGTGTTTTTAAAATTAAAAGTGTGGTTATTTGTGCATGATAATAACTACAAAATACAGATTTTAAAAAAGTTTCAAAAATTTCAGAACATATAAAAAGATGCGGTACAAAGGTGAGAGGTAAGAAGTTAGTTATTCATTGCTTACAGGGTCCAGCGGACTGCAAAGAGCCAAACCAGGACCACAAAATCAAGACCACAACTTGGTTGAAAGAGGACTCACCCCGGATCCGTATAAAAAATCTGCTGAGACAACCCTAGTGGTAACACTGAAGGCACTCCACCAGCTGGTCACTTTACAATAAAGGCATTCCATGCAGTGACCGCTGCGGCTATACTCTAATATATTGATAGTAATATAATATAGTAGATTGATAGAACAGAGTAGGAATGAGAAAGAACAAAGGAGAAAGACAGCGACAGTGGGAATTTAAAGCACAAAATTTCCAGAAAGTTGGGATACTATTTCTACAGAATCCCCAGGCACTCCCATGCGGGGTGGTGGAGGAAGGTGAATGGGGAGGAGAAGGGGGGCAATGGGAGAGAATTAATTCTCAGAATATATTTCAGAGGGTTCATCAGGGATTAGAGTTAGTTAGAATTTGGATTATGGTTGGGTTAGGGTTAAGGTTAACTGTAACCCTAGGCAAAGACTATACCTATTTTCACCTGCAGATTTTCAGCATTGTCACCCTTGGTTGACAGAAGAAGGGAATTAACTCTCAGAATTAATTTTAGAGAGTCGTACATAAAATCACAAAGCACTGTTCACAATATTGCTCAGTTAAACAAGGCTCGTAGATCTGTTCAAAGTAAAATGGTCTAGAAAACTTGCTATATCAAATCAAATATAATAATGATGATGATGATGATAACAACGAGGATGATGATGATGATGATGATGATGATGATGATGATGATGATGATGATGATGATGATGATGATGATAATAATAATAATAATAATGAGTATGATAATTACAATAATAATAGTTATAATAATAATCATTATTATTATAATAATGCACTTTATCCTAAAGAGAAAGTTTTGTCTTCTTTGTCATCTTCTTCTTCTTTTTTGTCTTCTTCTTCTTCTTTGTCTTCTTCTTCTTCTTTGTGTCTTGTTCTTCTTTTCTGTCGTCTTCTCCTTCTTCTTCTTAAAGATGCTGTGGATATTCAAAGAACAGCCCCACAACTTTGGGATTTAGAACAGTAGAGTACAGCAATAGAGTTTTAAAAAACATTTCTAGCACATATTTCCTTACACTCCTATAAATTCCATCCCTCTACACAATGTTTCTTTTTTAATTTTTTTTTTAATAATTTTAAATGTGGATTGGGGATTGAAGGGCAGAGAATGGGGTGTCTTAATTTCAGGTCCAATATTAATTTCAGGTCCACTACTAATTTCAGGCCTAATATTCCTTTCGGGACCAATATTAATTTCATGTCCAATACACAAGGCAAAAATGCAATGGAAATAGGTTTCTCATGCAAAGTGACGTGGTCATTACAAAATAACATTGTTTGGTAACAACAACAACAACAAAAATCGGTTCAAGAGTGCACAGGAGTTGACTAAACGTTTCAGTTTTAAAAAAAGAATGAAAGAAAGAAAACAAAATTCGTCAGACAATAACATGAGAAAATACACAAAGTGAATATATGAAGAACAAAAAAAGTTAGAAAAATAAAAATGACAGATAAAGAAGAAGATAAATCAGAAAAATAATGAAAATGAGAGAAGAAGATACATCAGAAAACAGATATTCTAGATATGACAGTCAATAAAGAATGCCAAAAGTCAATTTATAAAAATACTGGACAGGAACACGATCCAGAAAAAAAAAGAGAAAAAAAATCTACTGTATTGAAAATTGAATCACAAAACGGTTGTTTGGAGCATTACACTGCATGACAAAACGTAACAAATGGACAGTCAAACAGCAGTGTTATTATGAATTAATGAATTAAATCCGTAAATAAAATAAACAAATAAATAAACGCTCCAAGGGAGCATAACCACAATCATAATGCACAAGCGTGTTGATACCTGACTAGGCTCACTTCATGCTTCAAACATTGCAGCATGCACAATAATCTTGCCCTTGTCCTCTTCACTCCCTACCTCCTTTCCCCCACCTCCTAAACCCCACCCCCCAAACCCCACCTCCCAAACCCCACTTCCTAAACCCCACTTCCTAAACCCCACCTCCCAAACCCCACCTCCCAAACTCCACCTCCTAAACTCCACTTTCTAAACCCCACCTCATATAGTGCTAAATTGAAGATCGCCTGCAGGAGCACACCAGCGTTCAAAACTCTAACTTTCACAGTGACTCTCTCTTACTAGTGTTCATTATGAAGGCTTATGTGTGTGTGTATATATGTGCATGTATATATATATATATGTGTGTGTGTGTGTGTGTGTGTGTATGTGTGTGTGTATGTGTGTGCATGTGTGTGTGTGTGCGTGCGTGCCTGTGTGATTATGTTTAGATGGCGTTTGTTTTTTTTACTATTTCATGAAAATCTATGGCATATTTTTGACATACCTCGTAATGTTGACATCAATAGAGTGTTCCGTTAAGAGTTAGGGCTAGGGTAAGGGTTAGGGTTAGTGTTAACGTTAGAAGACTTAAAAGTACTTTAAAAAAGTGGACAAAATGTTACCAAATGTCAACACAACATGCGTGGCATTTCATGAAAGTCATAACAACGCCGTCCAAAGAAGTACATGTGTGTGTGTGTGTTCTGCGTGTGCATGTTTGTGTGCGACTATTATATTAGGTCAGTGTGTGAACTTTGCTCATAACTAGGGCAGTAAAAACAAAGCTACATTGATTGTAACTAATCGCACAATATCACAGCCTTACGTTAGTATTACTTAATTACAATCCCTGAAACAATAGACAGAATGTGGCGCCACTGAACAGCAGCTGTTGCCTGCGTTGATGCGACGCAGTTACCTCTCTCTCTCCTAAACTAAATAAACCAATTACATTAATCAGGCTCCAGTCCTCACTCTCCTCCCTCCATTCCCGTATTCACCCCACTCTCCCCATCCCCATACTATATAAATGTATCTGTAATTATTTCATTTATTCGCCATCTCGGCAGACGAATTTTGGGTCACCTTCTCAGTTAAAGCACGGCAGTCACAACCAGGACAACAGAGGAATAGAACCCACAGTGCATGCTGGGTGTGATCGTGTCCTGGCCTGGCACCCACCCCCTAAAACATAAGCGTCAGGATCTTTAAAATTGCAGGCAATCGCATGTAGGCGTGCACAGACCAGATCTTGGCTTTTACCCTGTCCTGAAGGAGTACCCCCCAAACTGAACTTTGATTTTGATTATTTATTAATGTCCTGTATTCTTCTTCCTCTACGTGGTGTTGTTATTGTTATTGTTGTTATTATTATTGTTAATGTTGCTATTGTTATTGTTGTTGTTATTATTACTGTTGTTATTGTTCGTTGTTTTTCTTGATTATTATTATTATTATTATTATTATTATTATTGTTATTGTTATTATTATTATTATTATTATTATTATTATTATTATTATTACGATTATTATGCTTCCTAATACAGTCGCATGCTCCAAACAGACAAATGTGGTTCAGAATTTCAAATATAATAATATCAACAAATATAGCAAAGACAAAAGTTTTTAAAACAAAATTTGATTCAAAATAAATTGAAGATCAAACAGCAAAAGAAACGTCAAAAAGAAATATTAGAAAATAGACAGATGAAGAGAAAGAAGAAGAAGAAAATAATAAAAAGAAGAAAGAAAAAGATCAAATGAAAGGATGAAAAATGTCCGTACCGATGGCTCCTTCACCTATGAACAAAAAGAATAAAGCTGATAAATAAACAGCAGAAAGCTTCTTATATATGTATATAGATATATATGCAGAGTTTACGAGAAAAATGTCCATACAAGCATTGAATATATAACAATACAGAACCTGCTTTAAAAAAACAACAAAAAAGGGATACACGAAATGGTTGTGAATGAACATGAAAGCATCTTCTTCTGCCAGTAAACTATTCCCTACTACTACAGCTTTGATGCATAACACTATAGCATCATCACTTAGAAATGTTCCTCCAGGAAAGCTTTGAAAGTACATGTTCTTGCTAATAGGGATCTTTCGGCAGCGAGTTATTTTCATTGTGAAAGTGATTCCGTATTACTTTCTGTCCGTGACATCAGCAGATTAGGCTCTTATTAGTTTGCAAAGGTGAAAGTTCAAGAACTCTTTCTAAGTGGTTTCGTGAAACTGACTTTTGTTTTTGTGGGTATATTATCACTTGTACGACAACCAATAGGATGTGATTTTGTGAAAGGGACCTAACTCAACCATTTTAGATGTGAAAATGGGGATCGGCACTTGCTTTGAAACTTAAAAGGTAGTTTGAAGCAAAGTACTGGAAGCAGGTTAAGTTTGTCTGCTACTGCCATTGCGTGGCATAGGAAGCCGCACTGTGGCTACCACGAAAAGAGAAATGAACTGACATTGGCAGACATTTGTTTGCTATATTTGTCCCTGTATGGCAGAGGGGTTGACAGGGGCTATTTGGGAAAATTGATTTGGCTGAAGCAAGCCTTAGGTTTAAATCTATATTAATACATAGAAGGACGCAGAAGCATTATCATTTTGGCACATACTCTACTTGGGATCTTTCGGAAGCGAGGGATTTTGGTTGTGAAATAGCACCTGTCAACCCCTCTGCCAAACAGGGACAAATATATAGCAAACAAATGTCTGCCAATGTCAGTTCATTTCTCAAAACTTGATTGACACAAATCAATTTTACCACATGAAAGGTACAAAGACAGAAATCGGCACAAGCACTACATCAAATATTACATCTAATACGCAATTCACGAGTCTTAAAATATAAAACAAGCAATGACAATTTTAAAAAAAAATTAATTCCCATAAAATTACACAACAACAAAAAAAAGGTATGAATCAGCAAGAGCAACAATGATAGATAATTGCTCCATCAAATGTGTGCAACACACATGTACATCTCTCAATGAGAGGACAATATTTTCAGAATTCTAGTAACAGACACAAACCCAAAAGCAGGAACAGAAAGTCATTAAAACATAATTATTGATTTCTTCCTCAAGCAAACAAATGCTGACTGAAATGAAAAAAAAAGAATTCAAACGTCCGCAATAATCTGAGAGGGGGTGATGGCAATGGCGAGACTTGTAACAACGGCACAATTTCTTCAAAGAAAGTAACTCGGTTACAAAAGTTGATGGGAAGGTTTCACAATTGAAAACGTTTTATGACATCAACTTGTCAATGTATCAGAACAGTCGGAAACAAACTGTGGAATGGGAAAAATCATAAAATAAATAAATAAGATAAATAAAATAAACAACATAAAGGAATAAATATGTGAATGAAATGAATTAATTAAATTAAATAATCGAATTAATGAATGCAGTTAAGTAAATAAGAGGACATTTAAATACTTGACAACAGCAGAGAAAGATCAAGATAGATAGATAGATATTCAGTGTTTACAGGGTCCAGAGGACTGCCAACAGCCGAATCAGGACACAAAACTAAGCAAAATCAGACTAAACTGCTAACATTTAAATATGATAAAAGATGTAAATAAAACCAGTCTTACTAATAAAATATAACCAAGAATATAAACAAGATGATATGACCTATATGTGATAAAACAAACCAACATCATGTAAAAATTGAAAACAGGTGCTGACAATTGCAAACTTTAAAAATCTCATTAAAAAGTATTAAACCAAAATATCTTTCTCTTTCATCAACCAGATCAGCACATTCATAAAATGGCGGACGAAAAGGATTTCTCATATGCAAAGCACCATGGTGGTTCTTCTCCTTTTAAAAGGAAACTATGGGTGACATAAGTATGCCCAATATGAAGGCAAGCCAAAACAGTTTTATCTTTGCGAGTGGACAAAAAGAAGCAGACATATATGGAAGAATTTTGAAATAATTTGTTATTGATTTGATTAGACCACTCGGTCTGCCAGAGCCATTTACATTAAGAGCCAGTCATGCAACGCAGGTCAGAGTATGGAACAAACTGAAAAATCTCATAAGGGAAATCTAGATGCAGAACTTCTTTAGCCGCTTTGTCCACTGCAATGTTGCCTCGGATGTCCATGTGACTAGGTACCCACATAAAAACTATCTTTTTACCCTCAGAAACAAGAGGTCATGAATCTCTGCCAGAAAATGGTGCAATATCTTTCTCTTGGAAAGAGCCTGAAGTGCTGACAGTGAATCAGACATGATTAAAAAGGAGGATCTCATGGATTGCTAATCCCCTTTTAGAGCTAAATGAACTGCCTTGAGCTCAGCTGTATAAACAGAACAAAAATCAGGTATACGCTGTGGCAAAGGCTGGTCGAGGTGTCTCCCAGAGACCGATGCAGCAGCAACTGAGTCTCCTTTCTTCGACCCGTCCGTAAAAACTGTTCATATCCTTTATACAAGGAACACTGTTCTAGATAAAATTGCTTATAAACAGCTTTGGAAGTTTCGGTCTTTTTGAAGGATGTGAGGTTGAAGTTGTTAATGGGGTTGATGAGGTTCCAATGTGGGAGCAGAGTTAGCAATTGGTCATCATTAACAGAGTCAATATCTACACCTGCAGAGTCAAAGTGAGGAAGTATTCTGATGCCAACCAAAAGGAGGAACTTCTGTCGGTTTGTTGGAGTATTTAAGTGTAAATAACGGGTTTAGAACACAATCATAAGCGGGATTTTGAGGGTTTGCTTTAAGTTTGAGAAAATAGTTCATGGCGAGCCTATGGATCTCCATTGGAGGTTCGCCAGCTTCAGCATAAAGACTTTCCTTCGGGGAAGTGTGAAACACCCCCAGGCAGATCCGAAGACCTTGAGGGATTGGATCCAAGTGTTTTAAATAGGCTTTCCTGGAGGAACAATACAATCCTACCATAATCCAATTTAGAGCATAGGGGAGAACGATAGAGGAGAAGAAGAGTTTGCTAGTCTGCTCCCCAGTCTGTGTGGCTGATAACTTTCAAAATATTAAGACTTTTTTGGCAGCTTGCCATCAGGTATTTATTATGCTGCAGAAAAGTAAATTTGCCGTCAAAAATAACACCCCAAAATTGTACTTATTTAGAAACTCTGATGGGTTGGCCATAAACATGGAGAGAAGGGTTCAAAGCCTGGTTTTGTTTGCAATGAGAGGGGATTTAAACAGATAAATGTTTCTGTAAATGTTTTGTGACAATGGTTAAAAGAATATTTTAACATTCTAGTTAATAACACTGCTGAATCTCTTTTAAACAGTTCACTATTTATATACACTATTCAAAAACGGCAAGAACAATTCTCCAACCCCACAAAAAAAAAAGTGCTGACAGTCTTGAAATCCTTCAAAGGCCGAAAGTAATTTACTATGAGAATGTCACTCTAACCAAATACCATCAAAGGTACAGCAGCTGCTTAGCTTAGCGCTACCCAGTGCTAGAGGGAACCCCAGCCCAACAACTCACTCACTGTGATAGTAATGTTTTTAAAAATCATATTAAAAATTATAAGAAGAAATCAAATGCAAACTTGAATGAGATGATCCAAATTCAACCCACTAACTGGTAATTTTCACACTCTTCTACTCTCTAAATTGACAAAATCTTAACATTACCATTGCAAATTATCCATAAACAAAATAACACCCTCACCCTCCCCCAAACCCCATTCCTCCCCCCTCCCCCCCAAAAAAAAAAAATTAACATGGGTCCAACTGGCCAAAATTAAAAAAACTGAAAGGTCGGGGTCCAGGGGCCGAGGGGGGCAAAGCCCCCCCGGAAAAAAACTACTTTTTAGCATTTGAAGAGTTAATTTTTGAATAGCCTTAAAAGGCTCTCTTTCAATCTGAACAAAAGGAACAGTGTCACGTTTGTTAGGAAAAAAGGTTTAAAAAAAAAGTTTCATTTTAAAAGACAAAATGTAGCTTAAAAATGTTACTAAATTTAAAACTACATACAGTATCTCAACTACTTCTAAACTGCTAAATGCTGTTGGCCGAATTATTCAAGCAGCCTAGGCCTTTTATTTATGAAGTTTCTTATGTCACTGGATGCTTGCAGGGCAGCTCTCTTGCCACCCATAGGATACGTTTTTCTAGAAGCTGAAGCACTCTGGGCATTGCTGTTTCTAGAGGCATCAGCAGCACTGTTGGCAGATGTAGCAGCAGTATTGTTGGCAGATGTAGCACCAACACTGTTAGCAAATGTAGCAGCAGTACTGTTGGCAGATGTAGCACCAACACTGTTAGCAAATGTAGCAGCAGTACTGTTGGCAGATGTAGCACCAACATTGTTAGCAAATGTAGCAGCAGTACTGTTGGCAGATGTAGCACCAAAATTGTTAGCAAATGTAGCAGCAGTACTGTTGGCAGATGTAGCACCAACACTGTTAGCAAATGTAGCAGCAGTACTGTTGGCAGATGTAGCACCAACATTGTTAGCAAATGTAGCAGCAGTACTGTTGGCAGATGTAGCACCAACATTGTTAGCAAATGTAGCAGCAGTACTGTTGGCAGATGTAGCACCAACATTGTTAGCAAATGTAGCAGCAGTACTGTTGGCAGATGTAGCACCAACACTGTTAGCAAATGTAGCAGCAGTACTGTTGGCAGATGTAGCACCAACATTGTTAGCAAATGTAGCAGCAGTACTGTTGGCAGATGTAGCACCAAAATTGTTAGCAAATGTAGCAGCAGCACTCTTGGCAGATGGATTGCCCTTTTTTAAAGATAGTTTTCCGTACTCTTCTCAGTTTTTCTATATTAAGGTGTTTCGTTTGGTTTTCTTTTTGTTTTGTTTTTCTTCAAAAATACGGAATTTCCGTTTTAATAGATCTTTAAAATACGGTTTCCGTCTGGAAATGGAAAAAGTTGGACCCCTGAATTAATAAAGACAGTTAACTTTTGCCATTTCATGGCATATGTCAAGACAATTTTTTCCCGAAAACTTGTGTTCTTTATTTCTGTATTTACCCAAAATGTCAAATTTCCTTTGATTGGTTTATAATTCTTCGGATTCTCCCACAGTCAAGAGCTTTTACATATACCAAAATGTAACACATTTAATGTCGATTCGTAACAAATTTACATGGGTAATGAAAATGTTTATCCCCCTGAAAGACATGTGGCGAAGTTTCAAACCAAAGACACCATGACAAACTAAATAACACAAAATAACAACAACTAAATACACAAACATTAAAACCATCTACCTATAGAGGCCACTACAAACTGAGGGATACTGGGGTCCCAGTGTCCTCTCTCCAATGATTGTGTACAAAAATGTTACAAAGGTAGGACAATTCGAGGGTCATTTTAGCAAATGTCCAATTTCAAAGGCAGCCTCGAACAGGCAAAAATAGTCTACATCTATGGGACATATTGTACTTTCAAACAAAGCGTCTGGAACGCTGGAATAAGACCCTGACCCTGGCCCTGACCCTGGCCCTGACCCTGACACTAGCTGAAACTCAGGTTGGGGTCAGAATTGCTTTCAGGCGACGTGTTGGTCTTATTTATTTAATCATTGTTATAGAGCACTTTTCCAGCTAAGAAGCTGCTCAAGGCGCTGGCCTGCCTCTGCTTGAATAGCAAAGTTCTTTTCCGACTATGGTATCTTTACATGTACTACACACAGTACACTACAGGCATCACCAGAAACACTGGGAAATACTCCACTTGAATCCCAAATGTTCTTTTCCGACGAGTATCTATATTATACTAGGGGGCATCATCAGAGACTCTGGGGTGGAACAGGACAACGTCCACTAAACAGGTGACCTTGACTTGAGCTAGCTGACGCTCGGATCAGGGCCAGAGTAGCATTTTCCGGGCCAGCTGTGCTGCCCGCCTCGGTAATAGTTAGTTAACAACTCTGCAAAGCAGTCCCACAGCGTCCAAACAGAGGTAAAAGGTCAATAACTGAAATTGAGAGGTAAAGATAGATAGCCACAACTTGTAGAGAAGGAGATGAGAACCAGAACAACATTGCCTGTCGCCCACAAATACAACTGCCGTGACTGGATCGTGATTCTATGGCTGAGTTACCACAGAGTCTATCAACCCAGCCACCCCAGCAGTACTTCCAGGCGGTCATTTCAAGAGGCAATTAATCCAGCAAAAAGTGAAGGTTAGATCTGGCAAAGAAAAAAAAACGGATTTTACTCTCTCTCTCTACTAGGCTCTACATTCTTTTTTTTGGCACAGGAAGCAAAACACAAAATAAAGACAAAGATGAACACCGAACAAACCTCAACTGGAACCACAAAAAGGAGACAGAAGAAAGAAGAATATATCAGACACACACCTAGAATAGCAGAAGAGTCTGTTTTCTGACCCCCACCTTCCAGCACTGTTTTCTTCAGGATCATGTGACCAATCCACTTGTTGCCATCTGCGGAGGGCTGCCATGTTACTGGGTGCTGAAAAAGTGTAATTTGTCCATTAAAAAATGTAAATTTTTTCATTAAAATGTGTAATTTTCCATTTGTAAAAAAAGTGTAATTTTTGTCATTGATACTTCCTTGGTCATTTTAAATGCAAACTCTATTAATTGTTTCTGATACAATTTATCAAACATCCACCACATTCTATTTATATTCCAAACAAATCTCATTAAACATTTGTCATTTTAATGCCTATTATTTATTTAATAAAATTTCGCCCAACATCTACTTAGACAATAATTACATTCTTGAAGAAGAAAAAAAATTAATAGAATTTCATAATCTTACTGACTTTCAAAGTAATTTAGACAGAATTTCTTAAATTATCCAAATTTTGAATAAACTGACCATATTGTTCTAGTATTCTAATTTTAATTCAAATGACAAATGAAACAAAATTATGTGGAAATAGAAGCGCGTCTTATCATTAAGCCACCTAAACTCTACCATTACAAAAGACAATCCCAGAAATGCCCAATAGTACTAGCTTCAGTACGTCAGTGAAGAAGAGATGAAAGGAACTCATTTACAATAATTACAATATTTTATATTATTATAAACTATTTAATATAACTATAAACTCAACTATGAACTATCTGATATAACTACAAACTCAACTATGATCTATTTCGTATAACGATAAACTCAACGAAGGAACAAAATCAATTATTTGCAATAGTTATAAAAGCTACCAAAAAAAAAATAATACTTAAAAAAAATAATAATAAAATTACGAGCCATTTTTTACGAATAATTCAATTTTTTTTTATACAACTATGAACTATTGTTCATGTAAAACTATAAACTCAACAAGGGGACAAAAGCCATCATTTGCAACAACAGCAATATTTTATATAACTATAGAACATACCACAATTGCTAATGACTATTCTGACATAAGCGAACCACAATTAGTCAACATTAGTGGGTAGTATTCCATACTATGATCCTGAGCTTGATTCACTATTGTCTTTTACTAATTCACTATCTATAAATCAAGTGTATAAAAATAATGATGATGATGATGATGATGATGATGATGATGATGATGAGGATGATGATGATGGTGATGATGATGATGGTGATGACGGTGGTGGTGGTGGTGGTGAGGAGGAGGAGAAGGAAGATGATGCAGATGATGACAATGATGATGGGGCTATTGATGAGAATGATGATAACAATGACAATGGCGATAGTGATGGCCATGAGAGATGGGAGGAGGGGAAGATGGGGAGGAGTTGGGGGAGGGTAAATTAGGTAATGTGTGGTCAAGCACTTGCCGGGCAGAAGGGGATAGACAATTTTGTGTAGTTTTTTTCCCTTTGTAGTTTCAAAGGCCAGCCTACAAGAAAACCACACACACACACAAAACTGGCTGACTTTTCAATGAATGCCAGCTGTTCTGCAAAACTAAACAAAACAACTTAAATGGAGGAAAGCATCGAAGTTCTCACACTAATGCATCATAAGAATCTTCTTTTACGCATCAAAAGAAACATAAGAATCTTCTTTTACGCATTACAAGATTCTGCATCATAAGATTCTTCTTTTAGGCACCATAAAAAGAGTCCTCTTTTATGCCTGATAAGAATCTTCTTTCATGCAGCTTAAGATTCTTCTATGCATCATAAGAATCTTATTTTACACATCATAAGATTCTTCTTTTATGCATCATAAGAGTCCTCTTTTATCGACACATAAGATTCTTCCTTTACGCATCATACAAATCTTGTATGCGTCATACGATTCTTCGTTTGTGCATTATAAGATTCATCTTATACGCATCATAAGAATATTCTATTACGCATCATAAGATTCTTCTTCTATGCATCATAAGAATCATCTTTTATGCATCATTAGATTTTTCTTCTTTTACGCATCATTATAATTGTCTCAAAATGGGTGTATTTGATTTCTCCTGTGCTAGTGCTGAAAGACTAATAAAGAATACTAAGATCTGTGAAATATTTCTAAATTAAACTAGAGGCAGGGTGTTAGATTTCATGTTCTCTCTTCTCTCTCCTCAATTATCATCCTTGGATCATTTACTTTAACACGTTGGAGCTGTACGGCTGGTTCATAAATTCACAAGACATCCGTTTTTATATTTCAGACCTTTTTTTTTCTCCTCAAAATTTTGTAATCAGTTTTTACAACACTGAGCACAGCCATGATGGTTGCTGAGCACAAAGAAAGACGGAGTACGCTGGTTAAATGATCATTTGTGGTGCCCCAAAGACTTTTGAGTTACAGGATAGGACAGGATAGGATAGGATCTATACTTCTGACAGTTATTTTTATATTTCTGACATTTATTATTATAAGAAGTGTTGCCTGCTCTGCATTGCTGTGACCGACATCTTCACAGGGGTCCCAATACAAATTAAGAAAAATCCCTGAAAAAATCCAATCACCGAATTTGTGCACGTTGAGTGTTAGCCTGGCCAAAAGGTGTCGGTGATGGTCTGTCTATCAGTACGATCAGCCAGTTTACAAAATGTTTACTGGCTTGTTAAAATGCTAACATATGGATCCAGAGAAGTCACATTCTGATTCCGAAGGCACACTGACACAGTAAAAACACCTACACATCCTGGCTGATGTGACAGTCTGTTACAGAGCTCTTTAAGCTCAAAATGTCTCCCTAACACTTGTCTTTTGTCAGGGATGCTGCATGGTCAAACCGGGCTTTCTTATTGACAAAATCCATCATGCTGCAGTATATCCTTTTGCTTGCAGCAGCAGCTGGGGCAGGAGCTTTCAGTGTGTCTGCAATAGTTGCAGTGGCTTCTTTCTCAGTTTCTGGGAGGCAAGATAGGCATTGTAAGTCCTCCAAGAGCTCATCATGTTCCTGCAGAGATCCTTGTCCACTGGGCTGGTACTGATGTCCTCCCTCCTGAAATATGCAACAGCTGTTTTGTTGCATGACTGCATTAAGTATTTCACAGTCTGTATGCTGCTGTATGTCTCCACCTTCAGACTTGCACTTCTCATCAATGATGTCTCCCATTGCACTGAATGCTGCCTCAATACGCGTGCAATACGCTTTGCCAGGTTCCTCCAGCTTCGCGCACCATGTAGAGAAAGGAACGCTTTCAAAAGTTCGATCAAACCAGTTCCAGTTCCATTTATTTTCGCAGTCTTTGTCAATATCTTTCACTCTGCTAGAGTTCTTCTCCACAATGTCTGCACGCAACATGTTGGAACTGTGAGCAAAATGGCGGAAACCCATGAGGAGGCGCGCGCATCGGCAACTTCCTACCGCGTTTCACCAACTTTCGTCGTCTGCTATGAGACTTTGGCTACATTATTTTAATTTTCCTCTCCATATTTTAATTTTCCTCTCAGATTTTTTTTCGCGGATCGCAGGTAATTTTCGCGGAAATGAAATTCAGTTTTTCGCGGAAATCCGCGAAACCGCGGGTAATTGGGACCCCTGTCTTCATTTGCGATTTTGCGACTTGCTTAGTGGAAACCCCAGAAAGGACCTGATCCAAAAGTACCCAAGATCCTCCCACGTGTACATCCTGACTGTTTAAGCACATCATAAGTAGTGTCTGACGCTACAGGGGGTGAATCGTGATAAGTGATACTATCAAAGGACAATGTGCAGTAACGGCTCTAATGACACTACTGTAAAATCACAAATAACCAACGCATCTGGAGAATAAAATATTAAAAAATTATGACCCTGTTGTTGTACCCGAGTGTAAGGTAAGAAAACACACAGGTAAAATGCGTGCAAGTGAGATAAAGAGAGTAAGACAGAAAAATGGACAGAGAAAGAGAGAAGCACATGGGAAGAGATGGAGAGAGAAAGGGAGAGGGAGAGAGAGAGACACACACACACACATACATACAGACAAAGAGAAGGAAAAAAAATAAAAACAGTCTGGGAAGATGGAAGAGAGACAGAAAGAATGGAGAGAGACAGCAAGATTGGAAGGAGACAGAACGCACGCACGCACACACACACACACACACACACACACACACACACACACACACAGAATAGACAGATAGAGGGTGATAGACAGATAGAGGGTGACAGACAGAGAGAGAGAGGGGGATACAAATAACTCTCGGTACACACAAGAACCATCAAACGGCCACTAGCAAGCAGAAATGTCTCTCAGTCTCTCTCTCCTTGGGCTGCACACAAGAAGTTATAGGTTAGACCACAGCCAGTGGAGTGATCAGTCTGTGCTGTATATATAGAATGGAAGGTTGAGGGATGGGGAAGGGGAGGTGGTCGATGGATGCCACAGGTCCACCGATATTGATTATTCGCAGAAGACAAACACAGCTAAAAATAGCCAACAGCTGTGGAGGGCATTATTGAACCAGAAGCGAGAGAGAGAGAGAGAGAGAGAGAGAGAGAGAGGGGGGGGGGGGTAGAGAGATGGAGAAAGGGATATAGTCAGCACCATGGCCACTCCATGCATGATTCCTTCCTGATTACACACTCTCAATGAAAGCAGGGGAGTGGTGGGAAATATACAGCTGAAGTGCACTATCATCAGCTTTTTGTTAGATCCCCCTCTATACACACACACAAACACACCCACACACACCCACACACACACTCATGTACAGTCCAGTCAGTCACTAGCTATATTAACCTCCACACATAACAGCCGTCCAATATCCATATATCAAAATAAAGCCAGGCGCTTCCCATCCAAACGCTACCCATCATCCACTCATATATTAAAGTTAACCCCACCACCCCACACACAGCCTTACACTCTTCAAATAACCCCCCCCCCACCCTCACCACCCCCCTCACTGATACAGACCAAAACAAATATCACCATCATTCCCCCTACCCTGGAGTGGTGTTGAAATCCCCCCCCCTTCACCTCATCTCCCCCAAATCATGAAAAGCAAGTTAAAAAAAAAATATATATATATATATATATATATATATATATATATATATATATATATATATATATATATATATATATATATATATATATATATATATATATATATATATATAAAATGAGAATGACTTAAACTGTGCAAGTTATTTATCCAAATGGCAAAGTTTTTTTCGCACTCATCCCCTCCCCCATTTTTTAAAATAAAAAGCTGACAATGCTTTCGTCAACTTTCACTGAAGATCTCTCTCTCTCTCTCTCTCTCTCTCTCTCTCTGATCATGTACAAGATGAATTTTAGTTTCAATCTACAGTGCGAAAGCTGCTAACAAGCTTAGTGAGAATTTTGGCAAGGAACTTTGACTGGGTCACACAAGGAGCTAGCTGAAAATTCTGGCTATCAGGCACCCCTGCCAATGTTTAAAGCAAGCGCGAACCCTTATTCTTGATATCAGAAAGAGAACATAATATATAGGATTTTCTATTCTATCTATCTATCTATCTATCTATCTATCTATCTATCTATCTATCTATCTATCTATCTATCTATCTATCTATCTATCTATCTAATCTATCTATCTATCTATCTATCTATCTATCTATCTATCTATCTATCTATCTATCTATCTATCTATATAGACAGACAGATATATAGATATATAGATAGATAGATAGATAGATAGATAGATAGATAGATAGATAGATAGATAGATAGATAGATAGATAGATAGATAGATAGATAGATAGATAGATAGATAGATAGATAGATAGATAGATAAAATCCTCACCTTCACCTTACTCCAAATAGGATGCATCCCCCACCTCCATCTTCCCCATGTAGGATGCATTCCCACTTTCACGTTACCCAAAGTAGGATCCATCCCCCCCACCTCCTGGATTTGCTCAAAATTATTTTCAAAATATATTCTGCTTTAAGTATGGGTCCCAGACATTTGCACCATATTCTAAAAGGGTACCAACCTGAGCAAGATAGGTGTTGCGTTTACAAGAGGTTGTGGGCAGTAACGCAAATGTCTTTGGGTCAAACCTAGGTGTGCAGTTGGCTTTTTAAAAAAAAAAATTTTGCAATGTTGGGAGGGTAACCAGACTTTAAAACAGAATGTACGTCTGAAGACTCCCAGTAAGGAGCAGACAAGGTGAAGATGAGTTTCAAAGTCAAAAACAATTGGAGATTTAAAAAAAAAAAAAAAGAACGTAAATAAATAAATTTAATAAATGTCATACTATCCTATCCTATCCAATCCTGTCCGGTAACTTGAAGGTCGTAGGGGCACCACAGATGATTGTTTAACCAGCGTACTCTGTCTCAAGGCCTGATGCTCTGGTGATGTGGTCATACCATCGGAGTTTCCGTTTCTTGACCACTGTGAGCATGTCATCGTGTTGTCCTATGGCTTGTGTGATGGTCTGTCGGATTTCGTTGTTGGTGATGTGCTGGGTATAGGGAATGCCCAGAAGTCTTCTGTAGCACCTCATGTCCATGTTTTGTATTCTTCGTCGTAGATCTGATGTGAGAGTCCAGGTTTTGCAAGCGTATAGGAAGATGGAGATGACAAGGGAGCGCAGTAGTTTTATGTTGGAATGTAGACTGATGGTCCTGTCTTTCCAAATGGGCTTCAACCTTGTCAGGGCAGCAGTTGTTTGTGGGATCCTGGAGAGACTTCCTGTCGGGACCCACTGTCGGATACAATGGCTCATAAATATTTGAAGCTATGCACTGTGTTGAGGGATTGGCCTTGGACTTTGAAGTCCATGTTGATGCCGTTGGTGTTGTTGGTCATCATTTTGGTCTTCTCTGCACTTATTTCCGTTCCATAGGTTCTGGAGGTGGTGTCAAGCCTCTGTACCAGCTGTTCAAGTTCTTGTTCCTCTCCAGCCAATCCATCAAAAACGGAGGTTGGAGATTGCTCTATCCCCTATGCATATTGTGCCTTCATGATCTAAAAGGGCATCTGACATGATGCGCTCTAGGAAGATGTTAAAGAGTGTTGGAAAGAGTAGGCATCCTTGACGCTTTTCATACACAAATAACTAAATAAACCAGTTAAAAAAAATTAAAATTTAAAAAAAAACTATTACATAAGCAAATGGAGCTTAGTATCACTTCAGAAGCACTTACACTTGCACAAAAAATCAGCCAAGGTCAAGACTGTCACTGTAGATTGAAAAGAAAAAAGGTTAAAAAAAATTAAATAAAGAATTCTGTTT
The DNA here is from genome assembly GCA_036898135.1 of Oncomelania hupensis. Taxonomy (NCBI): domain Eukaryota; kingdom Metazoa; phylum Mollusca; class Gastropoda; order Littorinimorpha; family Pomatiopsidae; genus Oncomelania; species Oncomelania hupensis. Next base: position 41,753,815 of record CM072526.1, read on the forward strand.
TTGGCCACTAAGGTTGCTGAAGATCCCAAGGTCAAGTTCAACTTCACAAGAATATTATCTTGTGTCCGTCACCAACGTTAAATTTGTAACTGACTGAGAGCGAACCATCAAGGTAAAACTAAAAATTTCTCGTGTCAGTCCTTTCCCCCTCTTACACCTCCACACCCTCAAGGTTACTGAAGTTTGCAAGGTCATTGTCAAAATAGCAGTAGGCCTACCCTGTGTCTGCCATCTCCCTATGAGTCGGCAAAAGACAGGTCAAGGTCGCTGAAGAATGAAAGGCCACAGTCGCTGAAGAATGAGAGGTCAAGGTCAAAAGAAAAGTACCTTGTGTCGGTATTCCTCGTACAAGGTCTGGTTGCTACTGGAGAGGCCGGTGTCGATACCCGAATCTTTAACCTGGGGTTCCGAACTTCCCCCGCTCTCTGTCTCGATGCTAGTGCCTCTGCCCGTGTCATACAGCAAGAGCTTCTCAGAGTGCTCCCCCTTGCCGCCCGACCCGACTCCACCCAAGGAGTTCCACCCGCCTACGTCCCCTACAACACAAACAAAAACAAAAATGAAAATAATAAAAATTGTACGAACCAAACACAAAAAAATTAGAAGGTTTAAAATAAATAAAAACACTAAAAAAAAAACCTAAAAAACTATTGAACGACTCAGATCTATCTACAATATTTTTTTTAAATATATATATATATATATATATATATATATAAAGTAAAACAAATTATAAGTGGAAAACACACATCTAGAAAATATAATCAAATTAAAACAGCTATAAAATAAAGACAGGAAGAAACGCTGAATCAAAAACCCAAAACCACACTGAGGTGCAAAAGAAACCAGACAAACACAAATGAACAAACAACAAAAAGGTGATTTTTTTTATCTTGCAAAAGAGAAATGAGAGTCTACACAAACGAAACTTGCTAATAAAATATCCACTTGAAACTGTAGAATTACATGCCGGAAAGAAAGCAAAATAGACTATATCCCACTACCAAACCAGAAAGTTTACCTTTAAGGATCTCATGCACTGTACTTGTGGTTCACCAACATGCTTTTAAAACCAAGCCATCATAAAATAATAATTATACAGTTCTCTTTACTGCATCAAATGCTGATCTTGCCAAAGTGTTTGAAAACTACACACACACATACGCACACACACACATGCATGCATATCTGCACGACAATACACACTCTTGCTCTATACATATAATGCATCACACACACTCTGTCACAAACATAGTATATATATATGCATGCATACACACATTCATACAATACCACCACTGCATGTCATATATTATATAATGCAGGTAAACACAGGCACACAATCTATATATAAATGTATATCACACACACTCTCTCTCTATCTCTCACACACATACATCACTCACACATACATGCGCTCACTCACACAAGCATCTAACCTCATGCAAACTTAGGCTGCAGCTACTCAGCATGTGTGACGCTGATCCATACTCATGTGCTCCTTCAAAGGAAAAGACAGTGATGTTCACATTCATTTTACAGTTAAATCATTTTTTATTTTTCTTCTTCACATTTTGTTTACATTCCAGTAGACCATTAACAATATTGCAAGCAGTCTGTCTAACATTTAAAAACTAAAGTTTGATTTTTTTTCTCCGTCTTCTAACAGTGATTTGCCTTTACACCACATGTGTGGGTGATGAATGTGTGTTTATTGAGTAGGTAGCAGTGTCTGTAACATGTGAGCACGTATGATGGTAACAGATTGAGGCACTTTGAGTCTATTTAGAAATAAGACGTGGATAGCATCCAGTATTACTATTATTAAAGGGATGTCTGCATGCTTGGGAATGAGAATGATCAATTCTCCGCGGACCCACAAAATCGTAAGACCCATGAAATTCTCCAATGCTGCAAGCTTTGTGGCCAAGTGGGCTAAGGTAGGACTAACTTGCCTTGTCCACAAGCCAGAAACCAATGGCACCTGAGAGGTGTTGGACTGATCCCGCTTTTGGGCGTTTTGTTTCTCCGAATGGGCAATGTCTTGGGGGTTTTCTCCAGGTACTCCAGTTTGCTCCTCCAGTCCAGCAAAATTTCAAAACACAACTAATATTAGTTTGGGTTTAGGCGCGCCACAGGCTGCCACTATGCCTTCCCCAAGGGAGGCGGATCAAATTTTTCCGATAAAAAGGAAAAATAAAGTGTCAAAATTTGTTTTTAATGAAATAAATCACAAATCAAAACAACTATCAAAACTGTCTTTCTCTGTTCCCATGAACAGTATCAGAATAATATAATTGTTCTTATGTAGAGCTCTCTTTAGCAGTTTAAGAGCTGCTCAAGGCTGTCACAGACCGGTTTTATAGTTATTTGGGTCCGATTACTTTATATTATTGTTAGTCTGTTTCTTGTGAGAGGATATTAGTCATTTTTATGAGAGCTAAATTCTGATTGGTTGAGCTGGTCACATGACAGTTCACTAATGTACATTCAAAAGTCTATTCATTCTTTTCTTGACTATACTAGAGATTGTTTGTCCTGGACTTCTTGCAGCTGTGTCTGCATGTATATATTGTTTATTATTTGAAATGTTGTATAATAAATGTAATAGTATTATTAAATGATTATATAAATGATTATACTGTATTTGTATGTAATAAAATTAATAATAAATAATTTTTGATATTAGTGCGAAGGATGGAGTGAGGAGGAGACGAACATGGTGGTTCACTGTAATTTTTGAATAACGAATTCTATTCGGCTAATTATTTGAATTGATTTTTGAAACTACAATTGCAGTGTAAAGTATTAAGTCAATTTGTATGAATGAAATTACACTTGATGTAATAATCAGTTCTTATAATTAGTTGTAGAATTTGTGTTTATGTTATGAACTGTATTCGATAGGGATGAAATTTGAATTGTATTGCTGCACTGGTCCCATCACAGAAGAGAGAGAGGTATATGTAATGGTCCCAAGAAAGTGTATGTATCAAGAAACTTAGTTGTGGTTAACTCCTTTGTCTGCAAAAGTCTCACGCTGTGGGGGCCTCGAGAATAGGCAAAGAAGAAAAAGGAGATAAGAGAAAGAAGAAGCAGAAGAAGAATAAAGATGAAGAAGAATGGAGAGGAAGAAGAAGGGAGAAGAAGAAGAAGAGGAGGAGGAAGCAGCAGCAGCAGCAGAAGAACAAGAACAAGAACAAGAAGAACAAGAAAAAGAAGAAAAGAAGAAGAGGAAGAAAGAAGAAGAGAAAGCAGAAGAAGAGAACACCGGAGAAGAGGAAGATGAAGAAGATAATGCAGAAGAAGAAGAAAAAGACGGAGAAAGAGAGAACGAGGAAAAGAGAAGAAGGCTGAGGAGGCGGATGAGGAGGAGAAAGAAGAGGAGGATGAGGAGAACAGAGGGGAGACTGAGGAGAAGGAGATTGAGGAGCAGAGAAAGAATATGGTGTAGGCAGAGAAAAGGCTAGAGAAACAAACATAACTAAGGTATGACTATTTATAACTTTCGTTTTCTCTCCCTTTGGCGACGGTGACTGGCAATTGTGTGTTATTTGTGAGTGATATATATATATATATATATATATATATATATATCATGCAGATTTGTGCATGACAATTCTGAAATTCCGCTTTTCGTTTCAAAGGCACTGGCCGAAAAAGAAAGAGCTACAACTCCAGCCGTACATCAGATGCAGGTGTTGTTGGCTTATCGACAACATAAAAGTACACAAAATGTGGTGTGGGTTGAGTATAAATCACGATAATAGACAGAAAATGGTTTTGATACTTAAAAGTGACTGTCCCTTTGTCTACAAGTACACTTGTGACTAGAGTGATAATACACAATACACCCAATCACTCATCCAGCTACAGGTCTGCATGCAAAATGCTGATGGAAAACAGTGAGCTTCTGAAAGCTGTTCGTCAGAACCACCAGCTTGATACACTCTAGTCATGCCCTTGATAAAAAAAAATATAATTAAAAAAACTCTACATCGATTCAGAAGTGGGTTGCCGAACATAAGAACTAGTCTAAAGCCTTATTCCAGCTTTTTAACAACAAATTTAAAATCTTTTTTTAAAATTTTATGTAAGAGGGTCTTTAATTCAAATTCTCACTCACTATCTCTTTGTCAAGTCACGTTTTCATTAACGTTTCCCTCTCTGTCACTCTTCATTCTCTTCCACTCATGTTTCCGTCTTTCACTCGTTCTTTAACTCGTGTCCTTGTCTCGGCCCATCACTTACTCGTTCACTCTCTTTCATTCATGATTCCCCCTCTGTTATGTCACTCATTCTCTTACATTCATGTTTCCCTCTCTGTTATGTCACTCATTCTCTTACACTCATGTTTCCCTCTCTGTTATGTCACTCATTCTCTTACACTCATGTTTCCCTCTCTGTTATGTCACTCGTTCTCTTACACTCATGTTTCCCTCTCTGTAATGTCACTCATTCTCTTACACTCTTGTTTCCCTCTCTGTTATGTCACTCATTCTCTTACACTCATGTTTCCCTCTCTGTTATGTCACTCATTCTCTTACACTCATGTTTCCCTCTCTGTTATGTCACTCATTCTCTTACACTCATGTTTCCCTCTCTGTTATGTCACTCATTCTCTTACACTCATGTTTCCCTCTCTGTAATGTCACTCATTCTCTTACACTCATGTTTCCCTCTCTGTTATGTCACTCATTCTCTTACACTCATGTTTTCCTCTCTGTAATGTCAATCATTCTCTTACACTCATGTTTCCCTCTCTGTTACGTCACTCATTCTCTTACACTCATGTTTCCCTATCACTCATTCTCTTTCACTCATGTTCCCTCTTTGTCACTCACTCATTCTTTCACTTGTGTTCCCTTTCAGTCACTCATTCTTTCACCTGTGTTCCCTTTCGGTCACTCATTCTGTCACTCGTATCCTTCTCTCAGTCTGTCACTCATTCTCATTTCCTCTCTCTGTCACAAATTCCATTTCACTCATGTTCCCTCACTGTCATTCATTATCTTTCACTCATGTCCCTTGTCTTTCAATCACTCATTCATGTTTCCCTCTGTCACCTTCCCTTTCACTCATGTTCCCCTCATGGATTGTCTCTAACCGTAAAATTCAAACCTCATGAGCACACAAACAAACCCATCACATACTCACACACACACACACACACTCACAGAGAGAGAGAGAGAGAGAGAGAGAGAGAGAGAGGGAGAGAGAGAGAGAGAGAGATCTACGCAATACGTAAATCTGAAATAACTGTTTTCTAGTCCATACAACATAAACACACATAGATATAAAACTGATACTTAAATTACTCTTTGCATGGCTCTGAATACGCAACCCCATCATAGTCTAATCGTTCTTATATATAGTGCTTTTCCAGCTCAACAGCTGCTTGAGGCACTAAACGCCGGATAGCATTTTCACATAGTTTCATACAACTTGAGGATATTACAAGAGTAATAGTAATTTTATTTTCATCTCCCAACGTCATAAAATATTTAGGCAGCTAAAGGATCTGACTCAATCCACCTGCCTACTCTTTGCCTGAGCTAGAAATCAAGCTCAGTACCAAATTATTCAAGATTGCTACAGGCATATAAGCTTTCTCAAAGCCCATTTCGGAAGCTCAGAGCCTATGTCTGAAACTCACGGCCTATGTCTGAAAGATCTCTTACTCTGTGGGTCTGTTTTTGCGCCTGCCTGCCTGCCCCCCCCCCCCCCCTCTCTCTCTCTCTCTCTCTCTCTCTACATATATATATATCAGGTAATATGGAGACTAAACAACTGGAATTCCCCAAAATAGCACTTTAGGGCGACCAATAACAGTTGACAAAAAGATAGTTTGAATTTCCAGGTAAAAAACAACTGTCTTGAAATGCAACTTTGGGCTCCCCTAGGCGAAGAATTAGGTCAAACTTTCTTGTATTTAGGTCAACTGTCTTTTTCGAACCATTTGAGAATTTTTTTTTTAATCGTTTGCTGACCCCAGATAGCGTCCTCACTTGGTTTCATACAATTTCAGGATCCATGGTGGTACTTCGTATTTTGAAAGGGAAAGGACACCATCTTGTAGAGAAACGTTCTGTAATATCTATTACTAAATTTGGGCTCTTTCCGTCGCTTATTACTTGCCTTATATGCACTCGTCAACATGGGTATGTTTTATATATACAGGTCAGTAACATTTTCTTCAGATGTCAATATCCTTATATTTATACTGTATACTGTATAATTCGTTTCTTAAGAATACAATAACTCACAAACAGGTGACTTTGTTCCCACATTGACTACAAGTGAGACGCTCCACAAATAATTTCAAAAGTGTTTTTGGCTAGTGCTGCATAGTCAATTATCGAGTTGACGGTAGACAATTAATAATATAATAAAAACCCAATCAGAGTTGGATAATGTTGAAGAAACATATGCTTCGAATAAAACTAAGCATTAATTACAGCCAATTGAGCATTTGATCTAGATCTACATTTTACGGTTGCAACATGAACTCATCTAAGCAAACGGAGATTAGATCTGGACTCGCACTCTGCTATCTGCAAACTGCCAAAACATGTCAGAACTTGGAAAAATGAAACCTCCCACATTCATACCAGAATGGTAGGTTTTGAACTTCCATGAAACACATGAAAATATGAATGTAGACTATGCTAGATTTCCAGCTTTTAATGCATAATTGTGGAATTACAGAGAAGACAAGATTTCAAGATTTTTTAATTGTGCTGGGACCTTTGTTTTTTGCCTATTCTCAATAATGACAAGAACATGACTATCATAATGGATTATTGAATACATGTTATGTTCTGCATAAGGCTCGGCTGTGGCTGATAACAATGTCTAACAAGTAACATCTGATAAAACTGAAGAATCATGGCACTGAGGTTTACGCAGAAATGGAGGATAGGGCAGGACGAATGAACTTGGGTGGTTGGCTGTAGGGTTGCTTGAGGAACAACAGGGTGGGGTTGAGGTGAGGGGTAGTGGGGATGAAACGAACGGTGAGTGATGCAGAAGCGACTGACTGACTCACCGACAGAAATTTCTTAATTTTGGCAGCCAGAATTTCGTCTTTCTTCCATTGTTCGGTGGTCTCGTACTGTCCTCCACGTTTATAGTCTCCACCCTTTTGAATGGATATAGCTGGCAATGCACAACACAGCAACATCAATTGGGCGTCAAGAAACCAAACATGTAATGTTTTTCCATAGCATGAATTATTGCATGCCTGACATGCAGCGTCATCTTGCTTTGTTTGTTTTTTAATCTTTGTTAAGTGTATGTATGCATTCTGAGTGAGGTTGGAAATGGGTGGGTGACTTGGGGAACTTGCACAGAAACTGAGTTCTGTCATTTAGGCTTCCGTTGTCTATATGTAAAACATTGGTCAATACTGACACACACAAATCTTTTTCTCCGCATCTTTACGTTTGTTCATCATACATGTCAATATATATATATATATATATATTTAATATAGTTTTAAAGGGTGGGGGTAAGGGTGGGGGCAAGGGTGGGGTGTGTAGGTGGCATGAGGTGGCATGTGTAGAGGGGGAAGAGATAGGAGGGGGGTAAGGGGTGCACCGGTGGAGGGAAGAGGAGATGGAACAGTTTTCTTGGTTGTGGTTGTTGTTTTGCCAGGTTTCTGCTCACTTCATTTATTGAAGGGCTGAATATTACATGCATCGCTACAGTTATTTTCATTAACTAACAATTCATTGTTATGCGCTCAACAACAACAACAACAACAACAACAAATTCATGTACCACAGTTGCTTTTTGACTACCAAATGTATACCACAGTTGCTTTTGGACTACCAAATGTAATAATGTGCCTAATATAACAAAAATGAAATACTATAAGTTGCCAACATAAACACCTTCCCCCGCATGCTGCAAACAGGTAAAAAAGTGAAAAGATGTGCACTGAAAATGAAAGGAATTTCTTTTGTAAATCTAGGAAGAAGAAAAAATTCAGCATACCTGCAAATTGGAGAATTATATGAAATTTTGCCCTTGAACAATGTCTCTTAACTATGAAACCAATATACAGTAAACAAAACCTAGTAAAGTACATCTACATTTTTTCAGGACGGTTTGTTTCTCCGTTCCAAAATAACATTTGGGATCATTGCTTTTTCCAAAATGTCCAATGTTTCAGTCATGTAAAATCCTACCATGTGAAGAAAAGGGCAAACCAATGTGTTTATTGGTGTACACACAAACATAAGATCCAAAGAACATGACCGACACACAATACATATGTTTACACCACCAACATAATTATACAAACTGTCACAGCAACTTCAAACACGCTGTTCCAGTATTAGCATGTTGAGTGGAATAACTGCCATCACCACACACAAAAAAACCAACAACACTGTTACAAGAAAAGAAGGCAAAACAGTTGTTAGATAGTCCTACGCAAACAGACAACTTCACAGTACAAGTCAGTGCTCCTGTCATACTATGTACTGCAATACAACTGTGGAAATAGACTAGTTGCCACTACTACCCTTACCTAAAGAAAAGGGACAACATTCATGAACCTGAGGTCGACATATGTTGTCTAAAATGCAGACCAAACACAGGCCTCTGCTTGAAGACAGGGGTCTGAACTTGACCAACAAACCTAAACTGAATATTTTACATTTTAAATCCTAATTAAAATTTTTAAAAACTAATTCCGTGCACCACAAAGACCAGTCCTTCAGGAATTATGTGTTAGAACAGCATTATTATTATTATTATTATTATTATTATTATTATTATTATTATTATTATTACTATTACTATTATTGTTGACATTTCTGTGTTCAGAACTTAAGTTAAAAGTTATATAACGTGACAATAAACTCTTCTTTCAATGTGGTATTTTAACATTCAGTTTTCAGTATCTAGGAGGAGGAGGAGAAGCAACAGCAGCAGCAGCAGTAGTAGTAGTAGTAGTACTAGTAGTAGTAGTAGTAGTGTTTGTTCAATTTTAATCCAAGGCAAGGTCACAGCCTGGTGCAAGGCAAAGGCTTGAGGTTAGTGGCAACTAGCCTATTAATGAATTCTTATCAATGCTGTCACTTTCATGAGAAGTTAGGTGACCCTTACAAACTGGCAATTTTATTTCCCTGACATGACCCAGGGTCGTTGTGACTGCAAAGAAATGATATAACTTGTAAATCTCGGAGGGAACTTTGATATGATACATGGGCTAGCTTGGAAACAACTGTACAGGACTCACCTTTCTCGCTGACACTCTCACTCTCCAGATCCTGCTCTTCACAGCTGGAGCACTCGGGTGTGGACCGAACATCGTCGTCAGAACTACTGAGCGAATGTTGGCGCTGCTTCTTGCTGCGTTTGTGTTTGTGGGGTTTGGGGGGTGGGGGTCGCACACAGTCAGAGGGGTCAGAGGAGAGCGAGTCATTTCTCAACATGCTCTCCAGCTTCTTGCGGTTGTTGCGAGAGCCAGAGCTGCCGGCGGCGCGCGCGGAGTTGGGGTCCAGGTGTCGGCGGTCGTGGAGGCGCTGCATTTCCCGGATGTCCTCGGCGGCGGGCTGCGTGTCGCTGGCGTGCTCGATCAGGATGCGATGGGAGTTGCGCGGGCCGTCCCCCACCAGCTCCACTCCATCCTTGCCATACAGCTCCGACCCCCCTGGTGACCTCCGCTCCCTCACGCTGCCCCCGTGACCCCCGATCCCCGTGCTACCCCCACTGCCCGCCGCGCGATCGGCTCTGTCTCTGTGCCGACTGCTGCCTCTCCTCTCCACAAGACCTTCGCTCCCCAAGTCATGAGAGTCTGTCAAACGCTCTCGGGAGCTGCGGTACTCCTTTTCTGAACGGTCTGATCGGTAATCCTCCCCGCCTCGGTCCGGGTACCGACCGTTGGTGGGTGGCTGGCGGTATCGCTCTGAGCTGGGGTCCTTGCTGCGACGTTCTCGTGACCACCGACCATCATGGTCCCGCTCATCGGTGTGCGTTGGGTCCCTGCTTTCCCTGCCGCCACAGGCATAAAACAACAGTGTTAGTACTGCGCACACAACAGTGCTCAATATACCACAGTCAATAATATTTCTTGTCCTAAAATCTCACTGATGTTGCCAATCTGCCCCTACACCCCGTTCTACCTTAACTAGTGCAACGAATGCTCTAGTCTTTGACGTTTGAGGTGCTCCGACCTTACAATGCCTTACGGTGTTTTCAAACACTGATGTCAAACAGTCGCCATGCATTCAATGTATCATTTTACCTGTTACTACTGATACCACTATTATTAACACTTACAATGTACTCACACAAACATTTGGCACACAAGATTTTTACAGTTTCTTCCCCTTCTACCCCTCCTTATTATTTGTACAGTGATTCTCTCTGTAACAGCAGTGCTTGGTTAGGGTCCTGTCTTAATCCCAGCTCAGGCAAACAACAGCAATCTGAACCTTACAGCGACAGCTATGGTTAATTTATATTATAAGATGTGGAAAGCACATGTACTAAACAAAGAAAAAAAAGTGAAAAGAGATTCAGGCATAATAATCTGAAATTATGTGAAGGAACAGATGTCATATAATGTCGTATAAACAACAAAATTAATTTTGTTGTGCAATGGCCAAATGACAAAAGTGTTAATTGTAGCACGTGAAAAAATTAATAAATATGACAATGTACATTTTACCTGTGTCTGTTTTCCCTGGCGTCCTTATCCATGCGTCTATCCTCTGACCTATGGCCCTCTGACCTGGCATCAAGGCCAGGGTCACGTGACCGTGACCCTTGATGCCGTTCTCGATCACTTCCCCTCTCACTACCGTGACTACCACGTTCTGATCGGTCTCTATCACCGCTCCTTTCAGGGCCCCGGTCACGGTCTCTCTCCCTGTCGGCGCCTCTCTCACTGTGCCTGAGGTCTGGCGGCAACTGAGCGTAGCGTTTGTCTGTCTCGCTCAGGCGACTCTCACTGTGGAAGCGGTATTTGGCGGGGGTCCTGTCCCTGTCCCTGCCCCTGCTTTGTCGCTCTGACCCTTTCTCCCCCTCCACACCCAATGTACTGGAGTCCATGGCCTGACCACCACCACCCCCTCCGCCGCCGCCGCCACCCAAAGCGGCCTGAGATGCTGCGCCGTCCTGGTTGGTGCCTCGCTGTGAGGAGTCAACGGAATACTGCCGTTTGAGTTCTCTGCCCTGAAGGCTGGAAGCCCTGGTGAAAGAGCGCTGGCGTTCGTAGGTTTCCTTCTCGCTGCCGCTGGCCCCCTCTCCTCCTGCCCCCATCTTGGCTTTCTTCTCGTTGGGTGGACTAGCCTCCATGCCGGATCTGCCGGGCCGAGGTTGACCAGAGGCGGCCCCGGTGGCCGGGTTGTCACCGACTTCCAGCACCACCGGTCTGGCCATGCCTCCGTGGTACCAGGCCCCAGTTTTAGCCAACAGCTCCTGCTTCTTGTTGCACAGATGACATGCCCACACCATCTGAAACAGCACAGCGTTTGTGTGTAGCATTACAGGATTATTTCTTCCCACACTCCCTAAAGCATTATTTCATGTGTACTCAAACACCCTCAACTGTGTCACTTTATATGTCAACACAATTGTCTGTTGTCCTCATTACAGATTGAACTTGCAAATAAACAGCAAGCTTGCTGCATCATTGGCCTAAGCATCCCCTCTTCCCTCCCCCCCCCCTCCCTCCCCCCACCCATGATTTAAGCTTATGCCAATACAGAGATGTATCCCTCAAATCAGTTGGCCTGCTATCCAGATTCAGGTCTGGTTTTTATTCCAACTTTGGTCAACAGAAATGTGCCTTCCAGGCAAACGCTTTGCTACAAACAAATTCTGAAGCAATTTAAATATAACCAAATATTATTTTGAAAAGAACTGTTAAAGTCTCTACAGAGAGAACCACATTTTCCTCAAACTATATACATTTTTTTGGGTGGGTGGGTGGGGAATGGGGTGGTTGGTGTTTTGTAAATATTTATTTATTAATTTTTAGACCAAATAGGTAGTTAGAAACAGAGAGATATGCAACCAAATAATATTTGTTGCATTTTTTATATATGGGTGCGTGGTATAGCGTCCTTTTTGTCTATGTCTCTGGCCGCGTAGATCAGCTTTGAGGACATGTTTGTGGAGTGGGGTTGGAAGGAGGCGGGGAGTTGGCCACCACCCGCCATTGAAAAGTGTTATCACACCTAACTTACGAATATTAAACAGCTAATGTTCTGAACTTCCCAATTGGGTGTACATGTATTTCTTTTGCAGACGCGGTTTAAGTAACTATACCTAGAAAAAAACGTCACAATGATGATGACTAGATAACCCGTCAGTGGTCTTTTTCGTCTCCGTATTGTATAACGACTTATCTAAACATAAGCAGTCAAGGGGTTAAAACACTTAAACATGGAACTTAGCCCCAAAGTTTTGAAGCATCATGAATTACAGCTTCTCGTGATGGTTATTAAATACCTTTAAACAAGTAGGTGTCTGCATGTATGCTATTAGTCATCACATTCAGCATATATAATTATGTCTTTCGATAATGTTTCACACTGCAGTATAAATGTTCCACACTGCTGTATAAATTCTCAATAACTGTTTTGAAGGACTACACTACAGTGTCAATTCCTAACAACAATTACTGTTGGGCTGTCTAACTCCTGATAGAGTGTTTTAGCAGAATACATGTATACAGAATCTTTCAATCTAGTATGTTTAATCTCCTTCAATATTTTATAATTAGTCTCCAAGTTACAAAGTATACTGCAGTAAATGCCAAACCACAATCTAGCAAACCATGGCTGAACCAAACCAAAAACATACCACTCGCTATAACATCTAGAACAATAAGCGCACACGATTCGACACAAATGTTATTCTAAGTCAGGGCTAGAAATTAACTTTTTTCTTTGGGGGCCACCGGGCCCCTTGATTGAAAAATTTGAGGGCCCACAAGCAACTTTCGGGGCCCAACTTGAAAAATAATGCAAACAAAAAAACAACAGAATTATTGGCAATATAATAAGTAGAAAGTACAATTTGTCTGATAATCTAAAATAAAAACAATTGAATTTCCAATTTTGCTGAGTGATGTCATTTTTATTTGCCTTTTCTTTCACTTTCAAACATTACCAACAAAAAAGGGGAAAAAAACAACACACACACACATTCAGTGACACACATATTCCAGTGACTAGTGAGCCTGAAATGGCCAAAAAACAAAATGGAAAAAAAATCAAGTGAGTCTCTTGTATAATACTTTTTAGTTTTGTGACTGAGTATTGCACAATACACATCATTACATTTTTAATATGAGTAACCTAACAAAAAATCTGACCTCAATGCACAGAAGTTCAAACCAAAACCATGAAAGGGAACTAAACTTAACAGTACTCTTCCTGATAAACTAAAACAAACAGATTTTGCTTTTTTTTTAGCCATACTTTCGTACTTGCAAAGATGGACATTTTGCGCTTATGTTGTGCCATAGCCTTTTGTTTATTATATTAAAAAGATATTGAAGTGTACATTAAACTTTTGAGTGCAAAATTAAAGGGTTTTCGCTTCTTTTCTGTTGTTTTTTTTTCTGTCCAAATTTAGGGCACCGGTGTGGGTTGCTTCCCTTGGTCCAAATACGAAACTGCCGAGTAGAGCTAGCTGTAGCAGATGAATTATTTTGCGGGCCAAGCGGGCCCTTCGTTTTTCAACTTTCCGAGCCCGAAATCAACTTTGCGGGTTTTTGGCCCCGGGCCCCCACTAATTTCGAGCCCTGTAAGTATACGCGTTACTACACACATATGCACACGCAAAAACCCTGCACAGCTCCACACAAAATGGATTCAACCTGAATGCTTTTTAGTGTGTCAGGTAAAATGAAAGAGCGGTGTCTGAAACAAAAGCTCTGCACTACCCATACTGAGCACCTGAATCAACTGCAACTCGACTCTTATGTAACAAGTACCAAGAACCTCTGAACTCCAGCAACAGCTGGTGGCCCTGACTTTTGTAGGTTAATTATTCAGCTTCATCCCCGGCACACTATAGCCCACATATACATCATAGTACTTGGAGCATCAGCTCAGCACTTGAAACTTCGAAAAGTCTTTCAGAGTTGCCCAAAGAATATAAATGGAGGATCTGGCAGAAGGAAAGTTGGGGGGGGGGGGGTGAGAGAGAAGCAACACAGGGGTGGACTAGTGGCACAGTTGGTTAGTGTCAAAGGTTCGAATCCCACAGGGGATTAACTTATGTCGCTTTGGTTCAAGGCTTTTCGGGTCACCGAGGGTTTTCTCCGAGTACTCTGGTCTTCTCCCTCCCTTCAGTAATGGTTATTAGAGGCAGACCATCTCAAATTTCTAATAACATTTAAATTCCTTTCCGTCTTCTAACAGCGATCTCCCTGCCTTTACAAAGCATGTTTGAGTGATAGGGACGTGTTTGCTGTGTGTATGAGACTGAGTCATGGCATACTCTATGGACTGAGTGTAAACATGTGAGCATGTATAATGGTTCAGATTGCTGCACTTTGAGTGATTAGTGATTTGGGGGGGAAGTGTACCAAAGCATATGAATAACATCCATTATTATTATTATTATTATTATTATATAATTATATAGGAGTGTATGAAACAAGTTGGCGTGTAAGATGGTACTACAGATCTTTACTACTACTATTACTACTACTACCCTGTGTGCTTTTGGTAAGCTACAGTATCAAATGCATAGTCTGTGAAGGCCAATTTTAGCTTAGATGACTACAAACAGGATAATAATAATAATAATAATAATAATAATAATAATAATAATAATAATAATAATAATAATAATGGATGCTATATAAGCACTTTTCCCCAAATCACCAATCAGGATCAAAGTGTGGCGATCTGTACCAACATATACACTCACATGTTTGACACACTCTTATACACACAATGCACACATGTCTATCACTTAAACAAGTGGTGTAAAGGCAGGCAAATCGTTATTGGAAGAAGGAAAGGAAATCACATTTTTATTTTTGAAATTTTAGAGTGACTGCAATACCATTATTGAAGGGAGGAAGGAAACCGTACCACCCAGAGAAAATCCTCAGTGACCTCAAAAGTCTCATACCTAGGTCACATAAGTCCACCTCTTGTGGGAATCAAACCCACGACTTTCAGCATAGCAAACCGGCAAATAACCCACTGCGCCCCGGAGGCACACACATCTGCATCACTTGGACATCCATGAGATGGAAGCGCAGATGACAAAAATGGCTGAAGTAAAGACCAACCTGGTAAATGAAAGATCACTTGCACAAAATGCCAGTTGAGAGTCTCATATATATAGATCTAGGGCTTTGGCCTCAGTGACTAAGCCACAGTGGTAGAGAACCTAACTTTAAACTACACCCTACAAGTAAAAACCTACTGTTGAAGCTAAAAAGAACATTTACAATTGGAAAAGATCCGAGGTCCCATTTGCTCACAATGTTAGTGTAAAAAGGTAATGATAAATTTCTGCTGCAAAGAAAGAACAAAGAGGTAATAATGTCCATGTAATTATTGCATGTTTCAGAAATCGGTCACTAAGTTAAAAAAAATATATTGCAAACACACACCACATTGTGAAATCATATTTGTATTATTTTCAATGCTTCATTTCGTCATTATCATTATGGTTATCTGACAAAACATTGCATTATACAGGTTCAATTTATGTGAACGCACAAAATGAAAACATTATTTTTGCATCGAGTTGAGGCTATGAATCATTTTACTGTAACAGCTGAGCTAGGTTATATCTAGGTTATTGCCACATCAGTGTGCTCCAGCACAAACAGCATATTTGTAGAATCTGTATATAACAGATGTTCACAGGTGCTCAATAATAAATGATATGTGCATGCTTTCACATGACTACCAACAAGCAAAATCATTCCCTTTCAATCAAAAGTGAATATAATGATGATACTTGATAATCAGACATAAATTAAAATGTGTCTCAATGGTCTCTGGGTGTGGGTGTGCGGGTGTGAATGTGCATGCAAGGTGGATAATATATCCTATCCTATCCTGTCCCATAACCCGAAGGTCGTAGGGGCACCACAGATGATCGTTTAACCAACATACTTCATCTTTCTCTGTCCTCAGCAGCCCTGATGGCTTCGCTCAGTGTCAAACCAGTCCATTCTCGAATGTTGTCCTCCCACCTCTTTTTCGGTCTCCCTCTTCTTCTACCTCCTTGCACTGTGCCTTGCAGAATAGTCTTTGAAAGGCCTGATGATCTGGTGACGTGGCCATACCATCGGAGTTTCCGTTTCTTCACCACTGTTAGCAGGTCATCGTGTTGTCCAATATATATGCCTTGGTATAGGGGTGCATGTGTGTGTGTGTCATATATGACTGTGTTCTTAGTTATGTGTGTAAAATATTGTTAAAGTTCGATTTCGTTCAGTGTTGATTGCGATTGCTAACCTGACGCTATGCATGTTTGTGGTTACTTGTGTTTAGTTTATTATTTCTTTTATTTTTTTAAAATTAATTTTTGTAATTATTATTATCAATTTTTTTTCCTCTTATTATTTTCTATTAATCTAATCGAGAACTTGGCGTCTTGTATGTTGACAGATACCCACCACAAAGCCCTGTATAAAGAGCGAAAAATTAGGAGTGTTAACATAAACAAATAATTTTAAAAATATACCAGTGGGTGCAGGAGTGTGCAGTGTCTCATGTTTTGACCGTCTATCGTCCACCTAGAGTGGTTTGAACACTTGCACCTCACAACAGCTCAGTAAGACGGTGCCAGCCGATGCCAGAGGTTACTAATATATATCTATCTATCTGTCTGTCTGTCTGTCTGTCTGTCTGTCTATCTATCTATCTATCTATCTATCTATCTATCTATCTATATATATAATATATATATATATATATATATATATATATATATATATATATATATATATAAAAGTGTCATTGCCGACATGATTTATCATTGTAAATATCAACATCATTTTTTATTTTAAATTTTATGTTGCTATAACAATTTAATTTCAATGTTTTGAATTTGTATATGCTGACTGGTGCTGCAAAGAAAAGTTTTTTTGCAAACGCTTATGAGAACAGTAAAGCCAAAGGACTCTATATTCCATAAATTATTTTTTTAGTTTAAAAAAAAATTACACAGAACTTTATCATTAAAACATTACCTCATTTGGTTTGTCTGTAGCTTTGGGATTTTTGATGGGGACCCTGCGGCCACACCGAGCGCATGATTTCTTGTTGCAGTAGTGACAGCTGTGACCAATTCCATCAGCAAATTTGGTCTTGAGGCAAATCTCGCAAACGGCGCCTTCATCCAAGTTCTGTCCCGTGCGCCGCTTCTCTTCTGTTGCCTTGAGGACGTTTTCCTGATATGTGACGAACTCATCATGCATTTGTCTGCAAAAAACAATTTAGAAACCATCAACTCAAGTTTCTAAAATGCTATCTTTTCATAAATAATTATAATGTAACTGAAAGTAAATTGTTAAAACGAAACTGGGATCTCCGACATCCTTTTCAGTGAGTTCATTAAATGCACATTTGTTCATTTTATTTTTGTACATTTGATAGTAATGTTGTCAGAAAAATACACAAAGACTCAGCAACGGTAAGTATAGAAAAGTACAGCTACACTAACAAACACAATCTAGAACACAAAGACTGTTTGTATGGTCCGCCATTCTGAATCTTCGGGACAAGGGAGGTTACTTGCAAAGAAACTCAGTTCGTCAACTGACCCAAATCCTCGAGAACAATACGAAAATTTTAAATAACCTATTTAAATATAAGAAATGAAAATTTTAATTTAAAAAAATCCTAGATAATAAAAAGAAAGTCATTTTGGAAAAGAAATGAAATGAACATTGATTATAAAAAGGAAGTAAACATTGAAGCTTTGACGTGCCCAGAAAGAAAACTAATATTGTTTGTTT
Source organism: Oncomelania hupensis (assembly GCA_036898135.1). Lineage (NCBI taxonomy): Eukaryota > Metazoa > Mollusca > Gastropoda > Littorinimorpha > Pomatiopsidae > Oncomelania > Oncomelania hupensis. The sequence continues at coordinate 41,771,780 of CM072526.1, forward strand.
GTATTTATGTTTGTTTTTAATGTTATTTTTTTATTGGGATGATATATACAAAACAGTAAGAAAGAAAGAGAAATAAGGACGAGTGGAAAATAATTTTTAGTGCAAAATATCGCACACAAACACACACACACACTAACACATACTTGTTTAGACCGTGTTGTTATGACACTCATGAAACGCCACATATGTTGTGTTGACAATAGGTCATCTTCCGTCCCATTTTTCAGTACTTTTAAGTGATCTAACGCTAACCCTAACCCTAACTCTGATTTTATCCTAACCCTAACTCACGGATCATTGGTTTGACGTCAGCCTAAGGGAGAGGGGGTGAAGAAGGGAGTGGGGGGGGGAGGTGTGTGTAGATTCTCAAGTGTATGTCACAAGAAAGCCGTTTAAACATAATCACACACACACACACACACACACACACACCCTCACACACACACACACACACAATGTAGGCCTACACTGTATAAAAATCCTCTTTTCTTTGCGTGAATTAGACAAATATATTAGCGTTTTTGCATTCTGGTGATAGAATCAAACATATGCCTAATTAGCTAATACTGGCAAGTTTCTAGCCTACGCTAGTTCAGTTTCGACCACAGAATTTCAAATTGGATTTTCATTACAACCAAATGTTGTACTTATTGTTTTCAGCACCGAAACAGGGTAAATTAACCTACTGGAAGGAATGCACACTGCGTATCTGAGACTAACCGAGGCCATAACTAATGAAAGAGGCGAACGGTAGTCTCAGTTACGCTGTGTGAGAGGAACAGCGATTGTATAGGCTCTTACACAAAGAACGTATAGACTGTATTAAGGCTAAACTAGCCTATACAGCGTAGGCCAGTCTTTCAGTGATATTGGTCTTTACTGATCCCTACTGAGAATAGAACGGCTCAAGCAAACTTCTTGACCTGACTTGACTTGACTTGACTTGAGTAGATTAACGTAAACACGTAGCGTATAGGGGACAGGAGCAAACTGCATGTAGTTGTGAAGGCTTTATACAGCACGCTGCGTTGCCGACACTAGCTGAGGCTCGAGTTCGCCCGAAGACTATACGGTATAATAATAGTCTTTGATTCGCCTCTTCGCAAGTTATTTATGTGGAAGGCGAACGTACAACCTCGACTAATCTCAACTACGTAGTGTGGGTTTTACGGGGTAGTCCGGCTGCGATTGTTTCCACGCATATAATTAATATTATAGTCTATGCACCGTGCAGGTAGTGTGGTGATTGTGCATCCCTTGGCTATAGTATAGTGAATATTTCTATGGAAAGTAAACAGCGAGTTATGAAATAATCATAGGCTTCATCCACAACGTTGCTGCAAGCGTAACAAAAAGAATAGGTCTATATTGATTTGATGCTTCGTGCAGCTGAATAGGACAGAGGGAGAGACAGAGAGAGGAAGAGGGAGGGAGAGAGAGAGAGAGAGAGAGAGAGAGAGAGAGAGAGAGAGAGAAGAGGAGGAGTAAAAGAAGGAGGAGGAGGAGGAAGAGGAGGAAGAAAAAGCAGACGGATAGACAGAAATAGATCGAGAGAGATTATGACCGTCGTCACAGGCAGACAGGAGGAAAGAAGAAGAAATAGAAGAGACAGACGGACACACAGAGAGCATGGCAGGAACTCACATAAAAGATCGAGGAGCTGGTATAGAATGCAACAACAAAGTTTCGCACACAACGACTACAAATTATAGCCTACACAACTTTTGATCGGGACTGGTGCATGCATAACATCAGTAGCGAATTGCTTTGCAGCGAATGGCTTAATAATAATAATAACGGATTTTTATATAGCGGGTACTCCAGCCTATGACCAGACTCACCACGCTTTACATAATCATTACATATAAATACATGCACTCGATAAAACATTGCTTTTGCTACAATACACCAAAAGACAGAACAGTAAGGGTACAAACTATTTACAACTATGTACACAAATTACAAAAAAAAGACAGAAATAGACTATTTACAACTATGTACACAAATGACAGAAAAGACAGAAATAGAATAGCAAAAACCTATTCACAGCTATTTATGTGCCCGGTTAGGTCCAGGAGGAAAAACAGTATAAATATGTACAGCCGTGTATACACTTACGGATCAGACAGAGACAAAAGAGGAGAGAATGGCAGCGGGATACAAATCAGTCTGAATAATGCAGTTTGAAGAGGTGGGTTTTGAGGACCTTTTTGAATGCTTGTGTTGATTGTATGTTGCGGATATGGGAGGGAAGGCTTACTCGCGTAGTTTCGTATGCAAGTACTCACAAAGCAACGTTGGTAAAAATACGACGTTCTGCGCCTGCGTATTAAGAGATCCTAGGCTAAAATCGAAAGGAGGATAAGTCCACAATGTAGGTGGCCATGAAGTACTCGCAGAAAAGTATATATTTTTCCCAACTCACCAAAGTCACGTGACGGATTGCTTGTTTTCGCCTTGTGCAACCGAACTCATCGCCTATTTTCGCGTGTACCCGTGTGTACTCGCAAGTACTCGCTTCAAAGCAACTCGCTACAGTTCTGACGCCATGCACAAGTGAGCGCTCAGTCGCTCCCCTGCATGAAAAGCTGTTATTTCCAATTCACAGCCGTTTGAATTATTGACAAGAGTTTTCAGCATGAACCGTTGGCGCAGCTTTTTCGTCAATACGGCAGAAGCAGACGACAACGGTGTTGCTGCAGTAATAATGATCGGCCAGTCAGCGCCACTAAACTGATCGGATTGGATTTGGGACCAGAAAAGTGTTGGGCAACATTTTACAAAATGATTATACTGGGACTGGATTTGGGCTTAGATAATGATAGGAGACGAAATAAAAAAAAAACCGTGATCAAATTGTTCCAAAATAGAAAGACGCATGAAAAGGAGGTTTACGAGATCAAAACAGACCCGGCAGTTTTCTCAGACAGCATTGATTTACTAGACTGTTATCTCTCTGCCTAATGTGACAGGATCAGAATTAAGTTACTTATTTAGAGACTAACACAGACCCATAATAATCAAACGTAGCTTGGACTATACGAGGCCTTCTGCCTCTAGCTCCCTCATATGAGTGAAAATGCCTACTCTGTAACACACAGATCAAAACAATAGAATTTGATTGATCACTTCTTCCTCATTGCTGAAGTGTTATCGTGACTACCATTACCACTGTCATAGTCCTCCTCCTCATCAAGCAGAGCAGAGGAAAAAGTCTGTGCATCATCATCATCATCATCATCATCATCATCATCATCATCATCATCATCATCATCATCATCATCATCATCATCCATCATCATCACCATCATCATCATCTTCTTCTTCTTCTCCTTAGCCCTTAATCATCATCATCGTCATCGTCGTCGTCGTCGTCATCTCAACTATCACCACCACCAACAACAACACCATCACTATCAGCATCATCATTACTGTTGCCGCAGTAACATTATCCGTGTCGCCAGTAGCAACGCCAACAATCGGCAAAACGACAAAAGAAGAGACAACAGGCAACCGACTTCAATGAAAACAAAGCTGCAAAATCGTTGAGTACCAGAGTCACCCAGACGTCCAGTGACAATGATTGGAGCTAATGGAGTAAAGATCGTTCTCATAGAGCTCACGTTCCAACCCAAAGAGCTGCTCAAGACGCTGAGACGTTACCTACAAGAGAGGGGGTGATTGGTGCGTAAACAGTTTCGGTTTCAAGCCATCTATCGAAAACTATAATTTTGGCGGCCGTTTGCTGCAGGTTCGGGCACAGATAGAATACTACAGCTAAGAAGCGACGCTAGCTGGCTCCAGTCTGCGTGTCAGAGGATGTTAAGGGCAGGGCATACACACACAGCCTACGTTTGATAGATCTCTGATACTGCACTTTACGTGGAGCAAAGGGAGTACTCGCGCTCTATCATGACCATAATTCAATGAAACAATAGATCAATCAATTACTCAATCAATCAAACGATCATCAAGTCGACGCCCCAGTCTCCGCGCATCGCTTCCACTAGTAATGTTTATAGCAAACAAATCTAATAATTATTACCATTCAATACCACTCAATATAAGTGGCGATGTCAGCCGGAGTAGGCTGTAGCAGAACGGCCCAGTGGTACACTGCTCATCGGCTGCGCAGAAGAACCCGGGTTCGCATCTCTATGGTAACGGAAGATTTATTTTTCTATTACTCACAGGAGTCGGCTTTCTGTAATGATCTCTTTAATCGATGTCTCACAGAGCCAGCTTACAACAGTCATGATGAATCTTTTACTGTTGGTGATCTTGATAAATATGAGCGATTTCTCCGATGATGATGATGATGATGACGACGACGATGACGACGACGATGATGATGATGATGATGATGATGATGATGATGATGATGATGATGATGATGATGATGATAGGGAGGCACTGTGGTCTAATGGTAGTGCTTCGGCTTGCGGATCTGAAGGTCCCGGGTTCGAGCCCTGGCCGGGCCATTGTGTTCTGTCCTTGGGAAAGACACTTTACTCCTGTTTTCCTACTCCTTCGGATGAGAGTATAAACCGAGGTCTAGTCTGTGTCGCATACATTCCATCATAACGGACTTTAAAGATCCTGACGCTCATGTCCTAGACGGGTGAGTGCCGGTGACAAGAACACACCCAGCATGCACCTAGGTCCTTCTCCCCCATCCCTGGCTGCCCAGGATTGTGCTCAGTTGTCCGGACGTCAGACCATGCGCCCAAAGGCTGCGGGTGGGCGTCTCGGGCGGCTTGAGTTAGATCCTGTATCGGTCAGCGCCTTGAACAGCTCTTGAGCTGGAAAAGCGCTATATAAGAACGATAAAATAAAATAAATAAATAAATAAAATAAATAAATGATGATGATGATGATGGTGATGATGAAGATGATGATGATGATGATGATGATGATGATGATGATGATGATGATGATGATGATGACAAGCTTTTATAAAGCGCGTTTCCCGGTAAAAACGAGCTCAGTGGCATAACTGGAGTCTTAAAAAGGTGTTAGATGGTAAGAAAAGTGTTACAAATTAAAAATAAATAAATAAAATTAATTAATATCAATAAATAAAGCAGTGAAATGTATTTATGTTCAAAGAAGAAGAAAAAAAACTAATGAAGTAGCATTCGTCCCTGAAAGTGTCAAACCCGCGTCTGAAATAAGAATATGATTCTATAATAACTAGAGCTACCGTTGTTTCGGAAAACTTCTACAATGCAACCATCTAGATGGTAAAATCCAGACCAAACATTCAGACATATGTACTTTTAAACAAGAGACCTTGAGACTCATTTATTGCAAGCCAACAAAAACAGATCATTATTGAGCTTGCTAATCGCGCAATCAAAAATAATCTTAGATTCTTCTGTTTGGTGTGGACAGATGCTGTGTATGTGCGCACCTATAGGCCTACGCTGCTCCATTGATGTGGATTTTTTTTTTTAATGGGAAAACCCAGCGTTTATTGACCGCGCTTGAGTGCCGCTGTTGTTTACCGTTGTCATACACCCACAGTGTATTGTGGCCGACCTGCTACAATCGTTGCCGCAGTCATTGAATCGCTCCACGCACTTGTCCAAACACCTGTCGCTTCGTCACGATTTTGGGTAAAAAGTCACAGGGAGGATTGATTGTTTTCGCTTCAGCATACATACACACACACACGGTAATGCGATCGGATACTAATAAGTGCCAACATCGTAGGCGAGATTGGATTGCGTTGCAATGGGGTTTGAAATACTGGATTAGGTTATATGATGTTATGTGGACTTCAAAAGGCTACGACAGCTTTCGCCGAGTAGAGAAGAGGACTTGAATTTTGAATGCGCGGCCGACAAAATAATTTACCGCACTAAAATTTTAAAGTTTATTTTAATCGTTTTTATATAGCGCTTGTAAAGTGCAAGAGCTGCCCAAGGCGCTGAGTGATACAGGATCCAACACGAGGCGCTCACTTCCGCAGTGTCTGACGCCCAAACGACTGAGCACAATCTTGGGCGACAGGATATTGAGGGGGGGGGGGGGGGGGGGGAGAGAGAATGAACCTATAAAATGCTTGCTGGGGGCATTGTTTTGCCGGCGCTCACCCGACTAGGACATGAACGTCAGGATCTTTAAAGTCCGTGCGATGGAACACGTGCGTGCACAGACTAGACCTCGGTTTATACACAGGCGCTTGTATCTGGACACGCGAGCGCCTATGCCTGTGACGCGTCTCCCTTTGGTTATCTATAGGGAGACGCGTCACAGGCATAGGCGCTCGCGTGTCGAGCGCCTATGCCTGTGACGCGTCTCCCTTTGGTTATCTATAGATAACCTATAGGGAGACGCGTCACAGGCATAGGCGCTCGCGTGTCCAGATACAAGCGCCTGTGGGTTTATGCTTTCATCCCAAAGAAAAAACAAATAAATAAATAAATAAATAAATAAATAAATAAATAAATAAGAATCATTGGTTAAACTATAATTTATCTATAACTGTAAAAAAATGAACGTTGTTGATAATAAAGAGCTGTAGAAAGCACACAGGAACTTGGTTCGTAGTACTTTTGCGTAGGACCCCCCCCCCCCTTCCCTCCACCTCCCCCTCCCCCTCCCCCCAAGCTACGTCAAAACGTTTGCGCTTCCGGAAGGTCACGAGCTCCTCATTTGTATTACGCAAAAAACTTCGCCGAGTGAAAATGCGGAATTTTTATCATTTTGACAAATCGAGATTCTTATGTAAGTTTCTGTTGTTGTTTGTTGTTTTGTTTTGTTTTTGTTTTTGTGTGTGTGTTTCTTTCCCCTGTATATCGGGTCAATTGCTATGAACGTAAGCTTGAATAAATGCTTTGACTGTATTCTCTCACCATTTGTTATTGTTGTTGATTCATAAAAAAAAAATTAATAGATATACTTTGCTCCGAAAAAAGGGTGCTGTTGTAAAATGGCGGAGGAGTTTTGTAGTTCCGATTGAGATTTTCAACATAAGTTTTGCATTATGTCTAGGTTTCAAGTGTCTCCTATGGGCATGGTAAAGATGTAAAATCACTTTTCTGGTATATTCTTATCAATGTGCACAAACAGCCTTTTGCTTTATTTTTTTATTTTTAAGATGAGCCATATATTACTAGGTTTGTAAGCCTAAAAGGGCTAGTTAGTAGGTTAGCGTAGGCAATGAACACAAGTTGGGGCTATTGAAGCTCTTTAATTTGTGGGTGTGTGGGTGTGTGTTTGAGTGTGTGTGCGCGCATGTTTACACGGCGTTATTTGGACAAACTAGTGCACATCTACATACGTTCTTTGGACAGACCTCCTTGTTTGGACGTCCATTTAATGATCCGTTAGGGTTAGGGCTAGGGTTTGGGTTTGGGTTTGGGTTTGGGTTAGGGTTAGGGTTAGAACACTTAAAAGTACTTAAAAAGGGGGTCGTAGCACGACCCATTGTCCATACAACGTATGTGGCGTTTGAGAAAAGTCCAAATAACGGTGTCTGTGCAAGTATGAGTGTGTGTGTGTGTGTGTGTGTGTGTGTGTGGGTGTGTGTGTGTGTGTGTGTGTGTGTGTGTGTGTGTGTGTGTGTGCGTGTGTGTGGGTGTGGTTTTGTTTGTTTGCTTTTTTAAAGGAAAAGAAAATAATACCAATGCTCTATCCTAAACTTCAACTAACTTTCATTGGGGAAAGTGTCTGTTTTAGCCTGTGATTAACCAAATCTATAAAGACTCGTGCGTTTTTGAGGAAAACAACCTCCGCAAATTAGAGAGGTATGATGGCATTTACCTCCCCTGGATAAGAACGAAACACATTTTGTCCGCAACTAAAGACGCTACCGCTTCGGAACCGCAGGCACGAAGAAAAGTTCGAAAGAATGTGCCGATTGCATAACCGGACACGAAAGGGAGATCACTACGAACCAAGTTTCGCTAGTCGATCTAAAGTTCTCCATTGTTGAAGTGCACACCCTAAATCCTTTATATAGATTTCTGTTTCTATAATCAATTTGGAATATGACTGACCCTGAAGTAGGCCTACTCCTGACCCTGAAGTACTAACTTAGGTAAGGTTCCTATGGCGTTTGGTCACAAGCCGTGTAGTAGTTCTTAAGATTTGGCGTCCAACCGACCGAACGATATATTGGCTCGTTCTAATTCCCGACTAATAATAATAATAATAATAATAATAATAATAATAATAATAATAATAATAATAATAATAATAATAAATTGCATTTATACAACGCATTTTTCATTAGAATAACAACTCAATGCGCTTACACACATCATTCGTACGCATCATCACAACATTCGCACTACATCATGTACAGCATCATTGAGAAAGTATTATTACTGTTCATACTATTACACAGAAAACGCCTTGCGGAACAAGTGCGTTTTTAAGCAGCTCTTAAAGGAAACAAGGTCTGTACAATGTCTTAAACCAGCAGGCAGCTCATTCCAAACCTTGGGTGCTTGAAAACTAAAAGACCGGTCGCCAACTGTCTTAAGCAGACGCTTGGGCGTTTTCAACTAGTTTTTTTTATCTGATGAGCGCAAAGAACGGGTTGTAGTGTAGGTAGTGAGTACCTCAGACAGATATGGTGGAAGTGACTGGTCGAAGTGACGGAAAGCTAGGACAGCAATTTTGTATTCAATGCGGAAATTGACAGGGAGCCAGTGGAGCTGCATTAAGAGAGGCGTGACATGATCACGTTTCCGTTTTTGAAGCACAAGCCGAGCAGCACAGTTTCATTTCTACTGCAAAGTATTTTCATATAAGTCCAGGTAATGTTCCTAAAGAAGTTTGGTCACATTTTGTTTAGTGGTTCCAAGCTTGCAAAATGGCTGCCAACGGACCGATCATTCAGCCGAGCGACAGATCCACAGACCGACATTGGATTCGTTCTGCTCCCGGATTATTTCAAAATAGTTTCAGCTATCACCTGGATTACAAAAATTCGATTTTCTGTTTGTTCTTCTAATACAGTAAAAGCCATCTCTCTGCCGGAACATGTAGGCTACCCCACGTGTTTATATAATGGATGTGGGTTCGGGTAAGTGATATTGTGGATTCGTATGTGTGACACGCGTACAGATCACCGCGCTTTAAGCTACTGAGGCATCATCATCATTATTTATTATTATTTATTTCTTCTTCTTCTTCTTCTTCTTCTTCTTCTTCTTCTTCTTCTTCTTCTTAATATTATTATTATTATTATTATTATTATTATTATTATTATTATTATTATTATTATTATTATTATTATATTCAATACAGAGTACCCAATGTTAAGCTAAGTAGGTCTATTTATTATCTAATGCGGGTTTTTTTAACGTCATTATACACTTTGGGGGGGGGGGGGGGGGGGGGGGCAGTTCCCAATAAGTGTGGATTTAAGCGCCAAATGCCTAGAAGGGCCATCTGTCGCCAACTTCATGCACGGCTATGGCCCTGACTCCGGGTTTATATCCCGGCACGTGCAACGCTTCTCCCTTCAATGACGCACACAGTGACGCAGATTGACGTCATGGGGTCTTAAGTTGAATGATTTGATTGGTAGAGGAATTCTTTGGAAAGAGGGGTGAAGGAGAGGCGTTATGGTAGAAAGGGTGGGGGGATGGTGGGGATGGGGAAATGTGATGTCATTAAGTCGCCCATTGATGAGTCATCCTTTATTTGCATACAAGCTGTGAATGAACTGTCCTTTTTGTCTGTCCAGACTGCAAATACCTTGACACAGTCGGGAGTCAGAACGAGCCAAATGTTGGTCTGTCTGTCTGTCGGTCGGTCCGTTGGAAACATACCTCAAGAACCACTGTTCGGATTTTGACCAAACTTCACAGGAACATTAGCGAGCTTAGTGACCCCTCTCCCGTGCCATCGTTTGCTCTGCCGCAAAGGTTAGAACTCACTGGAGTCAGTTTGTGGATAAACAGGTTTAGCTTCATATTTTAAACAAACAAACAAACAAACAAACAAACAAAAAACACAACTAAAACGATTTTGTTGAATTTGATATTCTGGTATTTGCAATCATGGGCCATCTTTCAGTAGCAATCCGGGTGTCGGTCAGTCGATCGGTTCGACGCACCGAATGTCACTTTTTTTTCTTCAACACACACTTTTGGCTTTTTATCTCCACAATAACTTAACCGAGCTTCATTATTTTTGCTGTGTGCATACCGCAACTACTATACAGCGTGTTGAATCCTTCGTATTTGTTCTTTCTCAAAAGGTTAAGTTCATTGTGCTTCACTATTTCCTAAACTCGTATGGCGCTGTAAGAAATTGGCCGATCAGATTTGGATATATATATTTTTTTTTTGGTTTGCATGTAGATAGTTCAGAAAGTGGATTATCATTACGTGTGTTCCTTAAATTTGCTATCCTATCCTATCCTGTCCCATAACCCGAAGGTCGTAGGGGCACCACAGATGATCGCTTAACCAGCATACTCCATCTTTCTCTGTCCTCAGCAGCCCTCATGGCTTCGCTCAGTGTCAAACCAGTCCATTCTCGAATGTTGTCCTCCCACCTCTTTTTCGGTCTCCCCCTTCTTCTACCTCCTTGCACTGTGCCTTAAATTTGCTTCTTTAAAACCGAATCACAACACCGCTAAGTAAAGTAACACTTTTGAAAATGCTTCTTTTATCGGCTTTGTATGCGAGTGTCTGGAAATACATTTGACTGTCTTGCCATCTTGTTAGTTTTGTTTTTTTTTCTTCTGTCACGATTGTGCATCGTTTGCAAAACCTTAAAAGCGCCGTGATAGTTGTTTTGGAGCTTGTTGTCCGTGTTTATGCAGCAGACGAGAAGCGAAAGTGCGTTTGCTATTGTTCAACAGCTGCTTTCATAATTAGCCCAAAGTAGAATCTTCAATTAAAAAAAAAAGACATTATCATGAGTCATATGACGTTGTTGCTGGTGTTTTTTGTTATCTCTTTCCACTTCTGGGTCGTTCCCCTCACCCCCCACCCCCTTTCCTGTTTATTCCGTGCACGCCGTTTAATAATAAAAGTAAAAACTCTTAAAAAAGCACGAAGACTACAAAAGCCAGCACTGGAAGCTGAGTGATAGAACCATTACATGCATATGGCGGCTTTGCTTCCTCGCAGGCTAAGCGGTACCGACCGTGGTTAGCAGTTAGCAGTAGGTGATGTTCAAGTAGCGCAGCGCCCCTGCTCTTTTTAGATGAGAGTATAAACCGAGGAGAATGAGGAAGAGAAGGAGTTGGAGGAGGAAGAAGAACAGACGAAAAAGATGATGATGATGATGATGATGATGATGATGATGATGATGATGATGATGATGATGATGATGATGATGATGATGATGATGATGATGATGATGAAATAGACGAAGACAGAGAAGCAGATGGACGAAGAGGAAGAGAAGAAGAACAAACGATCTACTTGTGATTAACAGTTGTAATTTTAAAAATAATGATGACTATTCTCAGCATTACTCAGTTGTATGTAACAAACTATTGATTTTTACAACAAAGAAAAAAGCTTATCGTCTACTGGTGTATTGACATAGGTGGCAGGTTGTGCACCTAATAAACCTCTGCCCTCAATAATGTCACACTCCTCCTTCTTGTTCTTCTTCTTCTTCTTGTTTTTGTTCTTCTTCTTCTTTTTTTTTTTTGTTGTTCTTCTTCTTCTTGTTTTTGTTCTTCTTCTTTTTGTTTTTTGTTCTTCTTCTTCTTCTTCTTCTTCTTCTTCTTCTTCTTCTTCTTCTTCTTCTTCTTCTTCTTGTTTTTGTTGTTCTTCTTCTTCTTCTTGTTTTTGTTCTTCTTCTTCTTCTTCTTCTTCTTCTTCTTCTTCTTCTTCTTCTTCTTCTTCTTCTTCTTCTTCTTCTTGTTTTTGTTCTTCTTCTTCTTCTTCTTGTTTTTGTTCTTCTTCTAAATACATATTTCTTCTTCTTCTTCTTCTTCTTCTTGTTCTTCTTGTTGTTGTTGTTCTTCTTCTTTCTTTCTTTCCTCCGTCTCCCCTTCTTGTATCTCTCTCTCTGTCTTTTTCTCCCCCCCCCTCTCTCTCTCTCTCACTTCTCTCTCTCACTTCTCTCTCTCTCTCTCTCTCTCTCTCTCTCTCTCTCTCTCTCTCTCTCTCTCTCTCACTTCTCTCTTCTCTCGCTCGCTTTATCGCCGCTTTTCTCTCTCTCCCTCTCTCTCTCCCATATTTCACACCCCCTCTCTCTCTCTTTCTGTCCTCTCACACTGCCTCTCCCCCCCCCCATTTTCTCTCCATTGTTCTAATCTGTTTCTCTTCCTGGTGCAGTTACCTGAACGGCACACTCCAATTACATGGCAGCGTTAGCCTTGACCTAGCCTTCCTCCCGATTTGTATCCCCGGACACTTTAGCCTATAGGGGACTTTGAATTTCTTTTTTTTAAAAGGCATGAAGAATTAAAAAGCAAAAACAGTGTAACCAAAAAGCTTATGTAAGAAAATCATTGATGACAAAAATCACTATCTTTCGATGCGATAACAAGATTTGTGCCGCAAGACACTAAGACTTTAAAAGATGACAAGCTGGATAAAAGAATTCAATTTGAGGACCACGATAAAAAAATCTATGTTAAAATGACAATCCGAAGTACGTGACCAAAAGGCACACACTATCTTCGGGCACGCGATTTCAAATTAGGGATGTAAAAAAAGTTGTTTCGTTACAATAAAAGTGTTTTAAAAGTTAAATAAAAAGAGCTGCACTGTAGACTCTAGCAAAATTAGACCTACCGGGCCCGGTGCAGCGCTACCCCAGCAAACCTGTGTCTGAAGACACTAAAAGGAAATAACAAAACCGAGGTAAAAAGACTGATAACACATTTGAACTAAACCGATTCTCCGACTTCCTCCTATTACAAACACCCCTGCCTTACTTTTTTTTTCAGGTGCGTCGCCTCGTAAAGAGTCGGTGTCGTCTGGCCGTTCCTGGCAGAAGAAAGGATCCTGCCCCAGCTAGTGCCGTCAAGTTCTTCACCCTCCTCCTCGTACGAATACACCCGCGCCCCTTTCTAGGTGAATCGGTTCAGACAAGGGCGTCCACCATCAGGCTAGCTAAGAGAGATGAGACATTCCCACAGCTTCATGGTTTTTGCCGGATTAGCACCGCGCCGGGCTCAGAGGTCCAACAGGCGATGTGGTCGACTGAGTCTGACAGATGACGACTTAGTACTGACTTAGCCTTGAATGAATGAATGAATCAATGAACATTGAGGTTTAACGTCTACACCCACCATTGGCGATATGGCAGACGGGGATAACCATCCCAGGAAAAGAGGGGTAAGGACCTGAATCAACACTGAACCACCAGAGCAATCATACTGCTAAAATGGACAGTGAAAATGGCCATTTTTTAAATCGCCCACCACGGGATTCGAACCTAGGTCACTTAGCGTTGTTCGAATCAGCTGTTTATATATCTCCCTCCCCCTCTCCCTCTCCCCCACTGTATCCACACCACCCCTACCCTTCACCCCCCAAAACCTTTCCTCCCTCTTTCTCACTCTTCCGCAAGAACTGTTAGTACAGCTGTCGTGATAAGCAGTGGGTTGGACGGTGCACCGAAAATACCGGTCAAACCACGTTGGTCTGGTTGCTCGGTACGGTTTTACCTTACCGATTCCGGTTTCCACGTATGGGTACACTCGCAATATTCCGGAAAACGAACGCCACGAGAGAATTTTTTTCTTCAGGCTTCTTTAAAGAATAAATATTGCGAAACTTCGTGCCTAAATATTGTGTTACGTTTTGTTCAACTGTATTACTTAAAGCAACAACAACAACAACAACAATAATAACAACAACAACAACAACAACAACAACAACAACAACAACAACACACGCACCCTTTAAGCAATGACTAACTAACTTACACGTGCAGTTATACTTGCCAAACACAGCTTTAGATTTATGTTAGGTTTTATTTTTTACTGGTATTGCGAAACAGGGTAAAAACATCATAAAATTAATATACGGCCAACATCGGGCCAATAATTGTAATACAATGTTCCTCCGTCCTGGCCAGTGATTTCTGTGTTGAAGACTTTCGTTCAGCGATGCCGTGCTGACATCACCCCTGTTAGTCGCCTCCTACGACACGCCGGGAAACGTCGGGTCTATTCTATTTAGTGCCAGTACCCACGAATTTTTAAAAAAAAAAAAAAAAAAAAATATATATATATATATATATATATATATATATATATATATATATATATATATATATATATATATATATATATATATATATATAATAAAAATAATAATAATAATAATAATAATAATAATAATAATAATAATAATAATAATAATAATAATAATAATAATAATTCAGGATGCTATCACGCGCGTTTTCTTCAATCGAACTCAAGGCGCGGCGATCTAACAAGAGGTCGCTATTACAGTAGGAGGAAGAGAAATCAAATTTTTTTGCTTTGGAAATTTAGATTGATTAAATCCAATACCATTATATAGGAGGGAGGGAGGGAGAGAGGGGAGCAAACCGGAGTACCCAGAGAAATCCCCCTCCCCGGTGACCTGAAAAGTCTCGCACCCCGTACCGAAGTCACGTAAGTCTTTCCCTTGCGGGGTTTAGAAATCAGCGCCCTACTAACTGTGCTACCCCTCTCCCCCTCCTCCCCATCTCCACACACACACACACACACACTGAAGCAAGCACGAACACTAGTGCACTAACAAGTGGCCAATGGTTGGCATGCGTAGGCACGCATTGTGTAATGGTAGCCGCTGTGGGTGCATACACATGAATCATACTCCGTCGTTAGCATCAGCTGCTGGCGTACTAGATTAGGGATGAGAGAGAGAGAGAGAGAGAGAGAGAGAGAGAGAGAGAGAGAGAGAGAGAGGAAGAGAGAGAGAGAGAGAGAGAGAGAGAGAGAGACAAACAGACAGACAAACAGACAGATAAAAACAGAGAGACAGATAACTTATGTATGTTTGTGTGAGCGGATGTTTGTGATGCATGTCCTTCAAACACCCACCCACCCACGGTCGGCCGTTTCAGGATTGCACAGTTGTCCGAGGCGTTAGACGCATGTTATCAAGCAGCAAGTTGGTGCTACGGGCGGCTTGAGTTAGATTGAAATTTTGGTCATTGCCTTGAGCTGCTCTTGAGCTGGAAAAGCGCTTTACAAGAACGATAATATAAATTTTAAAAATAATTAAATATTTTGGGTCAGCGCTTTGAGCTGTTCTTTGAACTGAAAAAAAAACAACAACAACGTATAATACGAAGAAATAAACCGTATCCTTTTTTGTCGTTGGGGAGAATAGGCATTGGAGACCTCTCTGTTCTGTCCTATCCTATCCTATCCTATCCCATAACTCGAAGGTCGTTGGGGCATCACAGATGATCGTTTAACCAGCGTACTCCATCTTTCTCTGTCCTCAGCAACCCTCGTGGCTTCGCTCAATGTCAAGCCAGTCCATTTTCCTGTCTCCCTCTTCTTCTGCCTCCTTACACCGTGCCTTGCAGGGTGGTCTTTGCCAGGCCTGATGCTCCGGTGACGTGGCCATACCATCGGCCTTGCTGCTTTATCTTCCCTTTCTTTCACTTGATTCTAAACAGAGCCAGGTATCAATTCACATCTGGTTGAACTGGGGTGCATTGTTTGCTTGTGTGTGAGTGTGGGCGCGCGCGTATGTGTGTGTGTGAGTGCGGCCGCGCGCGTGGGTGCTGTTCGACGGTTCCCTTCCATGCATGACCAATCGATCCAAGTACTAACCGAGCCCGAAGTTGCTTCACGGAGCTTTATCTACAGCGTTTGACAAAACCAATAATAATAATAATAATAATAATAATAATAATAATAATAATAATAATAATAATAATAATAATAATAACAACAACAACAAGAACAACAACAATAACAACAACAACAACACAGGATGCTATCGCGCGCTGTTTCTTCAATCGAACTCAAAGCGCGGAGATCTGAAGAGATCGCTATTACCGAAGTTGGTCCTGATTTGGCTCGGAAGAGTCCGCTGGACCTAAAGCAATAACCTTGTATTGTATTGTATTACCGAAGTCGGAATAGAAAGTAATTTTAATTTTTGAAAGTTCAGATTGACTGCATCCCATTCCATTATTTAAGGGAGGGACGAGATCGGTGTACCACGGCGCTACTGCACCCATACAATAGTAAATACACATGAGTAAAACAACCACACAAGAGATAAAAGTGGGTTGACGTAACTAAGGCACAAGCAGCTTGGCAAGGCCGCTACATTATACATTATTGACAAATGTCAACTGCACGAGTAAAATGTCAGTCCTGTCCGGCTGACAAGCTAACAACTCCCAGCTAGCTGCAGAACAATAGCTTGCGAATAAGCTATAATAACTTCGCACCCACATCAACAGAAAAACAACGAGGCAGTTAGGGGTCGTCGTTGAAATGGAATATAACTAGGCTGTTCGCTTCTTAAACCCAATCGTTTCTCCTTTCTCCTTCAGCCTTCAACCATCCATCTCTCTGTTTCCCTCTGTCTCTGTCTCTCTGTTACCCCCCGTTGGGGTGCCGGGGGTTTCAGTATAAATAGTATCCCCACTTTCTGGAAATTTAGTGCTTTAAATTCCCACTGTCGCTGTCTTTGTCATTTGCTCTTTCTCAGTCCTGCTCTGTTCTATCAATCTGCTATACTATCTTCTTCTTCGCTGGACCAGTCACCTACCTTTTTTCTTGAAAACTCTTCCGGGACAAGACTCCTTGTTTGTGTATGAGGTCTGTTGGATCAGCTTGGGAATATTGGACGCTTTCTGCCGGGTGGTCACTAGGGCTTCCTATGATGTTATTATTTAGCAATGTAGGCATTTTATATGTATGTGTTTTGTTGATAATTTATAATGATGTTTGTATTCTATTTTGTTTTTGTAAACGGGGGTTCGATAAATTAGAGTGCAGCCTCAGCGTCCCCTGCGTGGGATGTCTTTATTGTAAAGTGACTGGCTGGTGGAGGGCATTCAGTTTTCCTACTAGGGTTGTTTCAGCAGATCTTGTATGCGGAATGGAGGTTGTCCGGTCCTGATTTGGCTCGGAAGAGTCCGCTGGACCTAAAGCAACAATTATGTAATGTAATGTAATGTCTCTCTGTTTCTCTCTCTGTGTGTGTGTGTGTGTGTGTCTCTCTCTCTCTCTCTCTCTCTCTCTCTCTCTCTCTCTCTCTTTCTCTCTCTCTCTCTCTTCTTTCTGTATTTTCTGTTTGCCTTTCATTCTTGTATTTCTCTTTATACCCCCCAATTTCCCCCTTCTCTCTCTCTCATTCCTTATATATTTATTTATTTCTTTTTATTACTTTCTTTCTCTGTCCGTCTGTCTTTGTCTCTGTTTCGATTTCGTTTCTTCTCTCTCTCCCTCCCTCTCTCTCTCTGTCTGTTTCTCTCTCCATCTCTCTTCCCCCCCTCTCTCTCATTCCTTATATTTCTTTCTCTTTCTTTCTTTCTTTGTCTGTCTTTGTCTGTCCGTCTGCCTGTCTGTCTCTCCCTCTCTCTGTCTCTCTCTCTCTCCCTCCCTCATCCTCTCCCGCTCTCTCCCACCCTCACATCCAATATCCTCATCTCACTCGATCTTGCTTGGCTCCGATCCCTACTCCAGCTCAACACTATTCCACTTACTTTTATTCCAACCTCCACCCCACCTTTCCACCCTCCACTTCCACACCCCACCAACACCCCTACCTTCCCGTCTTCTCCCTTTCATAACCCCTCCCCTTCTCTGCACTACGTATTTTTATTTACCCCCCCCCCCCATCTCCACTGCTCACGCCACCCACCCCTTCCTGCATCGATCTCGCCGCTTTCCTCTCCTCCCCTCCCACAAAACCGCCCATCCCCCTACTCCTCATTAGTATGTCCACTGTGTCTGCTCCTCCGCTACTTCTCGGGGTGGGGGGAAGCAGTACTGTAGTGTGGTGGTTTTGGCACAGGCTGGCCAATGTTTCATGTACAGTACAGCGACGTCGGGAAGACGTTAGTAAGCTTACTTGGCTGGTGAATTGACCCCCCTCCCCCCCTCCCCCCCCCCCCTAAAAAAACAACAACAAAAAACCCAACAACAACAACAAAAAACAGCACACACTAAAGACACACACAAAAATTACTGGATTCAATAGCGCGCTTTTTCTTCAATCAAACTCAAAGCACGGCGATCTGAAGAGATCCCTATTACCGAAGTCGGAAATAGAGAACCAGTTTTTGGTTTCAATGTTGAAATTTTAAATTGACCGCATCCAAAACCATTCATGAAGGGAGGGAGGAAACCGGAGAACCCTGAGAAAACCCTCCATGCTCTGAAAAGTCTCGTAACACGTATGTTGGTCTGACGCGGGGTTAGAACGCACGACCTTCGGCATAGGAAACTGGCTCATTATCAACCGAGCTACCGGACCACCCCAGATGGAAAGATGGAAACAAGGGCACGACACACCCCAGTCCACCCAGCTATGTCAACGGGGACCTGGATCTGTTCCGCCATCCCGGGGAAAGGAAGGTAAAGCAGCAAGAAGGAGATAGTAACCTCTCTCATTAAGCTGGCCTAGAGAAAAAAGGAGGTTTCCACACGCTTCCCTCTCCAACGAGGACACCCCCTTATCTTGACCTCTTTCTCTACTTCCTCCAGCACATCAAACCCCAATTGCCATCGAAGTCAGCTCTAAATACTTTGAGCGCATTTGTAGAGGCTCACAGAGCGGCTGAAGGCGCTGACCCACTTTGCTGTAAGCCACCGACATCGGCCCTCTCCTTCATGACCTCCCCATTCTCCTTCCCTCCCTCCCTCCGTCCCTCAGTGGTGCATGCCAAAATCGATAAGTGTCGTTAGAAGCGATTGAGGAAGCTTTAGTGCAAGTTACCGTTGAGACCGGGTTTTTTTTAGAGCGTCAGTTACTCAACCCCAACACGAATAGCTATACTGCAATAGCTAACTCGGTCACTGGCCCAGACTTTCTGTGCAAGCGAAAGAGGGTTTATGGGGAGCAGACTTCTAACCCTGAAACTCTAGAATGGCCGCCAAACAATTTCGACAAACTATTCTGTCAAAATTTTTTTGGTGGGAGGCGCGCGAGAAGGTTGGGGTTATTGTTTTTTTTTGTGTGTGTGTTTGCTTTTGTTTTGTGTTGTAATTTGCAATAAGTTATTCGTCATCCATGCAGACGACATTCCTGTTGCCTTCTTCAGCGAAGAAAAATACGGTAGGTTCCTTCGCAATTGCTCAGCCTACCAAACTATTTGCGGATATACATTTCCTCCCCTCTCTCAAAACCGCCCATCCTCCTACTCCTCATTAGTATTTCCACTGTGTCTGCTCCTCTACTACTCCTCGGGGTGGGGGAGGCAGTGGTGTGGTGGTTTTGGCACAGGCTAGCCAATGTTTCATGTGCAGTACAGCTGGGTAAAGAAGACCTTCCCGACACTTCAGCCAGTCCTTGTATTCCTGCTGTTGAAACCTTTTTTTTTATGTTGGTGTTGAGAACAGCAGTCGCACTGCAACGCCATCCAGGACAAACGGCATATGAAACGCTAAGCTAACCCAACTTGATTCGAATCTGCACCGTACTCGAACAAAAATGACCAGGTTGTGTTGAAGCAGTAAAAGTGGTCAGTCCTCACAGCCACAAGTTAACGAACACAAAGAAAGGCAACACGAACAGAGGTAAAGAAACTAGCTGGATGACTTGCGAAACCCACGCTATAATAACTACATTTTGCGTTAAGAGCAGCAGCAGCTAGTACAGTGATCTGTCTCATCACTAGAATAATTAGATTCATGATGTTAATTTGTTAGTTAGCTAATCATTGTTTATAGGGTTCAGCAGACTGCAAAGAGCCGAATCAAGACCACTATATCAATATAATGGTCGATATGGTAGAGGTGGTGGTGGTGTTAGTGGTGTTGAAGTGGTTTTATCGCCAGTTAGCTGAATCATCGGAAGTGGTATTGCGCCATATTATTCCAGACCACAGACTTCTGCTACAGTTATCTCCCTTGATAATTCTTACCCGTCAGAGTCAGTTTAAACGTGAGGACATCACGTGATAAGCCGCTCCCTGTACGCCTGCGTCTGCTCTAAAGAAGTCTACTTTTTGTTGGAGGCCTCAGATGCAAACACAAGGGTTCGACGAAGTCATTAATACTATTTCATTATAGTAATATTACATTTTATTTCCATGAGATTTCCCGTAACATCTATAGCTAATTGCCATTCCATCCAACATCCGCCGGTACAGAGCACACAACTTTAATAAGACATGCTTGGGACGTCTAAATATAATTATTATAACCTTATTTTGGTTCGTTTATAGTAAAACAGATCAGCAGCTAAATTTACTGTCCACTTTCAATCTATTAATTGTTAGACCAGAGAGCAATGATGTAACTGTTGAGTGATCAGATGTTGACAAACTAACAAAGCACAAGCAAACAAACAAACGAACACACACCACACACAAACACAATACATATATACATACATACACACATACATACATACATACATACATACATACATACATACATACATACATACATACATACATACATAAGCCTACATGATAAAGAAAGAAGCAAATTTTCTTTGAATACTTTCACTCGTGCATGCACTTCTGCGGACATAATCCACAGGCGCACAGTGGACACATCCAACCATCCGCTCGCAAAACTGAGCAATAATAATAATGAAACTATTTATACAGCGCTTATCTAACCAAAATTATTGACAGCACGCTTTCATTCATTTACTCACTCCCCCATTCACTCACACATACGGCACCCTGCCAAATCATTGACCGATTGGTTGATGGTCATTTTCATAGCGATGATAGCCCCACACTATAATAGCATGAGCAGGGCGCTTTAATAGTAATAGTAGTAATAGTAGTAGTAGTAGTAGTAGTAGTAGTAGTAGTAGTAGTAGTAGTAGTAGTAGTAGTAGTAGTAGTAGTAGTAGTAGTACCCCGGTTTACAAAAAAAACAACAACAACAACAACAAACAAACTCTAATTTATGGAACCCCCGTTTACAAAAACAAAATAGAATACAAACATCATTATAAAATATCCACAAAACACATATATATAAAATGCCTACATTGCTAAATAATAGCATCAGAGGAAGCCCTAATGACCATTTGGCAGAAAGCGTCCAATATTCCCAAGCCGATACAACAGACCTCACACACAAATGAGGAGTTTTGTCCCAGAAAAGTTTTCAAGAAAAAAAAGGTAGGTGACTGGTCTAGCGAAGAAAAAGAAAATAGTATAGTAGCTTGATAGAAATTTTAATTTAATTTAATTTTTTTTTTAAATTTTATTTACCTTATTGTCCCTTTTCCATAGGGAAATTCTGGGCCACCTCCCCTGGGGAAAGCGTAATCGCAGCCTGTGGCGCGCCCAAACCCAACCTACCTAACATTAGTTGTTGATTTTTGAAATTTTTGAAATTTTTACTGGGGGAGCAAACCGGAGTACCCGGAGAAAACCCACGAGACGTCGCCAGAATCGAAAGTAAATAATATTCGGAGAAACATAACGCCCAGATGCTGGATCGAACCCACACCTGTCAGGCGCCATTGGTTTCTGGCCTGTAGACAAGGCAAGTTAGTCCCGCCTTAGCCCACTTGGCCACAACGCTCGCTCGCAGAACACAATAGGAAAGAGAATGAACAAATAATGTGCTAATATTAGGATTCACTACTACTACTACTACTACTACTACTACTACTACTACTACTACTACTACTACTACTACTACTACTACTACTACTACCTCTACTACTACTACTACCACTACTACTACTACTACTACTACTACTACTACTACTACTACTACTACTACTACTACTACTACTACTACTACTAATAATAATAGCCGGAAATAATTTGTCCAATGTAATCCTTTAAGCGAATACATTATCTTATGTCTGATGTCTTATAAGGAAAGAATTAGGTATACATATTTCGCGCTAACAAATACAATACATAATCGCTCTGTCCATCATAGGCCAAAATAGAAGCAGACCATAGAGAGAGAGGGGGGAGGGAGGGAGAGAGAGAGAGAGAGAGAGAGAGAGAGAGAGAGAGAGAGAGAGAGAGAGAGAGAGAGAGAGAGAGAGAGAGAGAGAGAGAGAGAGAGAGAGAGAGAGAGAGAGAGAGAGAGAGAGATGAACGCCAAAAGAGGTCGAACTCAACACATTAAAATCGCTAAAACAGTTGTTCAAGAGTTAAAATAGAATACCAAAACTAGTTTTTTTGCTCAATAGTTGTTGCGCCCGTGGCTAAATGAAAAGTGCAAGATCCTACGGAAATAGACAAGGTTTTCTACAAAAAAAAAGAGGCCAATCCGCTCTGTCCATCATAATTATCATAGACCTGTACATGTATATGTCTCACAAGATATTTTGCTCCAAAGTTCTTGTGCCTGTGGCGTCAGGAACAGAGCCCGATCCTAAGGCGGGAATAGACAAGGTTTTCTACATACAAGGCACACCCACTCTGTTCATAATAATTATCATAGACCTGTATGTATCTCACAAAATATTTTTGCTCTACAGTTCTTGCGCCTATGGCGGGAGGAAAAGTGTCAGATCCTAAGGGAATAGACAAGGTCCAGCACGGCACGGCAGCGGCAAGAGCAGATCAATACGGTAGGCAGCGGCACAGCAGTGACTACTGTGGTCTCGCCGAGACACATGCCAGAGACAAGAGACAGAGATAGTAGAGTGTGTTGTAGTCTCGTCTCCAACTTCCCTCTGTAGTCTCCAACTTCAACTTCCCTCTGTAGTCTCCAACTTCCCTCTGTAGTCTCCAACTTCAACTTCCCTCTGTAGTCTCCAACTTCAACTTCCCTCTGTAGTCTCCAACTTCCCTCTGTAGTCTCCAACTTCCCTCTGTAGTCTCCAACTTCCCTCAGCGTCTATGTTGTATGTTGATGATTCTTATGGTTAAAGTGGGTCTGAGACTTTTGTGTGTGTATGTGTGCGCGTGTGCGTGTGCGTGTGTGTGTGTATTATTTGTAGGCAGTTATTGTCAAAACATTTTTGTAACACTCGGACACGGAGTTTAGATTCAAATGTCGCAAATATCAGACACGGTCATTTGAGTGTGAGAAAAATTATTCTTGCCAGCTGGACGCGTCTTCAGGGCAGGGCGCACAGACACAGGACTCTATTATTGGTGGATAATAATAATAATAATAATAATAATAATAATAATAATAATAATAATAATAATAATAATAATAATAATAATAATAATAATATGTGGGGGATCCACAGGGACTTCTAAGAAACCCGACAGGAAGTACATGGCCAGTATCATGCTAACGGTCCATTGTTACTCCCCACCCAACTTATCAACGCAAGGCATCATGCAGCGCCAGAGTCCGGAATTGAGGCATGAAGCAGGAAGCAGTCGCATCGGGCGGCTTGAGTTAGACCCTGTTGTAGGCAGCCAGCACCTTGTGCAGCTCATTGAGCTGGAAAAATGCTAGATAGGAACGATTCTAATATAAGGACCGTTCTGGGTGTGAAAAACACATAGACAGAATAGGGAGATCCAGTCTCTCGCCAAGAGAAACGGGGCATGCAGGAACTGCTGAAAGCATCGTGAACATAAATCTTTTTAGTAGATGTAATTCTTTATGGGTGTGTGTGTGTGAGAGCTAGAAAGAGAGTGTGAGAGAGAGAGACAGACAGACGGACAGGAAATTTTCTCAGCTGGATGGTCAGTGATACCTATAAGTAGCCCAAATCATTTCTTCGGACTGAAAAAAAAACCCAGAGAACTGCTAACTGTATACATTTGTTAAACCATTTGTTCACATTTCATTGATTTCGTTGTACACACCAGGCCAAACAGGCCATTTTCCACTTGTACCAATACACTCACGTAAGCAGAGTGAAAGTGGGACATTAAAACATAGTTTGTGTCGCAATAGACAACAGACAAGAGTATGATGCATACACATTGTACTGCATTATAATGTTTTATAACATATTGTATTGTATTGTATTGTATTGTACCTGCATACACGTATGCAATGTGAAAGATCGACAAAAAAAGATGGTTGGTATTGCACTAGGCAACAGACAACAGTACGATATCTGTACAGTAGAGTGAGGTGAATTTAGAAGTAAAGACTGATGATGATGATGATGATGATGATGATGATGATGATGATGATGATGATGATGATGATTGATGATGATGATGATGATGATGATTGTGATGATGAAGAGGAGGAAGAAGATGGTGATGATGGTGATAGTAATAATGATGGTGGTGGTGGTGGTGGCGGTGATGATGATTATGATGCTGCTGTTGCTGGTGCTTTTTTAATACTTTTTTTTTTAATCATTTACCCATCCAAAAACCAACACCGAACGATACACGAAAATGTGATCACTGGCAATCAGTAGAGAAGAACAGACACACGTCTTAAGCCCCCCACACCACACTACACCACAATACGCCACACTACACCACAATACACCACACTGCATCACAATACACCACACTACACCACACTACACCACAATACACCACAATACACCACACTACACCACAATGCATCACAATACACCACACTGCACCACACTACACCACACTACACCACACTACACCACAATACACCCCACTACACTACAATACACCACACTATACCAAAATACACCACACTACATCACAATACACCACACTACACCACACTACACCACACCACAATACACCACACCACAATACACCACACTACACCACACTACATCACAATACACCACACTACACAATACACCACACTACACTACAATACACCACACTACACCACAATACACCACACTGCATCACAATACATCACCACAAAACAACAAAAAACACAGGCATACACTGGTTAGCACATACAATATAACACACAACACACAATCATACACACACCACACCACAGAAATACAACACAACACAATACACCCCAACACACCATATCACATCAGTCTACACCACAAACATACGTACACTCGTCAGCACAACTCGCATACATACACACACGCACACTACAAACATACACACAAATAAAATACATCAAACACACACACACACACACACGCGCGTACAGTTAAAATAAATAAATTCATAAAACACCAAATACGTCAATATTGCAGTCCGCTGGACACTATAAACAATGACTAACTAACGAACGTCAATATTGAGGCAGATGCGAATCTAGGGGTCCCAAGTATGGAAGGCGAATGTCCTACTACTGAGCCATATTGTGATTGCCCGACTAATATTATAATAACCGTATTAGGAAGGCACGTTCATTCTTTCATTTGGAGACAAAAGCCTGGATCGCTGTGGCAAGGGAAAGTGTGCATTACGCTTGCTGCGATAAATACCGTTAATGAGCATTCCCAATTCCGGGAGCGTGCCGTCATCAGTCAAATGACAGTCATTCTGCTTGCGGCTAATGGCGATCGCGTGACAGACCTGAGGTAGATCTATATATACTCTACAGCAATGCTGTTTTTAGTAGTAATATCTCTACTCCCGCTGAACGTGTGAGGCCATTTTCTGGCATCCCATTCTCCCACCCCCCCTCCTCCCCTCCTCTTCCCCATTAAAAAAAAATTTTAAACAAATAAATAAAAATCAGATATGGTGAAATTTTGCTTCCAAAAACCTATGAATTTAGCTCATTCTATCTCTAAACTATCAAATCAATGAAACTCTTATAATTTGTGTAATATATCTCATTAGGCTTATTAGACTTTCATTATCTTACATCATTATTCAATCTAACATTGTCTTACTACTACTACTACTACTACTACTACTACTACTACTACTACTACTTCTACTACTACTACTACTACTACTAAGTATTGATGCTATATACGCGCTTTTTCCCAAGTCATCAATCAGGTTGAAAGCGCGGCGATCTGTCCCAGCATAAACGCTCACATATTTCACCCAAAATCACACACAATTGGTGTAAAGGCAGAAAGATCGCTTTTAGAAGACGGAAAGGAAATCTAATTTGTATTTTTTTTAAGACTGACTGCATCCAATATCATTATTGAAGGGAGGGAAGAAACCGAAGTACCCGGAGAAAACACTCGGTGACCTCCATAATCTCTTTGTAAGTCACTCTTACAAGGTACTGCACATGTACACCTTTAATCGTTGGCGTTGAATGTGTGTGGAGAATGTCTATTTAGATGTATGTATCATAATTCTTATGTGTGTGTGCGTGTGTGTGTGTGTGTGTGGGGGTGTGTCTTTGTCTTTTGTATCTTTTGCCGACAAATTCATAGTTACACACCCACGTTCCGGAGACGTGTGTATTTCTGCCGACGTCGGCACAATTAAAGAGGCATTTCTAGCGACTCAGGGGAGTGAACTTCACCCTAGCATGTTAAAAAAACACGTGGTTACAAAATGTCGGCATAAGGCTATACACAGCCTTCCGTGTGTATAATCTTGAACATCGCGTGTGTTTCCCGAAAAATTTTGTGGTCTCCACTTTATCGGAATGTGACTACGTTCGCGTCCTTGCGTCACTTCACTTCCGCCCCTCTCTCTCCGCCGGCGCGCGCCGTGGAACAGCTGAGAAAAGAAAGAGATTTCTCTTATAAAGAAAGAGATTTCTCTTATATAGCGCACTTACAAGCTCAGAGAGCTTCTCAAGGAGATGGCCCATAATATCCAGCAATCACACAATTGTTTGCTGAAGTCAGGATTCGAGCCTATGTCGCCCAATATACTGAAGAATCCATGCTACTGATCTATTCCTGCCGCCATCCTTGGTCGCACGAGATTTTACGTAAGCATTGTGAATAATTTTATAATTTTACATGACTTCACACATGTTTTATTGATTACTGACTGTTAATTGTACATGTAGTTAGTATGTGCTGCAAAATGTAAGGAGACTGGTAATTTTCTCTGCAGAGGGAATAAATTGCAAATGAAATTAGTTTGGTTTTCCTTTTCTTGTAGATCGAGTTCGTGACTACGTTGCGAAACTGCTCTGCCTATCGACATGGCGACTGCACTGATTGTGTTTGATTTCCTGAAGAAATAGTAAGCATCTTTTTCTTTATCATATCAATTGATTTCATTGTATAAGTATGAATATGAGAAGTTTATTAGAATAAGAAGTGTCCAGGACTGTGATTAACTTGGACTTTCGTCTAAAGTTTCAAAATCTTGCCTCTCAAAATAATGTTAAAAAAATTATATGTTGGTTATTTTTGCTTCTTTTTCATTTCTTTTGTTTAAAATTCATATTTTGCATACAATATAATATCATACAATATCAAACCACTCATCCTGAATGGCTGGAATCCTGGAAATAAACAAACAAATTTCGAATTCTTTTAGTGGATCTGTCTGTGTCCTATCCTATCCTATCCTATCCCATAACCCGAAGGTCGTAGGGGCACCACAGATGATCGTTTAACCAGCATACTCCATCTTTCTCTGTCCTCAGCAGCCCTCATGGCTTCGCTCAGTGTCAAACCAGTCCATTCTCGAATGTTGTCTTCCCACCTCTTTTTCGGTCTCCCCCTTCTTCTACCTCCTTGCACTGTGCCTTGCAGAATGGTCTTTGCAAGGCCTGATGATCTGGTGACGTGGCCATACCATCGGAATTTCCGTTTCTTCACCACTGTGAGCAGGTCATCGTGTTGTCCAATGGCTTGTGTGATGGTCTGTCGGACTTCGTCGTTGGTGATGTGTTGGGTATAGGAAATGCCCAGAAGTCTTCTGTAGCACCTTATCTCCATGCTTTGTATTCTTCGTTGGAGATCTGCTGTGAGGGTCCATGCTTCGCAAGCATATAGGAAGATGGAGATGACCAGAGAGCGCAGCAGTCTTACTTTGGAATGTAGACTGATGGTTCTGTCTTTCCAAATGGGCTTCAACCTTGTCAGGGCACCAGTTGTTTGTGCGATCCTGAAGAGGACTTCCTGTCGAGACCCATTGTCTGACACAATGGCTCCTAAATATTTGAAGCTGTGCACTGTGTTGAGGGATTGGCCTTGTACTTTGATGCCGTGTTGATGCCATTGGTGTTGTTGGTCATCATTTTGGTCTTCTCTGCACTTATTTCCATTCCATAAGCTCTGGAGGTGGTGTCAAGCCTCTGTACAAGCTGTTCAAGTTCTTGTTCCTCTCCAGCCAATCCATCAATATCATCCGCAAAACGAAGATTGGAGATTGCTCTGCCCCCTATGCTGACTGTGCCATCGTGATCTGCAAGAGCATCTGACATGATGCGCTCTAGGAAGATGTTGAAGAGTGTTGGAGAGAGTAGGCATCCTTGACGCACACCGATTGTTGTTCTGAACCAGTTCCCGATGACGCTGTTATGGAGGACTGCACTGGTAGCCTTGTCATACAGGCTTTTGATGACTTCTTCTGTCTGTGTACTTTTTAAAAAATCTGATTATTCTCTGTTGAAAAACGTTCTGTTTATTGAACATATCTAGCTGTCATGTAAGCAAGCATCAATACCTCATGAGGGACCAACATGCCTTCTGGACCCTAAGCATCCAGCTTTTGGATTGTCACAGATTTTAACCCGGCTTTTCTTGACAATGTGATGGAGGACATTCTATCCTATCCCATAACTCGGAGGTCGTAGGGGCACCACAAATGATCGTTTAACCAACGCACTCCATCTTTCTCTGTCCTCAGCAAAGCTCATGGCCTCGCTCAGTGTCAAACCAGTCCATTCTCGAATGTTGTCCTCCCATCTCTTTTTCGGTCTGCCTCTTCTTCTGCCTCCTTGCACCGTGCCTTGCAGGATGGTCTTTGCAAGGCCTGATGATAGGTTGACGTGGCCATACCATTGGAGTTTCCGTTTCTTCACCACTGTGAGCATGTCATCATGTTGTCCAATGGCTTGTGTGATGGTCTGTCGGACTTCATAGTTGGGGATGTGCTGGGTATAGGAAATGCCCAGAAGTCTTCTGTAGCACCTCATCTCCATGCCTTGTATTCTTCGTTGTAGATCTGCTGTGAGGGTCCATGTTTCACAAGCATATAGGAAGATGGAGATAACAAGGGAGCGCAGCAGACTTACCTTGGAATGTAGGCTGATGTTCCTGTCTTTCCAAATGGGCTTCAACCTTGTCAGGGCAGCAGTTGTTTGTGCGATCCTGGAGAGGACTTCCTGTCGGGACCCATCGTCTGATACAATGGCTCCTAAATATTTGAAGCTATGCACTGTGTTGATGGATTGCCAAGGATCTCAGTGGCGGCATCTGTCACTGCTGAGTTGAAGGTGGTGGTCATAATGTTGACACAGTCTGTGAAATTGATTACCTACAAATTTTATCACGTTTTATGGTGGGCTGTTGTATGGTGGACAGCTCCTTCACCACTACCCTCACGACAACCATCTGCTTATGTAATGCACGCTCTCCACGCTGCTGCTGTAGCTATCTCCACTCCCTGTCAACTTCAGAGGCTATCTCGGCCAACTTTGCATGCGCCTAAGGCGCCCCTCGGCACCTGCACACGTGAAGACCCACTTAAGGGAAGAACTGGAACTTGTGACAGGAGGCCTTTTGCGCTACACGGAAAGCCTTTGCCCGCTATAAAGGTCTAAATACTCCGGATATCTATGCCAGTATGAAGGCTGCCAAGCTCTTTGCCAAGCGCACCGTCACGGCAGCTAAGCGGGATCACTGGCTGAAATCCCAGGTCGCCTAGGATTGTGCTCAGTTGTCTGGGCGTCAGACTACGCGCCCAAATGTTGCAGGTGGGCGCCTCGCGCAGCTCCAGTTAGATCCTATATCGACCAGCGCCTTGAGTCGCCTTGTGGTGAGATATGTGCGCGTTGCAAGTCATCGTATTATTATTATTATTATTATTATTATTATTATTATTATTATTATTATTATTATTATTATTATTAAATTTCTAGACGGCGATCAAAATGTCGACCATCTAATATCCGTCGTCTGCGGGGAACCTATAGAGCCATGGTGTTCGATCTGTCAGATGGGGTCTTTTCCTTCTCCGCCGCAAATTCTCAGGCAGAGGCTTTTAAAAAAATTGTTTCTATAGACGATGGGAGTTGGCTTTCTCCCGTGGAGCTCTCGAGGAGGCGCTCGGCTGAGGCAGTCTTACCCCCTGACTTAGTGCCCGTAGGCTCATTCCGTCCCTTCATTATGTTCAAGAAGCTCGGCGCCCTCCAGGCTTGACCGGTAAATAAGAGTGTTGGTCCAGATGGGGTCCACTATTTAATGGTCAAACGTGCTCCACTTTCTTTTGAAAGTATTCTTTTAAATTATTTTAATAAATGTTTTGGCCGGCGTCAAGCCATTGTTGTACCCATTTTAAAACAAAACAAACATTGGAAATTCTTCGACAATTATCGCCTAGTTGCATTAACAACTCACACCTGTAAACTCTTGCTTGCATTTTTTATAGTTTCACAAAACACATATTTCAAAACACAAAGTTTAAAAAAAAAAGGGGGGGGGGGGGGGGGCTGCCACTACCTACTGTTAATTTCCAACTGGCTCTTTTTGTATTTTCCTAAGTGATAGGAAAAAAATCCTTGAGACCCGATCACTGAAACCGTTAATGTGAATCTGTTTATATATGTATATATATATATTATATATATATATATATATATATATATATATATATATATATATATATATATATATATATATATATATATATATATATATATATATATATATATATATATATTTTTTTTTTTAATTTAATGCTTAATTGTCCCTTTTTATCGGGAAATTCTGGGCCGCCTCCCCTGTGGAAGGCGTAGTCGCAGCCTGTGGCGCGCCCAAACCCAACCTACCTAACATTAGTTGTGATTTTTGAAATTTAGAAATTCTTTAAATTTTTTGAAATTTTTTTGAAAATTTGCTGGGGGAGCAAACCGGAGTACCCGGAGAAAACCCCCGAGACGTTGCCCGAGTCGAAAGTAAATAATATTCGGAGAAACATAACACCCCGATGCAGGATCGAACCCACACCTGTCAGGCGCGATTGGTTTCTGGCCTGTGGACAAGGCAAGTTAGTCCCGCCTTAGCCCACTTGGCCACAACGCTCGCCATCTCTGAGATAGGCAATTCTGTTGTGTGGCTGCAGCAATGTTTGTTTGTTCTTTG
Source organism: Oncomelania hupensis (assembly GCA_036898135.1). NCBI lineage: Eukaryota > Metazoa > Mollusca > Gastropoda > Littorinimorpha > Pomatiopsidae > Oncomelania > Oncomelania hupensis. The sequence goes on from CM072526.1 coordinate 41,802,937, forward strand.
CCAGGAACCGCCATTTGTGCTGTTGGTGGTGACAGTGATTCAGATGAGCAACCATATTTGTCGTCATCTGCATTCCATGGCCTTCCAAAAGTAAGTGACTCTGGCTCTGTAAGGGTTAACCCTCTGTGGCCGGGAGCTGCGATGACCTGATCACTCTGATGGCCCGAGGTTTCACGTTACGTCGTCGTCACGACTGGTCACGTTTAAAGACTTAATGGTTTACTTTATTTTGTTGACTTATTGAGTCCTTTACCTTGAAATGTGCATAGTCATTATTGATTGGAGGGTGACCCTACCTATACCCTGTAAAGTTTCACCCTGTATATCATTTTAGGAACAAAATATTATTTTTTCTGTGTGCAGGAACTGCAGTTTGTGCTGTTGGGGGTGACAGTGTTTCTGATGAGCAACCGTGTTCGTCATCTTCTGCATTCCACGTCATTCAAACTTAGGTTTCCAGATTTAACAATTTATTTGGAAGTTTTTATCAAACGCTTTTGTTAATGCCATGAGGTTTTACTGTGCGAGACGTGTTTTCTTCCAAAGGACAAGATGTTTAGTTTGATTTTTTTCTATTCAAGTAACTTTTTTCCAGTACAACAGTTTTCTCTTTTACGCATGGTCATTTAGTTATACGTGTTAGATTTTGTACAGTGCATAGTTCACACTAGGGATTGTGTGGCGGTTGCAGCCGGTAAGCAACACTTGTTGACGTCACGGCGCAGGAAAGGCCTTTTTGACAAAAGGCAAGTTTCTGTCAAATTCATGCAGTGTAAGCATTGCAGACTAGTAGTGTTGACGTCTACAGTCTCTGGCGCATACACATTTTTTCAATGTACATGTTTGTTTAGTTGTGGTAGCTGATTGTTTGTGTGGGTAAGCATTGGCCGAAAGTATCACCCTACCGTTACACCCCGCGGTTTCTGTATGTTGTTCTACCGTCTCAACAATAATCGGCTACCAAACAGCTATACAAACTTTCTTGAAATGACAAATGAATATATTGCAAAAATACGTGTGCGCCAGAACACTACAAGTCTGCAGTGCTTGTAAGTGTTGACAGTGCATGAAGTTAAAAGAAACTTGACTTTTGTTGAAAAGGCTTTTTTCCCGCCGTGACGTCAACCTGTGTCGCATACCGGCAGCAACCGTGGGGAGAGGAGGGGAAGGGGGAGTCTGGGGTTTCAGTATAAATAGTATCCCACACTTTCTGGAAATTTACTGCTTTAAATTCTCACTGTCGCTGTCGTTCTCCTTTATTCTTTCTCATTCCTACTCTGTTCTACCAATCTACTATACTATCTTCTTCGCTAGACCAAGGGGTTCGATAAATTAGAGTATAGCCTCAGCGTCCCCTGCGTGGGAGGCCTTTATTATTAAAGTGACCGGCTGGTAGAGTGCCTTCAGTGTCACTAGGGTTGTTTCGGCAGACCTTTTATACGGATCAGGAGTCCTCTTTCAACCAAGTTGTGGTCCTGATTCGGCTCTTTGCAGTCCGCTTGACGCTGTAAGCAAGGAATAAACAAACAAACAAACAAACAAACAAACAAACCGTCACACAATCCCCTTGTGTGCAGATTAGCACGAGCTTTTATTGTCGCATACTCCCACGTGGGGGTAAGGGGGGTTTCAGTATAAATAGTATCCCCAATTCAGAATCAGAATCTTTATTGTCCCCATGAAAACACAAGCAAATTTAGTGCTTTAAATTCCCACTGTCGCTGTCTTTCGCCTTTGTTCTTTCTCATTCCTACTCTGTACTATCAACCTACTATACTATCTTCTTCTTCGCTAGACCAGTCACCTAGTGACCTACCTTTTTCCTTGAAAACTCTTCTGGGACAAAACTCATCATTTGTGAATGATGTCTGTTGGATCAGCTTAGGAATATTAGACGCTTTCTGCCCGGTGGTCACTAGGGCTTCCTATGATGTTATTATTTGGCAATGTAGGCAAGTTATATTTATATGTTTTGTTGATATTTTATAATGATGTTTGTATTCTATTTTGTTTTTGTAAACGGGGGTTCGATATATTAGAGTAAGCCTCATCGTCCCCTGCGTGGGATGTCTTTATTGTAAAGTGATTGGCTGGTGGAGTGCATTCAGTGTTACCACTAGGGTTGTTTCGGCAGATCTTTTTTTCGGATCAGGGATGAGTCCTCTTTCAGCGAAGTTCTGGTCTTGATTTTGTGGTCCTGATTCGGCTCTTTGCATTCCGCTGAACGCTATAAGCAATAGATAACTAACTAAGCTTGGAAATATTGGACGCTTTCTGCCAGGTGGTCACTGGGGCTTCCTATGATGTTATTATTTGGCAATATATATATATATTTTTTTTTAATCGTTCTTATATAGCGCTTTTCCAGCTCAAGAACTGCTCAAGGCGCTGGCCGATACAGGATCTAACTCAAACCGCCCGAGACGCCCACCAGCAGCCTTGGGCGCATGGTCTGACGCCCGGACAACTGAGCACAATCCTGGGCAGCCAGGGATGGGGGAGAAGGATCTAGGTGCATGCTGGGTGTGTTCTTGTCACCGGCACTCACCCGTCTATGACATGAGCGTCAGGATCTTTAAAGTCCGTTATGATGGAATGTATGCGACACAGACTAGACCTCGGTTTATACTCTCATCCGAAGGAGTATATATGTGTTTTGTTGATATTTTATAATGTTTATATTCTATTTTGTTTTATGTAAACGGGGGTCCGATAAATTAGAATATAGCCTCGGCGTCCCCTGCGTGGAATGTCTTTATTGTAAAGTGACCGGCTGGTGGAGTGCCATCAGTGTTACCACTAGGGTTGTTTTGGCAGATCTTTTATGCGGATCAGGGTCGAGTCCTTTTTCCTGCAAAGTTGTGGTCTTGATTTTGTTGTCCTGATTCGGCTCTTTGCAGCCCGCAGGGCTGGCGTGCATGAACGAACTTAACTTAGACTTAAGTAGCATGTTTAAAGTGAAGCGTTAAATCTAAGTCGGCTTTTAAGTTCGTTCATGCACGCCAACCCAGGAATAACTAGCTAATAACTAACTAACTAACTTTTATTGTCGCATTTAGTAAAACGTTGTTAATCTTTGAGAATTTTTTACTATTATGTCATTTCCATTTTGTTTATGTTGGTTGTTGTCAATTTTGATATTCCAAACTAGGCATCAGTTGTGCATATGTACTCATGACATTGCATCATTACCTGTATATACATGTAAATGTGATCTAACACGTCAATTTGATCATTGCGGATGTTGCAGGATTTTCGACTAAATCTGGTCTGTGAGATAAAATGAATGCTTTTTTACTTTTCAGTGCTTTGTGTCATGCTGCTGGAAAAGATCTTCTGTATTTGAATTTGAAATGTGTCCGTGTTTTTTTCACAGACTAGATTCAGTTGGAAATCCTGAAACATCCACAGTGATCAAAATGTGTTAGATGACAAATAATAAGTTTAAAATTAATAAAGAAACCTTAGTTTTCAGATTCAACAATGAGTTAATGATGTTCAATCTGACCTTTAAAAAACTTGTAGATTGGTCACAGGATGAAGATTTTGTTATGTATGTTACTTTTTTCCCAGTTACAATAGTTTTGTTCTTGTTTTCATTTGATCATTAGTTGGATGCTTTAGATTGTGTACAGTGCACAGTTTAGCACAAACATTTATTGGCACTGTGGATTCCTTAGAATTTTGTTTTGGATTAAAATTCATCTTTGTGTTACAACATTGTTTTTGTTGTTCTTTATAATTTTAAATCACGGCCATTTGAGGTCTGACCAGAATAGCAGATCGCTTCTCTCGCTCACTTTTACTCTTCAAACTCTTTAGTTTGCTTGCACTACACAGTGTATATAAGCAATCCAATGTGTACTGTACATAATGTGGCATTCAGACATAAACATTGAAACCACAGGTGATGCACCAACGCACAACAAATCAATGTTAATAATAATAATAATAATAATAATAATAATAATAATAATAATAATAACAATCATAATAATAATAATAATACTAAATAATAATAATAATAATAATAATAATAATAATAATAATAATAATAATAATCAGCTATTAACCTAATAATAATACATAAACTCTTCACTTGGCAACACCTTACATGTTTGCAATGCTGGCTTCTGTTCTGCTTGAATGTAGAAAATGGTTGGATGGTCAACAAAAATTTAACACATGTGGTCACCACAATTAGTTGTGTGTAAAGTCGGGACAACTTGGGCGGGAACGTGAATGTCAGCAGAAATTTAACACATGTGGTCACCACAATTAGTGGTGTGTAAAGTCTGGACAAATTTGGCGGGAACGCGAATGTCAGCAGAAATTTAACACATGTGGTCACCACAATTAGTTTTGTGTAAAGTCGGGACAATTTGGGCGGGAACGCGAATGTCGGCAGAAATTTAACACATGTGGTCACCACAATTAGTTGTGTGTAAAGTCGGGACAATTTGGGCGGGAAAGTGAATGTCGGCAGAAATTTCGATGTCATGTGTTCATATGTAAAAAGTTTGTGTGTGGTCACCAGAACTTTTATACACGTGTGGTCCCCAGAGAGCATGTAAAGTCTAGTTTTGCTTTTTTTGAGCTATCGAATATTCCACCACAAAATAAGCTTCAGCAAAGGAAAAGAAGTAAAACTGTAGTTTTCTGTACCTCTAACTTCAAAAATGAAGGAGTCGGCACAACGGTGGAAAAAACTACGCGTCAGCAGATCAACCAAAAGACAAAGAGGTGTGTGTGGGTGTGTGTGTGTGTGTGTGTGTGTGTGAGTGTGTTACGTTTGCGACGCGCACGATAATACGTGTGAGACGCGCACGATAGATCCGATCGTTTTGTTTTGCAAAGCATTCAATAACAGAGTGTATTTACCTTTGATTTGATTTTGCGTTGTTGTTAGAAGAAGCTTGGTATAATGTTGATAATTTTCGTTGGTCGATATTATTGGAGAATTTTCTAGGATTGCTTGTTTACTATCAATCGAAGCGTCTAGATAGATCTACTGGCAGCTGAGAAATTCTTGGACCGTAAAGAAGGTTGTATGACGTAAGACAGTGATGACGAACTTTATCCTGATTGGTTATAATTGCGTCACGCTAGAATATTCGAACGTTCTCTGGAGTATAGAGAAACTATATACGTACCACACTGTTTCAGAGTTGTACCGCACTGTTTCAGAGTTAGTTGCAGTCCCCTATATGCCCAGTGTGTCTGGGGACTTTAATTTACCACCATACCAGAGTTAGTTAGTTGATGGTGAGAAAGTGGAAAAAGCGACTGAGCGATTTGTGATGCAGTTGTTGATGTACGCTCAATAAAGTTGGAAAACTTCATACGACGACTCCTGCCTTGTTGCTGAGTGAACAGGTTGCGTGGATAAACGAATCTGTGTTACACTTATCAGGATTCAAGCATCGGGGCTGAATCAACTACTGATAAAAAATATTTAAAAAAACAACGAATGTAACAGTGTGTGTGTGTGTGTGGAGGCTGTGTCCACCATGAACACCACAGTAGAACTTAGAGCGTGCACTCTAACCGGATCTGGCATAATTACAGACAATACCAACACAGAGCCAAACAAGCTGTTATAGTGAATTTGTCATCAGTAACGATAAACAATTTACAAGCAAATGTCTGTTTATATCATCAGTCCATGAGTTTTACTTGAAAAAGATTAAAAAAAAAAAACCCAGAACATTCGTTGCTCTTAATACAGGTGTTCGTTGTTTTGATCTTTTCATAGCGTGAGAGAAAGAGAGAGAGAGAGGGAGGGAGGGAGGGAGGGAGGGAGAGGCGAAAGAGTGAGTGGAAGAGTTAAGTGCGGATGATGGTGAGGGATGTAAAGTCAGCAGTAAGAGTGATAGTTGTGGCGTGGGGGGAGGGGGGAGGAGGGGGTTACGTTACAAGACTGTTTTATCAACATCGTAGTATGTTCTAAATATGTTCCTTGGCGAAATAAAGGTTGTTATCTGTTATTGGTACTTCCTAGCTGACCCGACAACACACACACACGCACTCACGCACACACACACGGAAACAGAAACACATTGCTACGAACTTAAAACAACAATTATGACATCTGACTTAGTACGGTAAGCCTATTTTTCAGCGCAGGGGGGAGGAAGGGGGAGGGGGAATAGAGAAATGTGGTGGATCCCCTATATCGCACAGGTAGAAATGTATTTCTTTAATCGACGTTTTGCCGCTTTAGAGCTGTTACGAAGGTTATAGAAGCAGCCGGTCACAAAGTGTCACAGGCTGTTGAGGGCGTAGGGCTACACACAGCCTAGGCTTGATAGATCGCTGACACTCAGTCAGCGTCAAGGTCCACTGTTTAGTGGAAACGAGCTTAAACGTACCAATCTACCAACCCTGATGTCTACCTCAGCGACATGAAGGACTCCACCACAAAACCACAGCGCTTTAAGGAGGGAGAGGCGGACTCCCTCTAGTGTAATGTCCTATGTTTATTATAGTCATGCAAGGTATACAAACAACAACGTAAAACGGTCATCACTCATCATTCGCCACTCCCGCTTGCCCCCACCCGTATGACTAGTTGTAGACCTCCCGATGTTTTCCTCAGGCAATTCTGGTCTCCTTACTTTGAACGCCTACCGACTATCAGTCACTGCTGGGGTTCACGCCTACTGAATCTGAATCTCTCTCTCTCTCTCTCTCTCTCTCTCTCTCTCTCTCTCTCTCTCTCTCTCTCTCTCTCTCTCTCTCTCTCTCTCTGTACCTGTCTGTCTCCATTCATTCTCCCCCTCTCTTTCTCTCTCTTACAGTTACTCCATCCTTGTTGTAAATAAAATGTTTGAATCAATACAATACAATACAACACAATACAATACAACACAATACAACACAACACAATACAATACAACTCAATACAACACAACACAAATCAAACCACTTTATTACCCCAAAAAGGAATCACAGCAGGCGCAGAATCACATTTTAAATTCCTACACTTTAAGAATACACACCCTACACATTAAGGATACACATGCTATAATTCGCTTTCGTCCACATTACACTCATCGTAAACATTATTCCAACTCTCTTTTATTCTCTCTCTCTCTCTCTCTCTCTCTCTCTCTCTCTCTCTCTCTCTCTCTCTCTCTCTCTCTCTCTCTCTCTCTCTCTCTCTCTCTTACACACACATCACAGCTGAGCGAGTCAAGCAGATGAATGCCTTGTAACCACAGGGTATCACAGTGCGCACGTGACGGGATTATTATCCAGAATTATTATAACAAGAAAGCAATCACAAGCCTCACAATGATAATTTCTATTGATTACAAATATAAATATAACTAAAGACCACACACACTCTGCTCACTGAATACGATACTTTACCAACAAACTCTCTCTCTCTCTCTCTCTGCCCTATAGCCTCTCTTAACACCACAGATAATGGTAATAATTTACCGTTGGTCATGGAAAAGAGGTCACGGTCGTCACAGACTGGTCGTGACGTCGCCCACAGAGGCTTTACAGAAGTTGTGAGCCTATTATATGCAGCGGATCCCCGATTGCACAGCGGTAGATTACACACAGCCTTTGAATGTAAAACAGCAGTTCCTTAACTATAAAACCTCCCAAATGGGTTAAGATCGACCACGATAGATGGGCGCTTTCAAAGCTGAGAAAAAAGGAAGAGAGGTAGGGCGGAGAGGAACGGAGAGAGAGAAAAGGGTGGGGGTTGGGGAGAGAGAGGAAGAAAGAGAGAGAGAGAGAGAGAGAGAGAGAGAGAGAGAGAGAGAGAGAGAGAGAGAGAGAGAGTAACGATGGTTTAAAAAAAAGCGTCAAATTTACGCCTTGGGCGGCTTGAGTACAAACTTGTTTCGGCCATGCATTGAACAGCTTGTTGAGCAGGTACAACGCGGTATTATAGTATCATACGAACAAAAACAACTTTTATTTTTATATATTTTTTGGGGGGTGGGTGGGTGGGTTGGTGGGGGTGGGGGGCTGCTATCGTGCTGTTTTTAAGGTTAAATTGGCAGTCGATCCCAAAGTGACGCTGGCACCAAAATGAGTGGGGGATGGCTGTTGAAGGCCAAAGCCCACACACGTCAACCTTGGAAGTTCGGGACTTTGTCAGCACAGGCACAATTTCAAGAAAGAAAACACCAATAGCATAATAACCTATTCCTGGTACGTAGATCTCTGACCGTCATCTGGCGTCAAGGTCAGCCTGTTGAGTACAAACTGGCCTATTATTTTACAATGTCATGATGCTACCAAACGCAGGCTACAAGTAATAATGGAGACACACTGCTACTACTACTACTACGTACTACTACTACTACTACTACTACTACTACTACTACTACTACTACTACTACTACTACTACTACTACTACTACTATAACTCCTGCTGCTGACACTACTACTACTGCTTTGCATGTGATAGACCCTTTTCCGTTCGCAATTTCATGTCTGAATGTGCTGACCTGCTTGATAAAAGAGAAACATATTTTGGTTCAATACCTTTCAAAGAGATTTTTAAAATATGCAATGGTCAACACTTGTTTCAATTTTTACATGATGTTGGTTTGTTTTATCGCATATAAACCATGTCGTTTTGTTTTGGATTTTATTGATAAGACCGAATTGAGTGATTTGATTGAGGAAAGAGAAAGCATTTTTAATATATCAGTTTTAAAGAAGACTTTTCAAGAGGTGTCATGTGAAAGTTTGTTTGAGTATTTAAGAGTAACAGGTCTAGTTTTTAAAATTTGAACCACTTTATAACATTTTAAGATAATGTCTCTGTGGTCCTGATTTGGCTCGGAAGAGTCCGCTGGACCTAAAGCAATAGCCATGTAATGTAATGTGCTACTACTACTACTACGTGCTACTACTACTATTTCTACGTACTACTACTACTACTACTACTACTACTACTACTACCTGCTATTACTACTATTTCTACGTACCACTACTACTACTACCTACTATAATTCCTGTTGCTGCTGCTATTATTACTACGTACTACTACTACTACTATAACTCCTGCTGCTGACACTACTACTACTACTACGACGACGACGACGTGCTACTACTACTATTTCTACGTACTACTACTACTACTACAACTCCTGTTGCTGCTGCTATTACTACTACTACGTACTACTACTATAACTCCCGCTGCTGCTGCTATACTATACTACTGGCCTAATATATTATACAATTTCATGACACAACCAAACGCACGCTACCAGTAACAATGGAAACACACACACACACACACGCACACACACACATATTATATACAATTATATTACTATTATTACTAGAAATGGCCTATTATTATACAATGTCATGATACTACGAAAAGCACGCTACCAGTACTAAAGGAATCTGGCGCGCGCGCACTCACAAACACACACACGCGCGCGCACGCGCACATACACTACAGTTACTAGTAGACCTATTTATTGATCGGAGAGCCGAGCTATGCGGTAGAAGTATAGTAGTAGTACACATGTCCTCTGTGCCGGCTGTGTCCCACTCAGCGTTAGTCGATAGCAAAATGTCAATAAACCTCAACAAATACTTCTTTGGTCATCGAAAGGTTTGGCATGCGTGTGTGCATTGAGCGGAATAGAGAGAGTTGGCGGAAGAGGAGTGTGTATGTGTGTGTGTGTGTGGGTGTGTGCGTGTGTGTGTGTGTGAAGAGAGAAGTAGAAGAGGGAGAGAGGGCTGGAAAGAAAGGAAAGGTGAGGATAGAGAGAAAGAAAAAAGAAAGAGATTACTCTTATATAGCGCACTTACAAGCTCAGAGAGCTTCTCAAAGCGCTGGCCACTACTATCCAGCAATCACAAACTAGTTCGCTGAAGTCAGGATTCGAACCCACGTCGCCCGAGACGCGCGTACACAAGTCGAGCGCTCTGACGACTGAGCTAGAGATTAATTATGCCTTTAAGTAGCGTCGCGTTTGCGAGGATCAGCGGCGAACTGTCGCTTTAGCGTTGACGCCTGGGGTGGTATTCATGACCGTTGGTTAAGGCTTAACCAATGTTGGTAAAATTAACGACGTTGGTTAAGCTGGAAATTTTAAATTCATGAGGCCTTAGCAGAGTTAACGACGGTTGCTAACCATGGTTATTTTAACGGAGGTGGGACCACCCGATAACCAATGGAACACTGGTTAAAAATGGCGGCCATCGTTTGGTGGCAACTTCGACAGAGACGAGCTCCGAGGAGAGAGAGAGTATTTCGCGACAGAAGTAATCCACTTGACAAATTTGATGATGTGGAACTGGTATCAAAATTTCGTTTTCGTCGGCATGATATCATCACGTTAACGAACGCGGTAGACAGACTGAAACTGTGTGATCGGCAAGGCGTTTTGTCACCACTTTTACATGTGTGTCTCACTCTTTGTTTTTATGCCTCTGGCACCTTTAATAATCTGTCATATTAATAAAACGGGTTAATATTATTATTATTAAAATATTGTTGTTGGATTTTGACTGGTGATGTGTAGGCTTATTGTGTATCTGTATAGTTTATACTCGTAGGGTAATGCAACCCTACGAAATAAAGACAACATTTCAAGTTCCAAACTACCCAGAAACGGCAGAAATTGACACCTCAGTCTAAAAACAAAATGTAGGCCTAACATTACAAACTACAAAGTGATCAAAAGTGATTTCTCTCCTTTCACCCCAACAAAAAGCTCGCTCTCCTTGCTCACTATGATATCCAGCATGCTGTCGGTAGGCTTGCTAATCACGCCACCATTGCCAGACTTTAATCGTGCGGCTGCACGATTCCGATGGGTTATAGGCCTATTTTGTTGACGAAAGAAGGAAAACAGCTGCTTGAATTATGCCCCCTTACGGATATTCCCGCACAGCCCAAAAATAGCCTTGGTTAAGTAACAATGCGTGGACACTCGCTCATGAATAGCGATCTGCTAAACGATGGTTAACGATACCATTGTTGGTTACAAAACCAATGTTGGTAACGTTAACCATCGCCTATAATTTAACTGGCCATGAATTCCACCCCTGGAAGCTGTCTGCAAATAGAAGAAAGTTCGTTTTGTCGTTGATCATTCCCTTTCTTACCCATTGCAAGCTTTGCAGTGCCGGATTTTCAGCAAGCCTAGCTGATAACACGAACGAGCTCAGAACACAGCCAAATGGCCATCAGATCTGCATCTATGGCCCGGTGTAGCAGGCCAGATTATACCTCGCCTCAAGTATACCCAGGGTATAAACTGGCCTAGCCCCGACTATGCCCCCGTATAAACTGGCCTAGCCCAGACTATACCCCTGGGTATTATCTGGCCTAGGCTCGTTTAACCCTCTCCTGCCCATTATAACCCCCCCCCCCACTACGGAAGACCTTATCCTTCACGTTACTCTTTAATTTATGTGTTGTAATTGTTCTGATGCACTCAGATAGATAGATAGACAGACAGACGGATAGATAGATAGATAGATAGATAGATAGATAGATAGATAGATAGATAGATAGATAGATAGATAGATAGATAGATAGATAGATAGATAGATAGATAGATAGATAGATAGATAGATAGATAGGGTTAGGGTTAGTTTTTTTTTTAGTTTTTTTTTTTTTACACGCAAGATAAAGGCTGTTAGCTGAGTTCACTCAGGGGCTTTTTTTTTTTTTTTTTTTTTTACACGCAAGCAAAAGGCTGTTACCTGAGAGTTGGTCACGCAAACGGTCATGTACAACAAACCCATGAGTGAAATCTCTTTAGGTGAGGGTATATCCCGGGCGCGAGGGGTATGACCTGGCCTAGGCTGATCTATACCCAGGGGGTTAAACCCGCCTAGGCTACATTATACCGAGGGTATAAAGTAGCCAGGGGTATATTCTGGCCTGGTACACCGGCACAAATCCACCAAATGCAAAACCATCGTCAGCAGAAGAGAGAGAGGAGATGAAATCTTTCCTATCGTTCTCTTATTCCCCAGAGGGTAGCATCGACTACGGATTATATCCCAGATGCTATCAGTAATAAACTCCAGTCCCCATCGCTTTAGATGAGACATCTCACTGTGGTTAATATCAAACTTCTTCTTCTTCTGGATTGTTGTTGTTTACCCGTGTGGACGACCTGATTAAGCCTAGTTATCCTTGTTCAATGCTGACGCTGGATTACCTCACGCTGTTGCGATAACGCAAGGCTTGCTCTAATTCAATCTCATCATAGGTCTGTATTGGTATAAGATTAATATGATGCCCTGTCGCCCCAGGATTGCGCTCAGTTGTCTCGGCGTCAGAGAAGGTTGCAAGTGGGCGCCTCAAGCGGCGTGAGTTAGCTCCTGTATCGGCCAGCGCCTTAAGCAGTTCTTCAGCTTGGGAAAAAGCGCTATATAAAAATTCTAAACTACAATTCACTACAATACAATAAATTCAATGTCGATATTTATAGGCTACGATACGCTATGTCACAGTGGCGTGAAGTGGTATAGCCAAACGCTATACAATGTTTGGCCAAGCCACGTCGAGCCCGGTTGAAATGCTTGGATGGGTAGCCATACATGGAAAGCCACAATCGACCGACACAAAGAATGACACAAGCGCACGTAACACGGCCACTCCGGGTCTACCCTGCTGTGACTGGGTACCTGGCTATGTTTCAGACCCCGTGTAGCAGGCCAGATTATACCCCGCCTCAAGTATACCCAGGGTATAAACTGGCCTAGCCCAGACTATGCCCCCGTATAAACTGGCCTAGACAAGACTATACCCCTGGGTATTATCTGGCCTAGGCTCGTTTAACCCTCTCCTGCCCATTATAACCCCCCCTCCACCCCCCACTACGGAAGACCTTATCCTTCACGTTACTCTTTAATTTATGTGTTGTAATTGTTCTGATGCACTCAGATAGATAGACAGACAGACGGATAGATAGATAGATAGATAGATAGATAGATAGATAGATAGATAGATAGATAGGGTTAGGGTTAGGGAAAGAGTTAGGGTTAGGGTTAGGGGTTTTTCAGGTGTTTTTATTTATTTATTTATTTATTTTAACACGCAAGCAAAAGGCTGTTACCTGAGAGTTGGTCACGCAAACGGTCATGTACAACAAACCCATGAGTGAAATTTCTTTAGGTGGGGGTATATTCCGGGCGCGAGGGGTATGACCTGGCCTAGCCTGATCTATACCCATGGGTTAAACCCGCCTAGGCTACACATTATACCCAGGGTATAAAGTAGCCAGGGGTATATTCCGGCCTGATACACTGGGGTAGGAAACGGAAGGTAAAGCAGCGAGGGAGAGGAGATGGGAACACTCTCATTAAGCTGTCCCAGAGAAAAGAGACGTCCCCAACGCCATCTCCCCCTAACGACCGAAAGGTGACGGGAACACACTTTTATCTGCATGATACATTATGATAATTAGGATACATTTGTCCCGTTTTCAGGGCACATATCTCAGTAGCGTAGGCCTATTTACACAGGTACGGTCAACCGTGCTATGATATATAAATTGATAAAACCAAAGATACTAGGAAAGTATAACTATCTTTGATAAAAACCAAGCGTTACAGATTTGACAGATTGAAACATCACCCTTGAAAGAATTGCTACTTTCGGTTTCGCTTGGAGAGCAAGATAGCGTACTATAATAGCCTATGGCATTATTATGTGACTGGCGTCAGCCAGTGAATAACCTTCACACATATGGAATGTTGCTACACGGAGTGATAGCGATGTGGAATGTGGATGTTGAACCTGTATCGCTAATTATTGCAACAATATAGATGACAACAATTATAACAAAATCACAGGCTTAGATCCGTTTATTCTGATATCACTTCCTACGCTGACGTCCACTCTAGATTTATACATCATCATCATCATCATCATCATCATCATCATCATCATCATCCACCCATTGCACATAGCTACGATCGAAAGAAAGTATACTCCAGGCACACGCTGCGCAGCAGGCCAAAGTATGTCCCTTGTCCCTTGAAGGGATACTTTGACGAGGTTAGCAGCTTGCTCAGTTACAGTGTCGGTGAAAGACTACAATCGGAAAAGTTTCGTCTCCTCTAGGCGACGAATTAGGTCACGATGTATTTGTTTCCAGGTCAACTGTCTTTTACGAACCGTTTGAGAATCTTTTCGAACCGTTTATTGACGCCGGACAGTGTCCTCACTTGGTGTCATACAATTTAAGAATCCAAGAAGGCAAATGTTTTTTTGGGACGGAAAAAGAGCATTTCTGTAGAGAAAAGGGTTAGGGCAAGGACTAGGGATGGATCTACACCTAACCCAATATTCCGCTCTTTCCATCACTTTTAAACAGTACTGCGGTTCGCATCCGCGGCTAGCAGCGAGCCCAAAGTATACTTTGAAGGGATGGAGGGAATACTTTCACCTGCTGCTAGCGGGAGTTTTGGCGATACTTTCTACCGATCGCAGCAATGTGTATTACCTCCATCATCATCGTCATCATCATCATCATCATCATCAATATCATCATCATCATCATCATCATCATCATCATCATCATCATCATCATCATCATCATCATCATCATCATCATCATTATCATCATCATCAGCAGCAGCACCACCACCATCATCAGCATTGTTACAGACTAGATCTCGGAGTAGGAGTAGGGGCATCAGGGTCGTGTTATGGTTAGGCTATATAGGCCATGTGATGCGAACGAACAGCTGTTGACACCTTCTCTCTCTCTCTCTCACTCTCTCTCTCACTCTCTCTCTCTCACTCTCTCTCTCTTTCTCTCTCACTCTCTCTCTCACTCTCTCTGCTCGCTTTTCCATAGCAACTTCACTTACATAGCTATATAGCAACGTTAAGATTTTGTTAAATCGTTATAGCAATGTTACAATAAAACTAAATCAGTATGTAACAATAGAATTCAATCGGCCTAGCAAAGTTATAATAAGGTTAAATTATTGTAACATCGTAATAACAAGATAAAACCGTGTCTGCAAAGAGATAATAAGATTAAATGGAAATAACAAATTTATAACAAGGTTATTTGATATGATAGCTACCTTATAATAGAGTTAAATTGATATAACAATGTTATAATAAAGTCAAATTGGTATAAGCCAAATATACTGGGGTCGAATCGACATATTAACGTTAACGACAAGGTTTATAACAGGGTTGAATGGGTTTAGCAATATTGTGATAGTATACACTCGGTATCGTTCAGCGTTACAATGGATGTAGCAATGATACCCTGTTATCTGAATAGAGTATATTAACATTATATCCTTTTATCTGTTATCTATTCTGTTATCTGAATAGAGTATATTAACATTATAGCAGCACTATGATAGCGTTAAGTTGGTACAGCATCTTTGTAATAGGGCATGACTTTGCCGTAGGGGTATATTGGTATTTCCAAGTTATAAAAGGGTAAAAACCAACACAGTAACATTGTTGTGCTAATGTTAAATCGGTATGGCAACGTTTTAATAGGGTAATGTCAACATAGCAACAATAAGATAGCAACATTATAGTTTAAAATCGGAATAGCAACACTGTTACAAGGTAATACTGGAAGAGCAATGATATGCTAGTTTGAAATCGGAATAGCAACACTGTTACAAGGTAATATTGGAAGAGCAAAGTTGTGCGAGTTTAAAATCGGAATAGCAACTCTGTTACAAGGTAATACTGGAAGAACAATGTTGTGCTAGTTTGAAATCGGAATAGCAACACTGTTACAAGGTGATACTGGAAGAGCAATGCTGTGCTAGTTTGAAATCGGTATTTACCAGCGTTAAAATAGGTTAAAATCGAAATAGCAACGATATAACGGTGTACGTTAAAAGCAGCATTATAGCGTCACATCGGAATAAAAACGCTGTTATAGGGTAATAGCGGTATAGCAACGTCGCCACAGTGGTAAATAGGTATATCAAAGTTATAATTTTTGGTAAAATCAACATAACAACAATGTGAACGTGTTAGAACGATATTGCATTGTTGCAACAGGATTAGATCCAGACAGCCACGTTATGATGGCGTTTATAAAAAGGTTATCATCAGGATAAATGGCTACAGCAACGTAATAGCAATGTAACATCGGAATAGCAACGGTTTGTTGAGGTTATATTGGTAGATCTCCAATAACGCTGCGTTATGGTAGCACCGTTATAGCAACGTTATAGTAAGGTTGCAATGGGGATAGCAACTTTATAATAAGGTAAAATGGGTATAGCAATGTAGCAATAAGGTTAAAATAGGTATAGCACCTTTGTGCTAACGTTAAAATGGGTAAAGTAACGATATGATAAAGTTAAAATGAGTAGAGCAACGTTATGATAAGGTAAAATTGGTGATGAAAGTATAATATGGGTGTAGCAAAGTTACGATAGTGTAAAATTGGTATAGGAAAGTTACGATAGTGTAAAATGGGTATATCAACGTTATGATAGGGTAAAACGGGCATAGCAACGTCATGACAGTGTAAAATGGGTATAGCAAAGTTATGATAGGGTAAAATGGGTGTAGCAACGTTATGATTAGGAAAAATGGGTATATTAACGTTATGAGAGGGCAAAATGAGTATAGCAACGTTATGATAGGGTAAAATGAGTATAGCAACGTTATGAGAGGGCAAAATGAGTATAGCAACGTTATGAGAGGGCAAAATGAGTATAGCAACGTTATGATAGTCAAAATGAATTTAGCAACTTTATGGTATAGCAAAGTTATGATAGTGTAAAATGGGTATAGCAACGTTATGACAGGGTAAAATGAGCATAGCAATGTAAGGATAGGGGAAATGAGTATTGTAACGTAATGGTAGTGTAAAATGGGTATAGCAACGTTATGATAATGTAAAATGGGTACAGCAACGTTATGATAGTGTAAAATGGGTATAGCAACGTTATGATAGTCAAAATGAATATGTTATGATAATGTAAAATGGGTATAGCAACTTTATGATAGTCAAAATGGATATAGCAACGTTTTGATAGTGTAAAATGGGTATAGAAACGTTATGGTAGTGTAAAATGGGTATAGCAACGTTATGATAGTGTAAAATGGGTATAGCAACGTTATGATAGTGTAAAATGGGTATAGCAACGTTATGATAGTGTAAAATGGGTATAGCAACGTTATGATAGTCAAAATGAATATGTTATGATAGTGTAAAATGGGTATAGCAACTTTATGATAGTCAAAATGGATATAGCAACGTTTTGATAGTGTAAAATGGGTATAGAAACGTTATGATAGTGTAAAATGGGTATAGCAACGTTATGATAGTGTAAAATGGGTATAGCAACGTTATGATAGTGTAAAATGGATATAGCAACGATATGATAGTCAAAAGGGATATATAGGAACGTTATGATAGTGTAAAATGGGTATAGAAACGTTATGATAGTCAAAAGGGATATAGGGACGTTATGATAAAGTAAAATGAGCATATCAATGTATTGAAAGGGGGAAAAGGGTATTGCAGCACAATGGTATTGTAAAAGCGGTATGGCAACCTTATGATTAGGTTGTATGGGTATTGCATCGTTATAAAAGGGTAAAGTCAGCACAACAAAGTTATGTAGAGTTTCATGAAAGTTATCACAACGGCGTTTCTACATGGTTGTGTGTGTGTGTGCGTGTGTGTGTATGTGTGTGTGTGTGTGTTTTGTTGTTGGGACAAACATAAAAAGGTAATGGAATAGAACAGAGGATTGCTAGCATAAAAAAGGTAATAAGTCTAAACATGAATTAAATGTGGACTGTTTTTTGTTTTGTTTTGGTTTTTTTGTGTAGCAGACAATTTTACGACAGCTTCAACGCAGCGCTTCCCTGAACACGGGTGCAGACCCCATCCTGTCTACAAGCTTACTCTATCCCTTCCCCTTGTCCTTTAACGTCCATCTGTCATACTCGACAATTCCCTCCTCCCTCCCCGCCCCCACCATCGCCTTTAATGTGTGCCATATTCCACCAGCATGTGTGCTCGCTCCCATTATACACATTGACGTGATACAATTAGGGCTGCTGTTAATGGAGTGTAATGGTGTTCTGAACTGAAGGGCTAGGATTTGGATCTCGCAAGCTGCGTTTTTTGGGGTCGAATACCATCCAACGGAACAGGAATCCCCAACGCTGTCACATGTATTGTACTGTGTTGTCCATCGTGGGTTGTGTAGTGTATGGGAAGGTGTCTATAGCGAAGCACTGACGGTATAGCCTTGGGATCGATCAGAGCCGACTGCTTCAATCTATCGCCATGGCCTTTACACAGCTCACTCATGATAGAGGGGGTTGTGTTGTGGAAAGGTAGTTTGTATAAGGGAGGGTTGGAGAGTTGAGGGTTTGCCGTGGGATCTGAGACATGTGCTGATGATAAAACACACTAGGAGAGGAAGAAAGATACCGGCAGAGACTGTAGGGGTAAAACGGCTAGCTAACTGCACAGCTCCTGAGGCCTAACTCTAAGCAAACACATCAACATGGCGTCGCTCTCTGGCACCGTTCCCAACCCAGCGTCTCATTTTCAAATCAAGATGGCGGCCGCTGCCATTTCACAAGACAGCCTGGCAGTAGAACGGGGATTTGAAGACTTGTTCAGGAAGAGAGGACTGAGAGAAAAGCACAGCACACGTAAAGAAACACTTACCGTATGACCTCTTGCTCCTTCTCTTCCTCCTCCCTCTGCCTACGGAGGACATCCTCGATTACTTTGCGCTCATCTTCCGTCAGGTGGCTGAGGTCGGGCATGGGAGGTAAGGAGGGTCTGCGTGACGACGACATGGTCGTGCTGTGTTTTCCGCCTCGGTCCACTGAGCCACGTCAGCCCCTCTCCGATCACCCTCCGCCCCTCCGGTGTCTCCGCTGTCTTCCACCGTCACGGAAGAAGGGAGCGAGGCGGGGAGGGCAGGCGACTACACAGTGACGGAGGCTGCTGCTGCTGCTGCTGTTGCAGACACGATAAGATGTGCTGCGCCGTCGGCTCTGGAGCTACGACTTGCGGCCCCAGTGCACGGCGCATGGCTGTCACAGGGCCAGTCCCAGGTTCGAATCCATGGAAGAGAAAAGGAGCAAAACAGGGTATACAAGCACGCACGGAACCAACGTAGGAAGCGAGTTTTATCCGTGAGGTGGCAGCGAATGAATGGAGACGTGAGCCATGCTTGCCAACAAGAGCCAGACAGCCAAGCTTAGCGCTAGAGATGGCGAGCAGCACAGCCCGCAACACACACACACAAGCTGGGAAGGAAATCGCGCCACCGAGCCTGCGCAGCCGCATAATGACGTCGTCCCGCCAATCAGCGCGGCGTTTTAAATGACGTCACCTCCGTGTGTCGTTGGCTGGCGTGAGCGCAGGACAGGCCCCCAGTCTGCCTGGTATTGATTTTCTTCCCCTTTATTACCGCGCTGTCTCCTCTCGCTGTGTGTACACCATCCACTCTACGTCCCTCTCCTCCCTGCGCTGTGTACACCACACTACAAAGTACTATCGCTATTCCTCTACGCTTACCACCACCCAACCCTCCCACAACCCATCCCCAATCCCTCAATCCGCTCCTCTCCTCTCTCTCTACACCCCCCTCTCCTCCTTTCATCGTTCGTCATGCATCCAACTTCTCTCCCCGTCCTCCCTTGCTGGATATAAATAGTTTGGGAGAGCGCTGCCATTCCTGTGCGAGCGTTTTGCCATGCAGCTTTCTTTCCCGTTCCGCTTTCCCCTTTCTGACACCAAGTCCGTGTGGCTGATGATGTAACACTCGCCGCCTGCTGAGCTGAATGAATGAGTGTATGTATGAATGGATCAATCGGTCAATCCGCGGAGTAACGAACGAAGACAGAGTGAGTAATAGAGAGTACCACTAGGCATTATTTAGCAGGATAAATCGATTAATTGAATTGCCCCTTTCCCACCCCCTACCCCCTCCCCACCACTACCAAGAAAATAAAAGAGAAGCGACAGAGATAATGGAGAGAGAGAGAGAGGGAGGGAGGGAGAGAGAGAAGGTCGCCAGGCAAATATTATGCTTTCTCTCTCTCTCTCTCTCTCTCTCTCTCTCTCTCTCTCTCTCTCTCTCTCACACACACACACACACAGATAGCACGTGCCACACGCTCACACACACTACAGCTAACGTTTATCATACCAGTAATCACGGGAAAGATGTAAATATCAACCGACACTACTTTGATTTGTTTTGGAGAAAATTTAGCGTTGCAAACAAACCAAAAAAGTTCTACCACAAAAAGGACCACTTATTGTAATTAAATTAGTAAATATAGATCCCAAAAAAAGTGGGATAAATGTTTACTAATTTCATTACAATAAGTGGTCCTGTTTGTGGTAGAACATTCATTCTTTTAGATAGAGATGACATGTTAGAAACACATCAGACAAATCCATAACTTTTTATTTTTATTTTTGATATTTATATAGATTGAACACTCACTTGGGAACCTGTGACCTTTAAAAGCAATAATGATCAAGATGGCAAGCCATTCAAATGTATTTCCAAACACTCACATACCACATAACCGAAAAATAAGAATGTGTAAAAGTATAAAGTTTCTTAAAGTTGTCGTGACTCGGTTTTATCCTTGTTTGGTTCGTTAGGATATATATATCTCTCTCTAATTATTTATTTATTTATTTATTTATGAGTGTCTGGAAACACATTTGAATGGCTTGCCATCTTGTTGTGTTTCCAGACTAACCCGGAATTAATCTGAAAATAGTCGGGATAAGAGCAAGCCGAATGTCGACCTGTCGATCGGGTCGGTGGGTTTGTCACCATATCTCTAAAGGCACTGGAATGATTTTGACCAAATGTCGTAGCAACAATATTTAGGTTAGTGGCCCTGCCTCACGTGCCACCATATTTGCTCTAACGCAAATGTCAAGGTCACTGGAATGATTTTGTTGTTAAACAATATCTTTTTTTTTAAAACCAGCTGAAGTGATTGTGTTGAGTCTTGGTATGCAGGTGTTCCTACTTCAAATCATGGGCCATCCTTCAGTCCATTCTTGAATGTTGTCCTTCCACCTCTACGAGAACGGACTGGTTTGACAATGAACGAAGGGTTACTGAGAAGAGAGAGAGATGGAGTACGCTGGTTAAACGATCATCTGTGATGCCCCAACGACCTTTGAGTTAGGGGATAGGATAGGATAGGATAGGATAGGATAGGATAGGATAGGATAGGATAGGATAGGATAGGATAGGATAGGATAGGATAGGGCATTCTTCAGTGGCAGTCCGGTTGTCGGTCATTTTGTTAGTCGGTCGGTCCGTCTCTCCGAATTGAACTGTTTGTTCTCAATAATAAATCAGCGTTACGGCCAGCGCCTTGAGCAGCTCTTGGGCTGGAAAAGCGCTATACAAGAACGATAAATAATAATACCTTGTCCCTTTAAACAAAAACTACCCAGTTCTCTCATTATCAGCTCATGAACTATGGACCAGCCAAACATTTGCATTCGTTATCCTGTTCCGTATCTCAGAACTAGACTATACAGTCACACAGGCCTACACGTTTCAACAGGGAAATTGCTCTTTTATTAAACAAACAGCAAAGGAACAACAAACCACACACACATACACAAAATAAATTGACCGACAAACTGACCGACAAACGGACTGTTACTGTATGATTGACCATGGTGCTGATTGCAGATAATTTCAATGATGCGGGCAACAATGGAGGTTTAACCCTAGACTTACCTGTTGCTTTTTGCTTTGTAATGTATTCTTCAAACAAAGGCTTTAATTTAAGTAGCGAGTTACTGAAACATCGTTGTTGGGTTTTGCTAATGTTTACATGGTTAATGTCAGCATGCGATATCTCCCGCATCACTAATAAACTACAGTCAGCCGCAGTTCTGATTCCTAATAATCATCTCGTTATCCAAACTGTTTTGTGGATTAGTTGCTGATGTAAGGCTAGGCAACGTCATCACCTTTGGGGGCATAAAACCTAGGGGCGGATTATGCTCTTCGTGAGGGGAGGTTTCCTGATTACATTATGTGATACTATTAGACTAATAATAAGTATGCACCACTGCGTATCGCTATAGCCGACTTCTGAAGTAGGCCTAAACAGTCGTTAGTTTGCATGTTTACAGTTTTTAGTTATGGTTCAGTCGGAGTTTGAAGTCACAACCTAACCTGATCCTGCTTCTACTGAGCTGCCAGTATACTCTGATTAAAAAAATAATAAATTACTGGTAGGCTTCCTGATGTATGCAGTGTTAAATGAAAACATTCCACATACTGCTTCTAATGGCTCTTAAAAACTGGACACACGATTTGCAAAAACTGGACAAAAGATCTGCAGTCACTTTTGCATTTTGCTTATTCATCGCAGTGCATCAAGGATGCATATTCTCTCCAACACTCTTCAACATCTTTCTAGAGCGCATCATGTCAAATGTCCTTGCAGATCATGAAGGCACAGTCAGCAATCTCCAACCCCAGTTTTGCGGATGACATTGATGGATTGGCTGAAGAGGAACAAGAACTTGAACAGCTGGTAATGAGGCTTGAATCACCTCCAGAGTTTTTGGAAAGGAAATAAGTGCAGAGAATATCAAAATAATGACCAACAACACCAATGGCATCAACACGGACAGCAAAGTCCCTCAACGCCGTGCATAGCTTCAAATATTTAGAAGCAATTGTATCAGAAAATGGTTCCCGACAGGGTCCTCTCCAGGATCGCACAAACAACCGCTGCCTGACAAGGTTGAAGCGCATTCGGATAGACAGGACCATCAGTCTACGCTCCAAGGTAAGGTTGCTGCACTCTCTTGTCATCTCCATCTTCCTTTACTCTTGCAAAATAAAACATGGACTCTCACAGCAGACATACAACGAAGAATACAAAGCATGGAGATGAGGTACTACCGAAGACTTCTGGGTATTTCCTATACTTATCACATCACCAGCGACGAAGTCCGACAGCCATCACACAAAACCATTAGACAACATGGTGACATGCTCACAGTGGTGAAGAAACGGAAACTCCGATGGTATGACCCCTTCACCAGAGCATCAGGCTTGGCATGCAAAGACTATCCTGCAAGGCACGGTGCAAGGAGGCAGAAGAAGAAGGAGACAGAAAAATAAGTTTGAAGACAACATTCGGGAACGGACTGGCTTGACACCGAGTGAAGCCAGGAGGACTGCTGAGGATACAGAAAGATGGAGTACGTTGTTTAAACGATCATCTGTGGTGCCCCGACGACTTTCAAGTTACGGGATAGGATAGGATAGGAATTCAAGCCTAAACATTGTCGGTCATTCCTCACCCAGCCTGAGCGCAAAGAGATCAAATCTAATCAAATGGGATGGAAGAGGGCAGGAAGGGTGATATAAGATGACGTCATCAGAGAGTAAAAGATCTATGTTAATCATAGCAAGCCTATATCACTGGTCAATAGGCTAACTGGGTACCAAAACTATGCTAAGCTTTTCAAAATCCATATTAATACAGAATTTATTGAATATGACCTCATTGAACACGCACAATTGTGCAAGGGACAGAACCCTAATATCCTGAAGTTTCAAAACATGAGAAACTCGATCCGGCCAATTAAAACACTAATTAAAAGGGTGTATGCCATAATGGAATTGGAGGTTAGAGGAGGGAGGTGGGGGGGGATGGCACAAGCACGTTCATTTTTATTTATTAAAGGGGAAGTGGGGGGGGGGGGGGGGTTGAAAGGAAGGCAATGACGATGCGCTGAGGTCACGAACTTAACAAACAAGCAAAAAACAAAACAAAAAATATAAACATCTGTAATTTTCCTAGTTACATTACATGATTATTGCTTTAGGTCCAGCGGACTCTTCCGAGCCAAATCAGGACCGGACAACCCCTGATCCGCATAAAAGATCTGCTGAAACAACCCTAGTGGTAAAACTGAAAGCTCTCCACCAGCCAGTCACTTTACAATAAAGACATCCCACGCAGGGGACGCTGAGGCTGTACTCTAATTTATCGAACCCCCGTTTACAAAAACAAAATAGAATACAAACATCATTATAAATTATCAACAAAACACATACATATAAAATGCCTACATTGCTAAATAATAACATCATAGGAAGCCCTAGTGACCACCTGGCAGAAAGCATCCAATATTCCCAAGCTGATCCAACAGACCTCATACACAAATAAGGAGTCTTGTCCCGGAAGAGTTTTCAAGAAAAAGGTAGATGACTGGTCTAGCGAAGAAGAAGATAGTATAGCAGATTGATAGAACAGAGCAGGAATGAGAAAGAGCAAATGAGAAAGACAGCGACAGTGGGAATTTAAAGCACTAAATTTCCAGAAAGTGGGGATACTATTTATACTGAAACCCCCGGCACCCCAACGGGGGTAATTTTCCTAGTGGGTATAGGCATTTTGGGTGTACCGTCCTAACACTACTATAAGGGATAGTGCGATGTCACTAACGGGTTATATATTTATTTAATCGTTCTTATATAGCGCTTTACCAGCTCAAGAGCTGCTCAAAGCGCTGGCCGATTCAGGATCTAACTCAAGCCGCCCGAGACGCCCACCCGCAGCCTTTGGGCGCATGGTCTGACGCCCGTACAACTGAGCACAATCCTGGGCAGCCAGGGATGGGGGAGAAGGACCTAAGTGCATGCTGGGTGTGTTCATGTCACCGGCACACACCTGTCTAGGACATGAGCGTCAGGATCTTTAAAGTCCGTTATGATGGAATGTATGCGACACAGACTATACCTCGGTTTATACTCTCATCCGAAGGAGTAGGAAACGGGAGTAAAGTGTCTTTCCCAAGGACACAACACAATGCCCCGGCCTGGGCTCGAACCCGGGACCTTGTATATATATACACACACACACTCTCTCTCTCCCTCTCTCTCCCCCTCTCTCTCTCTCTCTCTCTCTCTCTCTGTCTCTCTCTCTCTCTCTCTCTCTCTCTCTCTCTCTCTCTCTCTCTCTCTCTGTGTCTCCGTCTCTCCGATAAGAGTGAGTCACACTTCACCACACACCCGCACAAACACACACACACACACACACACCCACACACACACACACCAAAAAAACCAAAACAAAACAAGATGGGAAGCCATTCAAATGTGTTTGCAGACATACGCACAATAGCCGAAACGTAAGCCTTTTTCAAAAGTGTTGTGACTGGGATTTATCTTAACGATGCAAAAGGAAAACGTGGAATGCTGGGCCACTGCCTGAACTATCTGCAACAACAACAACAACAACAACAACAACAACAACAACAACAACAACACACACACACACACACACACACACACACACACACATTAAAATCGGCTGAACCAATGTTTAGATACAGCGCCAAGCGAGTTTAGAAAATCGTGAAGAGCATTGACCTTGTCCTTTGAGAATGTACAACTACGTATGACGTCACATGCTTAGCATTAGTTAAAGTATCCGCGAAGTAAAAAGGATGGATTTGGGTGAAGTTATTCTGAAGATAAAATTAAAAGCGTGTTTGTGTGAAAATGGGAGCGAGGGACCGACTGACTGACCGACAACAACATTTCTACTGAAGGACGGACCATGAAACGCGTTTAGCAACAAAACGACTCCAGTGACCTTGACCTTTACAGTAGAGTAAATATGATAGTTTGGGAGGCAGGCACATATCCTCTGTATGTGAAGTTTGGTCAAAATCCGTTTAGTGGTTCCTGAGATATGGTTTCCAACGGACAGACGGACCGACATTTGGCTCGTTCTAATTCCACCCGACTATTTCAAAGTATTTCCAAATAATTCTGGAAATACAACAAACAACAACAAGAACATTAATAATAATAATAATAATAATAATAATAATAATAATAATAATAATAATAATAATAATAATAATAATAATATTATTATTATTATTATTATTATTATTATTATTATTATTATTATTATTATTATTATTATTATTATTAATATGGCTATTGACGCCTAATCTAAACAAAGCCCTAGGAGTTTACAAAGTCAAAAATATACAACGAATCAACATACAAAACAAGAAAAGAAGATAACTTTTTCACTGATAACCACCATCAGCAAAACACACACACACAGAGACACACACACTCACACGCACGCACGCACACATAATCACTTCTATAATAAAGACAAACAAAAAATCAATTAAATTAATCACTGCGAGAAGCTTAAGCACACCAAACATACTCAAAAACAATCAAGATATTAAGACTATGATGGAAATAAATAAGTTTTAAGATATTCTTTGAAGGTTGGCAGGGAGGGTGAATGAAATGTAATAATAATAACAGTTGTTATAGATCATGATAATAGAAATCAGCACAGCACGTGATCGATGCTATGATCAACAGTCAACCATCAACCAATCAGCGGTGGACAAAACAAAAGTAGAACTAATATAAAGCGCGTCGTTTTCGCATAATTAGCCTACAGAAGTACGATCCATCGTGGTTGCTTTGACTCTAGATTAGGAAACACATCATAGTGTGATTCACCGAACAGTTATCAAGACAATTGCAACTAACTCGCTGTTAAAAGTTGTCAGAGTGAGTATGAGGACATTTTTAACAATATATATGGATACATGTATAGTTGTACATGTAATGATATACAATAATTATATAGGTAACGTTAAGTTGATTGCTACAATAATAGTATACATTTATTAATCAGCATTATTGCTTCCGTGAATTGTTGACTCTGTGTTCTTGTCATTGTGGTATTGTTATTATTGGTTGTATTCTTGATGTTGTTCTTCTTCTCTTTCTCCTCCTACTTCTTTCTTCTTCTTATGACGACGACGATGATGAAGATGATGATGAAGACGACGATGATGTAATGATGAAGATCATGATAATGATGACGACGACGATAATAATGATGATGATGATGATTAAGACTACTACTAATACTACTGCTACTACTACTACTTTAAAAAAATAGTAATAAGTTATTATTATTATTATTATTATTATTATTATTATTATTATTATTATTATTATTTTTTTTTATTTTTTTTTTTTACTTTTAAATCTCTGTTTTTTTTTTTCAGTTAAAAACATGGCACATGAGGCTGGAGGAACCCAACGACATCTAGCCACGATTATCGCTGCCCAGTTCCCAGGCAGCAAGGCTTGCAGGCTTCAGTTTATATGTGGGCAGTTCACCCTGACAGAATATAGCTACACCATCTATGTTGGTCAGCTGGAGAGAGAAGGAGTATGGCAGGAGAAATTCAAAAGAATGCAGGGTGCGTTGTTACCTCAAGCCTGCCTGCTGGAAGTGGACATTGCCAACTCTGTCATCAACGTGAGGAAAAGCAATGATCGCGAGATCGAGAGCGAACATGCTGCACGCGAATGGATGGAAACAATCCTAAAGCAAATCATTCCAGCTATCGGAGTCACCACATCAAAGTGGAATTCTATTAGATTTCCAGCAGTAAACATTAAACAATTCATTGACGACAAATTCCGGGGGAAAAAACTGTCCTGTCTGCTGAGCGTGGACCAAAACAGTCTGTTGCTGCTGTCCCCAGACCCTGGTCTAGTGGCCAGTGCCAATGACGAGGTCGACAAGAAGATACCCAAGATACCCAAAGTATTGTGGACTTCACAGACATCCAGAGGTCATCAAGTGTTGATATGTCAGGGAGACATGGCGGAGTCTACCTGTCAACTAACTGTTGTGCCAATGTGTGATGACCGAACGGTGTGGGTGGACAATGCCTTCAAACTTATTTTGGAGACAAGTACGTAATGAAATAGATAAGCTTTCACTCTGCTCTGCTGTTTTGTCATTTTTGCTCAGTAGTGATTGTGTTACGTGTTCGGGTTTCTAATGAGTTAATGTTGTGTATGGAATACCGCTCGAATATTTGCTAACTGTTACACTCCGTTTGATGGTGGTGTTTTCAATCAGTAGTAGATTCAGCCCCAATGCGTGAATGCTCCTGATGAGTGTAAGCTCGGATTCGATTATCCACGTAACCCGTTCAATCAGCATACAAGTCACTGAGTCTTCGTATGAAATTTTCCACTTTTATTCAGCACACATCAACATCTGCATACAATTCTCAACTCAACTCCCAACAACACACAGAGCATCGAATATATAGTTTTTCTCTAGTCCAGAACACGGTGGAACGATCGAGTATGACGCAATTTAGCAATCGCTTTAGACTTCGTCATCACTGTCTTACGTCATACATCTTTCCTTTCTGTCCAAGCATGTTCTCAAAATTTCTACGCCCTCTCGCGAAGCTTCCATTGACAGTAAACAGGCAAATCTAGAGAATTCTCCAATAATATCGACCAACTAAAATTATCAACGTTATACAAAGCTTCCTCTAACCACAACGCAAACTCAAATCACAGGTAAATAAACTCTATTATTGAATACTTTGCAAATCGAAACGATTAGATCTATCGTGCGCGTTTCAGACATACTATCCTTCGCGTTTCAACGTAACACTGACGTAAATGTGTTTGTAAATATTTCGGAATCAGAATGAGTCAAAATGTCTTTCTGTACGTCTGTCTGTCGGTCCGTGGGACGCCATATATTAAAACCGCGAATGTACAGGTACGAGGTATTTCAAATCATGGGCCATCCTCCAGTAGCAGTCCTGTTGTCAGTCAGTCGGTTGGCCAGTCCCTCCTAATTTAACTCTTTGAGTGTGTGTGTGTGTGTTTGGAAATTTATTTTAATGGCTTATCATCTCGTTGTATTTCCAGACTTATTTGGAAATACTTTGAAACAATCGCGAGGGCGGGTAGGGGAGGGCGGAGGAATGAGAACCAAAAATATTGGTCTGTCCGTTGAAAGCCATATTTCAAGAACTACTGAACGGATTGGATTACACTTCATAGGAATATTGCCTAGGTTTGAGAGTGACCTACCTCCATCATATCTGCTCTACCGCACAGGTCGAGGTCACTGGAGCCATTTGGTTTCTAAACCCGTTTTGCTCACTATTTTAAACACGGCTACTTCAAATCCTGGGTCATCATCCTTCAGTAGCAGTGTGCCAGTCGCTGAGCCCGTCGCGCCGACTTTAACTTTTTGTACAAAACACACTTTTGCTTATTTCAAGAATCACCGAACCGAAATTCATCGTTTTTACTTTGTAGATACTCTAGCTACTGCTAAGCATGTTAGATCATTCCTATGTGTACTGTCTCAAAGGTCAAGGTCATGGCGCTTCACCGTTTTCTAAACACGTTTAACGTTGTATCTAAAAATGGCTCAGCGGGTTTTGATATATATATTTTCTCGCAAACAGTTCAGAGAGTGGCCTATTATTCCCTGCATTGCTTTCGCTTCGTTAGAATAAAGCCCAGTCACGACATTGCCAACAAAATCAACACTCAACAACGTCTTGGTGTGTGAGTGACTGGAAATACAGTTGATTAACTTGCCATCTTGTTTGTAAGTAAACATTCCCCCTTGGACTGAGAGCCTTAATTAACCTCCAAAATAAATATTACAAACACAACAAGACGGCGAGCTCTTGAAATGTTATCCTAACTAACCCCAATGAAAACACAGCATGCTAGGCCAGTAACTGAGCTACTGTTTTTGAAATTATTAAAATGCACTCGGACAGTTTTTTTATATACAGCGCAAAAAGTGTTTAGATCACGGTGAAACACAGTGACCTTGAACTTTGAGAAAATACAAATACGAACGATCTAACAAGGATTAGCAATACTACCCGCAAAGTAAAAACACAAATTATACCAGAAAGCCTCTGATTCAAGTTTTATGAACAAAAAGGGTCCCTCTGATAGTATTCCACCAAGCCTGTTCAACGGAAAACTACGCAATACCAATAAGGAAAAAGCAAATGCCTTCACCGAATATTTTATCCACAATCAACCTTAAAAAGACCTGGTGACAACCCTCCTGAATTCTCTTGCTTAGAAAATGACCTTAATCAAATAATAATGACTCCATCAAAAGTAGTCAAAGTTACTTTTTTTTAAAATAGACAGAAAAAATCTCGGCCCATACAAAATGCATAACAAACTATTGATAGCAGCGGATAATTTAATTTCTTAACGTTAAGTTTACTTTTTAACCGTCCTATCTCACTTTTAAGGTGCACCTGGAAAATACTTGAACGTTGTATTCACATCCATTAGTACGCATATTTGAACAATAAACAATATTCTAACTCAATCTGAGTCTCGATTTATACCTGGCGATTCTACAATTAATCATATAGGCCTAATCTGTATTTACAATAACATATACTTGGCATATAATAATGGATTAACCAATCAATCAGTTAATTCCCATATATATAAACCTTTTGATACAGTACCGGGGTTTCTTTATAAATAGTATGCCCACATTGTGGAAATGTAGTGCTTTAAATTACCACTGTTTCTATCATTCTCATGTGTTCTTTCTCGTTCCTAATCGGTTCTATCAATCTACTATCTTCTTCACAAGACCAATCACCTACCTTTTTTCTTAAAAATTCTCTCAAAACTCTTCATTTGTATTATGGGGTCTGTTGGATCAGCTTGAGTATATTGGACGCTTTCTGCCAAATGGTCACTAGGTCACCATGGTATTAGTATTTAGCAATGTAGGTATTTTATATGTATGTGTTTTGTTAATATTTTATAATGATGTTTATATCCTATTGTGTTTTTGTAAAAGGGGGTTGGATAAATTAGAGTATAGCCTCAGCGTCCCCTGCATGGGGTGCCTTTATTGTAAAGTGGCCGGCTAATGGAGTGCCTTCAGTATTACCATTAGGATTGTTTCAGCAGATCTTTTACACAGATCAGGGGTGAGCCCTCTTTCAACCAAGTTGTTATCCCAATTTGGCTCTGCAGTCCGCTGGAACCTATAAACAATTACTAAGTACGGCACCAGGGACCATTAACTAAACTAGCAGCAATAGGTATAAGAGGCAAACTTGTACAAATATTTTGTTAATTATCTTTAAAAAAAAACAGTAGGCAAGCAATCGTTATCAAAAGTAGTAAGTCGGCCTACAAATCCATCTCCGCAGGCGTACCTCAAGGGTCTGTTTTGAAATCTTTAATATTTTTCCTATACGTTAATGATATTGTTGCAAACATTGAATCCATCATCAAACCCTTTGCTGGCGATACTAGCACGTCTAGAGCCCTTAAAAAACCTAACAATCGAGCCGACATTTTATACTCAAACCTTGAGAAAATTAATAATTGGGCTTAAAAAAAAAAAAAAATCAAAAAACGAAAATAAATGTTAACGACCACCACCAACAAAATAATAAAACGAACTCTTAACCTTTAAACGTGACACATGGCCAGACTATCCCCTAACATTTAACAGCGCAACTTTGTCTGAAATTGACCACTATAAATCATAAACCTGAAATTGCAAAACAATTGTAAGTGGAACATACAAATAAATTACATAATTAAGAAAGTAACTCTCATTTTGGCATTCTTACGGTCATACAAATACATCCTTTGCAGAAAAGCCCATCGAGACCATGTACAAGTCAAGTTTTACCTTATTTTGATTACGGCGATGTAATATGTGACAATTGTACTGACACAAGCTACTTCACTTAAAAAAAACCACTCCACCTGGAAGGGGTTAGAATAATTGTAGGGGCAGTAAAATAAACTAGCAACGAATCTTTATACATGGAATCAGGGCTCTGCCCATTGAAAGAAAGTCGTAGGCGACACAAATTACTTACCTTCCATAAAACGATCAATGAACGCTGTCCTGAGCACCTCTCTGATCTCCCCCGTTTGGGTGCCGGGGGTTTCAGTATAAATAGTATCCCAACTTTCTGGAAATGTAGTGCTTTAAATTCCCACTGTCGCTGTCTTTCTCATTTGCTCTTTCTCATTCCTGCTCTGTTCTATCAATCTGCTATACTGTACTATCTTCTTCTTCATCAGACCAGTCACCTACCTTTATTCTTGAAAACTCTTCCGGGACAAGACTCCTTATTTGTGTGTGAGATCTGTTGGATCAGCTTGGGAATATTGGACGCTTTCTGCCAGGTGGTCACTAGGGCTTCCTATGATGTTGTTATTTAGCAATGTAGGCATTTTATATGTATGTATATCGGCTACAGAGTTTTGACAAGTCACACATGCGTAAATGGCTACTTACTCGTGTAGCTTTCAGCGACTATCCTGTCGCCTTCATCAGCACAGATTGAAGGTGAGAACTGGGATTCAGTTCACATCACCGCGAGTACACTCACGGCAATGTGAATGAATGAGCGAGGTGTAGGTAGCTGGCATATGTTACATGTATGTGTTTTGTTGATAATTTATAATGATGTTTGTATTCTATTTTGTTTTTGTAAACGGGGGTTCGATAAATTAGAGTCAAGCCTCAGCTTCCCCTGCGTGGGATGTCTTTATTGTAAAGTGACTGGCTGGTGGAGAGCTTTCAGTTTTACCACTAAGGTTGTTTCAGCAGATCTTCTATGCGGATCAGGGGTTGTCCGGTCCTGATTTGGCTCGGAAGAGTCCGCTGGACCTAAAGCAATAATCATGTAATGTAATGTAACCTCTCTGATCTAGTCTCACCGCTTGTCTCGTCAGTTAATCGGTATCACCGCAGAAGCCTTTTCGAGCATAAAGTTCCCGCACCTAAAATTGAAATTTACAAAACTCCTTCCTCCCATCTTCTACTATCATGTGGAATGAACTCTCCGAAGAAATTTAAGACATTTTTGCATAATAGGCCTACAACCTTTTCTGTAGTTTGTTTGATCGCACACGAGTTTATCTGGAGCTGGAGGTCAAGATCATTTCAAAGTCAAGAGTTTCGAAAGATCAATGTCCTTATTACTTACTTTGTATTTTTAAATCCACCGTTTCACTTTGGTTTTTCTGGGCACTCATTTTCATGTTAAATATGCCAAGTTCACTAAGGAGCATGGGAGTGATATTGGCTTTGGCCTTCTAGTTTTTGCCCAATAGCTGTGAAACATATTTTATAGGAATGTTCAATTTTGACCCCATGTTATGAAGAAAAGAAAATCAATGTGGGTATTCCAGAAGACATTGACATTTTATTGCATCGTCCTGCATTCATAGATGTAGTCCATATAATATACATGTCCGCAGTTGGTAAACTTTTGTAGCAATGTTATTATTTATGGTTGCAGTTCAGCTTCATTTAAAAATATATTATTTCAAACTAAAAACTTACTTTATGTTTGTATGTTCATGCGTGAGAATCAAATGATCTAGAATCACATGTACCGGAAGAGACTTTAAAATAAAACATTTGTGATGATATCCTGGAGAAGATACGCCAATCTTGCAAGGGGAGTAAGACTTGTAGATAGATGGGGCGTTAAGCTACCTCTATCAGACGTTATTTACCAAAATTCCAAAGCGATGTGAGAGAATAAATCACGGTGCTTGGTCACATAAAAATTTATATTTGTTCTCGGGTTTTAAAGTATCACTGGCTCACTTTTAGAAATGCTTTTTACTAATCAAATGACTAGTTTACTTGGTCTCAAGAGAAGAAGAGCTAGTAGTGGACACACAACAATACAAATAGAATGACACCAGTCGTATATATGTGATTTCAACTTTTATATGTTCAACACATATTCTTACATGACTTTTATTAAATGTAAATTAATAACTATAACTGTTCAATGTGATGAGCAATTTCTTTAGCAGTTGTTCTCCATCACTTGCTAAGCATTCCTATATTTGGATGGTCTACAAGTGTTTTTCCGATAATTAGTTGACGCCAGTTGCATTTGAGAGGGACTTCGCTGCTCAGTTGCTGTGAGTGCTTGAGTCTGGTGGTCACTCTGAGGGAGTCTGGTCACTCTCATTATGATCAGGCGAGTCTGGTAACTGCGGGGCCGGACGGGGCGAGGTAGATTTTAGTTGATCTCCTTCTTTTTCATGGGAGCAAGCGTCATGCGTTGACTCCACAAACCGTCCCAGAGCTGACCTGTAAAATCCCGAACTCTGGCTGCAATATTCTATTCAGATATATTGGTATGTGGTGCCCTCTGCAAGGAGTCTATAGCATCAGACACCTGCCGAGTTTCCCATATGCACACTACGATATTTGAATCTTAAGGCTAAGGTATATCGAGCACTATGCGCAACAATAATCGGTTTCTGTAAATACATATAACACGAACATACTAATACATGGCAATCAATATAATATATAAACATGCAAGTACTAGACACTACTAGAGTTAGCTTACTTCTAGTCTCTGGGAATCATGAAATCGTCTCTAGTCTATCACTTTCTTGTTGATGGCCAAGGATTTTTGTTCACTTCAGTTCGCTCCTTGTTTAGACCCTCTTCGTTCCAAGCTTCGCGTGTGACTACCCGGTAAATGTGGGGTTTACAAGGAATATACAGAAGTCTCTCCGTCATCTCCGACCAATCGTCTCGCTCTCGCGACTACGGGAATCTTTTCTCGGAATTCTCTACTCTCGTGACCTGTTTCTGGGCCACTATCTGTTACGTCTCAACTTCGTGTCAGAGGAGACTCGCAGGGTAGATCTTAGAGTGATATGATTTGCGTGGCTAACTAGCGGTCAAGTGACCCTGGTCAGATATTCGAGTAAGCTAACTAACATTCTTACTAGCGAGTTCTGCTTGATGGTATTGGGAGTGAACGTTTCAAGAATGTTAATTTAACATCTGCGAACCTTCCCTTTAGAAAGCTGGTAAATTAACGTCAGGTTTGGTTCAATACTATCTGTTTATTTCTAAGCTGAGTTACCACATCTTTGTCGTCAACATTTCTGATATTACAACATTCTTGAGATAAGGCAACAAATGTGGAGACAACAATCGAAAACCGTAGTACTACTGAAGGATGGCCATGATTGGAAGCACCTGTATACCATATTTCATCTAAATAGGTCCAGCCGTTTTTGAGATATAGAGCAAAATGTGTTTAGCAACAAATTGGCACCAGCGACCTTGGTCTTATCGATAGATCAAATATGATGGCACGAGTGGCAGGGCTCTAACCTGAGTAATGATTGTCCCTATGACGTTTGATCAAAATCCGTTCAGTGGTTCTTTAAATATGGCGTCCAACGGACCGACCGACCGACATTTGGCTCGTTCTGGTTCCCGACTGTTTCAAGGTATTTCCAGATAAGTCTGAAAATGCAGTGAGGAATTTCGATTCAGTTATTCTGAAGCGAAGTTAAGGCAAAAAATTGTGTTTAGAACAAAAAAGTTACATTCGGATCGACGGATCGACCACCGGATAGCTACTGATGGACGCCCTTGTTGTTGTTTGTAGATTATAGTCACACGACACTTTCGCATATAGGTGACTACTGGACCGATTTATACTGACACCAGCGGGCCAGTTGTTGGTAAAGGGGAAAATAATATGATCACACGTTGACCAATCCGGGATTCGAACCAGCGACCTTTCGGTTACTAGCAAGACGCTCTTACCAACTGAGCTACCCGGCCCCTCTCAATGAGTTGAAGTACCTTAATACCAAAACTCAACAACATCTCCTGAAACGTTGTAGAGATATTGTGCAAAAAGACTCCAATGACATTGACCTTTGAGTTATAGCAAATATGATGGCACAGGCGGCAGGCCACTAACCTAATGTTAATATGAAGTTTAGCCCCAAACCGATAAGAGGTTTTTGAGATATGGCTTCTATCGAACCGAACGAACGAGCGGCAGACAAACTAACAGACCGACAGACATTTGGCCAGTTCTGATCTCCTTTCATCTCCCACCTTCCCCCCAAACTATTTTAAAGTATATTCAGATAAATCTGGGGGAAAACACACGGCTTAGTCGATTTGTATGATTTTGCTGCCCTGACAAGGTTGAAGCCCATTTGGAAATACAGGACCATCAATCTACATTCCGAAGAAAGGCTGCTGCGCTCCTTTGTCATCTCCATCTTCTTATACGCTTGCGAAACATGGACCCTCATATCAGATCTACAACGAAAAAATACAAAGCATGGAGATGAGGTGCTACACAAGAATTCTGGGCCTTTCTTATACCCAGAAAATCACCAACAACAAAATCTGACAGACAATTGGACAACACGATGACATGCTGACAGTGGTGAAGAAACGGAAACTCCGATGGTATGACCAAGTTAGCAGAGCATCCTGTAAGGCACGGTGCAATGAGGCAGAAAAGAAGAGGGAGACAGAAAAAGAGGTGGGAGGACAACATTCAAGAATGGACTGGCTTGACACTGAGCGAAGCCATGAGGGTTGCAGAGACCAGAGAAAGATGAAGTATGCTTGTTAAACGATCATCTGTGGTGCCCCAACGATCTTCGAGTTACGGGATATGATATGATAGGATATGATAGATACTTCATCTCATGCAAATAATTCACTGTCGTTCCGTTGGCAGTTCGCTCCGAAGTTGATGTTTCTATCCATGACACGTGTTTAGCATTATCTTTAAAAAAAAAAGACTTATCTGATTTTGATAATTTATACCATGCAGATACTTCAGTAGCGGCTCAGCCTTTCACAAAATTCATAGTTGTTCTATCTAGGGTCAAGGTCGTTGAGGCTCATCATTTTCTAAACATGTTTTGGCGGTATCTACAAATTGGCCGAACTGATTTGGATTCATTTGGGCTTGCAAGCAGATAGTTCAAAGAGTGGTCAGTCGTTTCACGTTTTCATTGGACTTCTGTAGGATAAACCCGATTCAGAAGAGGACCACCAAAATAATTAGCACTTTTTATCAGGCGTTTTGGCAGCTATTTAGGTGAGTGTCTGCAAATGCATTTAAATTTCTTGCCACTTTGTCTCCTTTTGGCTGGAAAGCGCCCACCACCTCGCCCTTCCCCTCCCTCCCGCGCTATACAATATAATTCAATACAATACATATTTACTACCCCCAAAAGGACTGAAAAGCCAGCGCAAAAATCAACAATCAAACGAGCCTCTTGATGAGTATTTACTATTTGCTTACGTTTGTATCAAAAGCATCATACTAAGATATAACCGAAGTAACAATTTAATGCCTGTACATAATAAAAGTTCTGTTACCTAAGAACAAAGACTTTATCTGTTGTCACTGGATCTCTTGTACTTTATCTGCATATGTACGCAGTGTGATCTAGTCACGAATTCATTTTTAGGTTGGAAAAGTATCCCAAACCCACAGAGAGATGTGTGGTAAATATAAGCACGTCACTGCATTATTATAATTAAAATAATACATCTGCTTGAAAAGCTAGGCTAAATCTTTGGACAGCCTTACTGTAACTGTTCTTATCTTTTCCGGCAGATTTTCTAGAGACGAAGGTTGAAACCTATAAAAAACAGATCGGCGCGGCCGACAACAAGCCTCGTGACATGACCTTGCTCTGCAATGCAAGTGCCGCTGACCAGCGTGACGTCATTGATGTCCCACCAAGAATCGTCATCACTGCTGTGCCCGGGGTCCGAGATCCCAATTTTGATGACAAGTATCTTGATGCTGTCAAAGACATCATGGGGAAACTCCAACATTCAAACGGTACGTAGATGTGATAAACTCCTTTTTCTACACACACACACACACCCACACCCACACACACACCCACACACACACACACACGCACACACACCTCTCTCTCTCTCTCTCATGATGTCATTAGGAAAAAGCGCAATATAAACACCCGTATTATTATTATTATTATTATTATTATTATTATTATTATTATTATTATTATTATTATTATTATTATTATTATTATTATTAAAACATTGGCCTGACTCACTTTTTCCACAGAGACTGAAAGTGGATCGTCGACAGCAAAGCGGTAGCGTACTTAAGTATCATAGATAGAAAGGGTTAGAGCAGACTGTGACTGTTGGCGAAACGAACCCGCCGCTCAATGGTTTATTCTCAAACCGCGTTAAGATCGAAAATCTTCCCTTAGACCAATACGATATCTTATTCTATCCTATCCCGTAACTCAAAGGTCATTTGGGCACCACAGATGATCGTTTAACCAGCGTACTCCATCTTTCTCTGTTCTCAGCAACCCTCATGGCTTCGTTCAGTGTCAAACCAGTCCATTCTCGAATGTTGTCCTCCCATCTCTTTTTTTTGTCTCCCTCTTCTTCTGCCTCCTTGCACCGTGCCTTGCAGGATGGTCTTTGCAAAGCCTGATGCTCTGGTGACGTGGCCATACCATCGGAATTTCCATTTTTTTCACCACTGTGAGCATGTCATCATTTTGTCCAATGGCTTGTGTGATGGTCGGTGTGATGTTCTGTCTGACTTTGTCGTTGGTGATGTGCTGTGGTATAGGAAATAATACAGGCTGGTGATAAGTGAGAGTTCCGCATTTAATAATATAGGCATATATCAGTGTCTTCCCAGTTATAGGACTGTATTGGTCTAAATGAAAATAGTATACCTGTAGGTTCGTTCTTACGCGGTTTGGCGTATTCGTTTCGCCAAAATACACACTCTGATTTCATCTTTTCAATCTATGATACATAGATAAGATATTTACCTCTTTGCTTTCGAGGATACATTTGTAATGCCTTTCCTTATGCTTTTACCGAAACGTCGGCTGCATTTAATTTTTGAGCTTTATTTATGGAGGTTAATGCAATAACAACCGAAATGTTAAGGCACGGACCTCAATTTAAATGGACACGGCGCTCACATTTTGCGCCGGCAATATTTCACGTATGAAGTTTGTCTACAGCTCGAATAACAGTTTGCGTTTCCAAACTAGTTTACCAAGGCATATGATAGCAGTTCGTGGTGATAGTTCTATGCAGGTGTGCTGTTCATTGCGTTGTAGTCTTAGATGAATTGCGAAGGCCAGTCTGCGTATGTAAAGCCATTCAAGGCTAAATAATATTAATATAATATATAGCATGTAATATGCCTAATACAAATCTCCATGGTTTCAGCTACTAGCTTGGCGATTCCTTTACTGAGGCAGCACGTGTCAGCTGACCGTCATGAATGGACACAAAATCTGCTGACGTCACTTCAGAATCTGTTGGACAGACGTGAAGATCCTCAGCCTTGTACGGTGATGCTGTTTGTACCCGCAGTGGCGAAAGAAGTCATACAGCGTTGGATGGACCAGCTGCGAGATTTCCAAACTGAAGGATGGACAGCGCGGTTACTAAACGCGACCCTGTCTGACAAATTGCTTGTTTGCCTTTTTAATGCACAATCTGTACACGGAGGGGTACAGAGGCGTACAGAAATACACGATGCTATTGTAGAAGACAGCATTGATATCATGTTCGTGACAGAAACCTGCTTGGCAACTGGAGATGCTACACTCGATGATCTAGCACCTGAGGGTTATTTATCAAAATCCTTCCCTCGCAACACCCCTAACAGGGGCGGCGGCGGCGGCGGCATCGTTGTTATATACAAGAACACACTCGAAATTTCAACCTCTATTACTACACTGCAGTTCCAGCACAGCACTTTTGACTATGTCGAAGTCACTCTCACAAATGAAAATCTCACTTTTGCATGCATCCACCGCCCGGTAAGGAACAGCCCCGTAATACAACTTGTTAAGCTCTTTGAGTTTTACAGTTCTCATCCTGGCAAACCAATCATTCTAGGCGACTTCAACATCCATTTTGATTTTGACATCTGCTGTACGAACAGGCAGAGGACAAATCAACTTCAAACAGTAGTTAACGGAATGAATGAAGGCAACTTCAAACAGTATGTAACAGACGCAACCCGCAACGATCCTAATTACATACTTGACTGGATCGCAGCAAGGCAGTCTGACAACGTGATATCTGAAAAAGATGTTGCTGTCATGACTGATCTGAAGTCAGACCACTACGCTGTTCTTTGCTCTATCAATATCTAGACAAGGAGAACGCTTCCTCTGAAACAGTTCAGCTTATTTTATTGTTCGCTCCATTTACTAACTTCGCTTCTCTTAATAAAACACTTTAAACTCTTCTACTCACATCATCTACTCAACAATTGCTAGTTCAATAGTGCAAAGCGGTTGCCAGCTCTTTAAAGCATATAATAGTGAAAGCATATCGTTCCTTAGTTGTCGCTGATTATATGCACGCTCAGCTGCTCGCGAGGCTTGTAATCCATCCTTCGAGGATAATTGACTTACGAACACTTGCACTGTAATCCAAAATGGCGTCAAACATTATTATCGGATTTTATTCAGAAATAATTTTTATTTCAAGGCCCATAAAGGCAGCACATTTTTATGAGACTTAAAAAGCACGTCTTTTGATAGGAATCATATTAATTTTACCGAAATATATTTAAAGGCTGTGATATTTTTACTTTCACTTTGACTGCCTAGTCCATTTGCTATAATTCGTATGTAGCACTGTACGAAG
This sequence comes from Oncomelania hupensis, assembly GCA_036898135.1. Lineage (NCBI taxonomy): Eukaryota > Metazoa > Mollusca > Gastropoda > Littorinimorpha > Pomatiopsidae > Oncomelania > Oncomelania hupensis. Next base: position 41,843,297 of record CM072526.1, read on the forward strand.
TCTATTAGGAGTAGTTTGGCCGGAAATAAGATCGTGACTATGAAGCCTTTTAAATATCCGATATCAAATGAACTTACGAAATTGTTTGAGCCTATATACATACAGATTTCTACCTCTCTCTGGTTAATCGTCAATTGGCTAATACATAAATAAATAAAATAACCGTTTGATTATTCCGTCGTCCAACCACTCCATTTGGGAAAACTTTGACCGAGATTGTTCAATAATCCCCCCCCCCCACCACCTTTCCCCCCTCCCCATCCACCGTAGCTATTGCTTTAAGCACACTCGCTGATAATCCCGAAAACTTCGCTTTTCCCTAACGAACTTTTCATAACAATGAACCACCTGCTTGGCCACACCAACTCCCTTCTTCCAACTACAACAGATCCATCTGAACCACAACCTGCGTTCTCTAGCTTGCTCTCTTCCAAAAATAGAAAATATTCCAAACAAAAATCCTTTTTACTGACTCTTTTCACTCTGGAACTGAACTCTTCCCCTTCCAGACAGGCATGGAAACCGAAGTTGTATAGAATCCTCAACATCGTGTCTTTCCAATGAGAGTCAGCAACCCGACTTCATACCTGCTTTTCCAATTAATGAACTTCTCTGGGCTGTAACCAAGATAGCCAACATTTATCTTCAATCTGGTTTTGTCCCCTTCTCGTTTAAAAATTGGCATTGTTCGTCTTGTTTGGAAAGAAACTCCGATCCTGAACACCTGAGGAACTACCGCTCTGATTTAAAAAGAAATCCTATCCAAACTAAAGTAAAAGTCAGTTAGGCACATCACTGTACAGAAACCGCTCTCCTTCACATCAATCAATCTTTAATTTAATGTCTGTTCACACATTTAGGTGATATTAGACATAAACATGTCGAACGGCCAATGACTGTAAAACTCCTCTTGACCTTTATGCTGCTTTTGACACGATAGATCCCTCCCCTCCTTTGATCGTTTTGAACTCATTTCCCGTATCGATGTCCCGTATCAATGATTTTCTCAAAACGTTTCTGTTCCAATCTCTCTGACTGCTTTTAACATCAACACCTCCTCACCACATGAGACTCACTTGTGGTGTTCCACAAGGATCTGTCCTGGATCCTGACACGTTCACTCTTGAGATACGGGGATACCATCATCTCTCTAAGAATAAAATCCCCCCACCCTAACCCTAACCCTGTCATGGACAGTATATATCTTTCTTGATAATGCCCTTTCTATAACAGGTTTTGTCTATTTAGCTTGTCATAACCAACTCTTTCCTATAGTTCTCGTTTCAAACATAGTTGACAACAGACGCTGCCGCCAAACTCGTGACTTCTCTTGTTGCACTACAACTCTCTTTCTTTTGTCTTTACTCACTGGCTTCTATTATATATTCAACTTCTACAGCTTGTACAGAATGCAGCCGTCCTCGATTTACTCGCACCGCTGTTCCCACCCTTGTAGCAACGCGTCTGTGTGTTTTTACATGGATTTGAAGCTGTAACATGATGATTTTAAGAAGCACTGAGACGTTTGAGCCATAATGCATGTTGGTGATTGTGATGACTTCCTTTGTGCAATGTATAGGTAATGACTGTATTCTGTGATTTGATGATTTTAAGAAACGCTAAGATTTGTATGCTATTTCTATGTGTTTTTATTTAGTAACTGTGAGGACTTCCTTTGTGCAATGTAGATAATGGTTGTATTCTGTGATTTGATGATTTTAAGACACGCTGAGATTTGTATACTATTTTTATGTGTTTTTATTTAGTAACTGTGATGACTTCTTTTGTGACATGGGTTATAGAATGGACGTTTTCTGTGATATGTATTTGCAGTTACTGTTGTGTGACTTGATGATTTTTTTAAAGAAGCTTTGAATTTTTGTATGTGCCATTTCTATGGTTTATACTGTTGACTAGTTTATACTTAACCGTTATAACTTATTTTGTGAAATATATACATGCAATGATTTTATACTGTGATTCGATGCTATTATGGAACAGTAAAAGTTTTGCTCTAATTCAGTGTGTTTTTACTTAACTGTGATGACTTCTTTTGTAACACGTACATATTCAATGGTTTATAATCTGTGAAATCTATATGCAATAACTGTATTTTGTGATTTTTGTGTGTGCAATGCCTGCATTTGTGTGGTCTTTTATTGTGTGCGTGTGTGTGTGTGTGTGTGTGTGTGTGCGTGTGTGCGTGTGTGTGCGTGTTCGCATAATATTCGGGTGATTGTTTATTCGTCACTGTGTGGAATGTATTTATTTATTTTATATTTATTGCTGCCATCTTTATGCCATACTTGTACAGGAAGTTGCATTGATGGCTGGGACTTCATTTTTGTTCTACGAAGTTCTAAAATGGACTCAATAGCAGTCGGTCAATCAGTCTGTCAGTCAGTCAATGTTAGTCAAAAGGCCAAAAGCAAGGGGAGTGTTGAGATATAGGATGCTGTTTTCTTCTGTCGAATTCAAAGTACAATAATCTAATGAGATCGCTGTTACTAAAGACTGGAAAAAAACACTGTTCAATTTGGGTTTAACATTGTCTGCAACCAGTATCATTATTAAGGAGAGGAGGAAACCGGAGTACCCGGAGAGTACCCTTCGTGACCTGTAAAGTCTCAAACCCAATAGATTGCTCCAATGGTGTGTTTGCTCTTTACTGATGCCGCGGTTGTGATGATGATTATAAATTATGTTGTCGTTTTTTTTTTGTTTTTTTTAATGTTATCGTTAATAGTGGGGCTTTTTTTTTTTACTCGTTAATCTCTAAACTAGTTGTGCATTTTACTATTGATCAACACTTGCTTAACTAGTTAAGCCTACCTTTTATTATTCTTATTTTTTACTTGTCGAAGGTTGTGGGATCGATTCTACCCTTCAGCAGCCTTCACCCTGGGACCAAATTATTTAGGTATGATACTTTTCAGGTCACTAAAACATTCCTCCGGATATTCCGGGTTCCATCATCCTTTCATATTAGCATTGGACGCGATGAAATTAAATAACGTTTATAATATGTATACATCAATGGACGTCCTCTCTTTTTTATTTTTTAAATAAATAATAGCACTTACCTTTGATTTTTGCGCTTTTAGTTTGATTGAAGAAAAAGCACATGGATTGTATTCCGTAGTATCGGTTATTCTATTTCATTGTTATAATATGATTATTACCGTTATCGCTTTTACCACTGATTTATTAATGTTGTTGATGATGCTACTTAACACTTTGGCACGATTGTTAAAACAAACAAACAAACAAAAAGCAACAGCAACAAACTGTGTGATATATAATTGTTTGCCATAATATGTGGCATAAATCAGATTTTGATTGTGATAATGTTTTTACCAAGCAATTTTTGTATAGACATTTCTTTTTGCCTTTGTTTGTCTTTATGGTAATGTTGTCTGTGATAAAACTTGACCTTTCTTTTTTGTTATAATAATTATTTGGTGTTTACACTGAGACTATGATAATTTGACATGTATCGTTAGCTCTTGCTTTTGCTCATCGTGTGAAGCGACTTGCACACCGTAACCACCGGCACACTTTAACATTGAGCATTTTGAGCCATACAGTATTTATTACACCTTTATTACAATTGTGTAATAGAGTTCGGTTAGCAGGGTCGGGTATTTGAAAGTACTTCGTGCACTGATTGTATTGTAGTCAGTCACAGAGTCGCAGGACATGTTGTTTACCCAACGTTAGAACTGTGTGCGTGATGGGGTGGCGTGTGTGTATGTGTGTGTTTGTGTGTGTGTGTGAAAGAAAGAAAAAGAGAGAGAGCAGAGAGGATTAAAAGCTGACGTTTTAAGCATTATTTTGTTGTATCATGTATATGATGTTTTAAGAAGTTCGACAATTACTTGTTATTTTAATTGTACGGGATTCTAAATACTCAGACATTTATGTATTATTTTTATGGAATGAGATTTTGAAACAAATAAATGTAACATTAGCATTATTTTATTGCATGAAGTTTTACAAAATTAATGTGTAAATGTAACTGTTCTTTTAGTGTATGAGGTGTTAAACATTTTGATATGCTAGTATTATTTAATTGTTTGAGATTGTTCAAAGATTGTAAGACTTCAGCTTTATTTTATTTTATTGTAGGAGGTTTGAACGTTGAAAACAACTTTTTAAAAAATATTTTTTCAGATCTAGAATGTTGTTTTTTTTTAAAAGCGCAGTTAGCTCAGTGGTGTAGGCCGTGTAGTGTAATGTCAGGTGATAACATTGCAGCATGTACATGCAGTAGTTCAGTGGTGTAGGCCGTGTAGTGTAATGTCAGGTGATAACATTGCAGCATGTACATGCAGTAGTTCAGTGGTGTAGGCCGTGTAGTGTAATGTCAGGTGATAACATTGCAGCATGTACATGTAGTAGTTCAGTGGTGTAGGCCGTGTAGTGTAATGTCAGATGACAACATAGCAGCATGTACATGCAGTAGTTCAGTGGTGTAGGCCGTGTAGTGTAATGTCAGATGATAACATTGCAGCATGTACATGTAGTAGTTCAGTGGTGTAGGCCGTGTAGTGTAATGTCAGATGATAACATTACAACATGTACATGCAGTAGTTCAGTGGTGTAGGCCGTGTAGTGTAATGTCAGATGATAACATTGCAGCATGTACATGTAGTAGTTCAGTGGTGTAGGCCGTGTAGTGTAATGTCAGATGATAACATTACAGTCTGTACATGTAGTAGTTCAGTGGTGTAGGCCGTGTAGTGTAATGTCAGATGATAACATTGCAGCATGTACATGTAGTAGTTCAGTGGTGTAGGCCGTGTAGTGTAATGTCAGATGATAACATTGCAGCATGTACATGTAGTAGTTCAGTGGTGTAGGCCGTGTAGTGTAATGTCAGATGATAACATTGCAGCATGTACATGTAGTAGTTCAGTGGTGTAGACCGTGTAGTGTAATGTCAGATGATAACATTGCAGCATGTACATGTAGTAGTTCAGTGGTGTAGGCCGTGTAGTGTAATGTCAGGTGATAACATTACAGCCTGTACATGTGGTAGTTCAGTGGTGTAGGCCGTGTAGTGTAATGTCAGGTGATAACATTACAACATGTACATGCAGTAGTTCAGTGGTGTAGGCCGTGTAGTGTAATGTCAGGTGATAACATTACAACATGTACATGCAGTAGTTCAGTGGTGTAGGCCGTGTAGTGGAATGTCAGGTGATAACATAAAAGCCTGTACATGTAGTAGTTCAGTGGTGTAGGCCGTGTAGTGTAATGTCAGGTGATAACATTACAACATGTACATGTAGTAGTTCAGTGGTGTAGGCCGTGTAGTGTAATGTCAGATGATAACATTGCAGCATGTACATGCAGTAGTTCAGTGGTGTAGACCGTGTAGTGTAATGTCAGATGATAACATTGCAGCATGTACATGCAGTAGTTCAGTGGTGTAGGCCGTGTAGTGTAATGTCAGGTGATAACATTGCAACATGTACATGTAGTAGTTCAGTGGTGTAGGCCGTGTAGTGTAATGTCAGGTGATAACATTACAACATGTACATGCAGTAGTTCAGTGGTGTAGGCCGTGTAGTGTAATGTCAGGCGAGATTAGATTTATAATAATTACCTCCTTCCTACTGCGACCACTCCGCTGACAACGTAGAACTAGCTACTAAGACAGGCAGTTGTTTTATGATTATAGCACAAATAAACTTGTACTCCAACGAATTGATGTACTGGGTTTGATGATGCTATCGTCGTTGTGGCATCACGAGGTATTTACTATTGTTCAGGAATTAATTTTGGTGAAAGGTTTTTGAAATATTTTATATAACAAATTTCTAATGTTGGAATTATTCTTTTTGTGGCGTTCTTTTAAATCGATATTAATGGAATGATTGAGGATTATCGATGATTTGTCTTTCATTATTAGTGATTGTGTAATGGAGTTTTAAAAAACTAATAACGGACAGGTAAATATACTGAGGGTTGGAAAGGATATATATTGATGAACTATTTATATGTATATTCATAAGGCATCCGGCCTTGCGCCAAAGATTAAGGTTCGGTGGGCTTGACCTTGACAATGGCAAGTGGTGAGGTGGAATTGTTACTGCGGGTCGTCGGCGTCACACTTGGCAGTGATCATGGACTAAGTCCGAATTCATTTTCATCAATTTTTCTTGCATGTCCAGCAAATGCAAATATTATTGTTTAATCCATATTAAAGCCTCAAGAATCTATTTTATATTGTTTGGATTGCATGAACAGATAAAGAACAGGCACTGACAAACATAAATATGATTTGAAATGACAACTACCTTATTATTCTAAAATCTGTAATATTCTGTCGCATATTACATGAAACAAGTGCGTTATATCGAAGGATGGGCGTCGAGTAAATGTTATGTTTATCATTTATAGTAATGTTTGCTTATTTATTGTGAGGTTTTGTTGATATTGTGAATTATTCTATTCCTCGTCCTGGACCTGTTTTTACAGCTAAGTCTGATACGGCTGGTTTGTAATGTGAACTGTGATCTTCTTATAGGCCTAAACTGTATTTCTTTCTACATATGCAAAAATACAAAACCCATAAATTACAAACCTGAAACTGTTTTTTAATTTTATTTATGCAAAACCCTACTTCTTCATATTTGATTGTAAACTATTACTATAATTTTAACTTTTTTGCTGCATGTATTTTGGGTATTTCATATATAGAGACGTGTATGTGTTTTAATAACCTACTGTATATACTTGTGAGTTTCAAAATACATAAACGTTTATATAATTATGTAACTCGGACTTTCAGATAAATCAAAATCTTTTCTCCTATGTTTAAATATAATTTTTTAAACGCTACTCCTTTCACATACTTGAATTGAAACTATTACTGTAATTTGAAAAGTGTTGCCATATGTATTTTATGTATTTCATATCTTGGGAACTGTTTGTGTTCCAATAACTCGGACTTTCAGATAAATCAAAATCTTTTCTCCTATGTTTAAATATAATTTTTTAAACGCTACTCCTTTCACATACTTGAATTGAAACTATTACTGTAATTTGAAAAGTGTTGCCATATGTATTTTATGTATTTCAAATCTTGGGAACTGTTTGTGTTCCAATAACTTGCTGTATATATTTGTTGTTTCCAAAATACACAAATTGTATTTTAACTTTTACTTTAGGGTATATGAAAACTTATATCTTGTGTTTTAAATTAATTATAAAAAATTCTACCCTTATTTTAATTAATTTTTAACTTTTGCTTTACTTTAAACTACATTAATGGATTTAATTATATATATATCATATCTTGGAACCTGTGGTTCAGTAATATGCTGTATTTAATTGTGGATTCCACAATACATATAAAAAAGGTTGATTTGGACGTTTAAGTAAATAAAATTAAAATGCTGTGAATTATATAAAGTTTAAAAACGCTATTCATTCTACGTAATTGATTTTGAACTGTTACTTTACTTTGAATAATAATAATAATACAGGATGCTATACGCGCCTTACCCCAAATCATTCAGGCTCAAAGCGCGGCGACCTATACCAACATACACGCTCACCTGTCTCATCCACCCTCACACATACCAAACACACATCCATCACTCAAACAGGTGGTGTAAAGGCAGGGAGATCGCTATTAGAAGACGGAAAGAAAATCGAATTTTTACTTTGAACTATGTTAGTGGACGGTGAAGAGGGAGATAGAAAAAGAGCATGGATGACAACATTCGAGAATGAACTGGCTTGACACTGAGCGAAGCCATGAGGGTTGCTGAGGACAGAGAAAGATGGAGTACGCTGGTTAAACGATCATTTGTGGTGCCCGAACGACCTTCGAGTTACGGGACAGGTTAGGATAGAATGTTGGTGTATGGATTTGTGTAACGTAACTCAGGGCAAAGCCGCCCCCCCCCCCCCCCTAAGCAAGAAATGTAATAGCTCCTCCTATTAAAGTAGTAGCAGCTCGAAATAGGCTTAAACCTTAGAGGAGACGTCAAAGCTACAAAATATATCGCAACTTCATTATTAAACAAGATGGCACACCATTGAAATGTATTTCCAGACACTTACATACGTGAGCCCTTTCCCCCTACCCCACCCCACCCCACCCCCCCTAAAAAAAATCAAAACGTGTTAATTTTTCTTGGCGATGTGTTGTGACCGATCAGCTTTATCTTAATGAAGCAAAAATACAATCATGGACTAAAAAGTCGCGGCATTCACCCCTTTCTCTCTCTCTTCACCCCTCCCCCGAGTATGTCAAAGTATTTCCAGGTAAGTTTGAAAATACCAAAAAATAGGTCAAAGCATATGAAATGGCACTCAAAACGTCACAATCTATGTGAAAGAGGAAGCACAACCCCTCTCACCCTTTCCCCCTTCCTCCCATCCCATCCCCGCTCCGCTATAATCTACAATCAAATTTCTCAAATAGGCGCCTGTAGTGCGTTACTGAAGTTGTTTTGCTGTGTTTACTTTGGTATTTTTTAAAACGTCACTTTTTTTTCTTCTAAGAGAATGATACGCAGATATCTGGTCTCCCTTCTCTACTGTCAGTAGTTTGAGTGTGGGGAACTGTGCTATAGATACTGATACCGATGTGTTCTCAGAGTTTATCAGCTGGGCTTGCTAATTTTACTCTAGTTTGAACTATGTCACTGGAGGTACGTATTTGTGGTTTTATTACATCTTGGGACTTGTAACCGTGTTAATAATTTGCTGTAATTATTTGGGGATTTCAAAATATTACTTTTACAGTTGTGAAATATTTTGTTGTATTGATTTCTGCCTAATTAATAAACAAACAAACCACCACCTGTGTGTGTCTGTTTGTGTGTCTGTTTGTGTGTCTGTTTGTGTGTCTGTTTTATACCTTGTCTTATTGCTTTTTTTTTTTAACTGGCTCAGTCAGTTAGAGGACCAGGATTAAGTTCTGTCAGTGTATTTTATTGTATTTATTCTATATTGTATTTGATTGCATAAAGCCATGCTTGGTTTTGTGTTAATGTTTCTTACATCTTTTACATTTAAAATATATGTATATATGTATGTTGTTGTTTTTTTTATTTTTAAAAAATACCTTTGTTTAATTTTATTGGACATGCGTATATTTACGAATTTTATTTTATTGTTTTGGCTGCTTATAATGATTCTGTGTGTGTTTGTTTGTAGGCATGTGGTGTTAGATGTATATATATATATACATATATATATATATATATTTTAATTTTATATACACCATGTTTTAGTGTGTTGTACAGTCTCTTATTGTGCGAGAGCTTGTGTGACAGTATACGTGTGAGCGCTTTGAGCAGACTTTTTAGTTTGGAATTGCGCTTTATAAAATAAATTATTATTATTATATGTCGTACTTTCATAACTTAATTCATAAGTTAGTTCTCTCTCTCTCTCTCTCTCTCTCTCTCTCTCTCTCTCTCTCTCGCTCACTCTCTCTCTCAACTTGCTGTATATATTGTTGATTCCAAACTACACACATTTTATTTGAACTTTTACTTTAGGGTATATGAAAAAAAAAAGAAAAAAAAAATGAAAGAAGAAGCAGGGGTAATAAGACTATGAAGGCACAACTCCTTTCCGACAGTTTAAACAATGCAGCAATGTTTTGAATGGAACTCAGATCGTGTTGAGGTCTAGTTAAAAAGCAAGCTTTCAAAAATAACATTACAAATGACCAGTGGCGTGAGCACTTCATGAAGGTTTTTGACTCAAAATTCAGTAGTAGAAAACTCGGTGGAGAATGAATTTGTTGACATGGATCTGTCGACCGTCGAATGTTTGGACTGTGATATAACAGAAGAGGAAGTTGTGAAAAGTATAGGTAGGCTAAAACGAGGAAAGGCAGGAGGACCTGATGGAGTGTTGCCTGAGATGCTGAAGGAGGCAGGACAATATGTTGTTTCTTTTCTGACTGTCTTGTTTAATCGCATTTTAGTAGTTGCATCAGCCCTAAAATTATTGAAGTCATCAAAAGCCTGTATGACAAGGCTACCAGTGCAGTCCTCCACAACAGCGCCATCGGGAACTGGTTCAGAACAACAATCGGTGTGCGTCAAGGATGCCTCCTCTCTCCAACACTCTTCAACATCTTCCTAGAGCGCATCATGTCAGACAGACCATCACACAAGCCATTGGACAACACGATGACCTGCTCACAATGGTGAAAAAACGGAAACTCCGATGGTATGGCCACGTCACCAGATCATCAGGCCTTGCAAAGACTATTCTGCAAGGCACAGTGCAAGGAGGTAGAAGAAGAGGGAGACCGAAAAAGAGGTGGGAGGACAACATTCGAGAATGGACTGGTTTGACACTGAGCGAAGCCATCAGGGCTGCTGAGGACAGAGAAAGATGGAGTATGCTGGTTAAACGATCATCTGTGGTGCCCCTACGATCTTCGGGTTACGGGACAGGAAGAGTAGTTGCATGTATCCGAGTCCTTGGTCTCAGGCGATCATTGTCCCGATTCACAAGAAGGGTGACTTAAACGTTCCAGACAACTACAGAGGAATTTCATTACTGAGCATTTTAAGGAAATGCTACACTTTAAATTTAAACAACCGACTTTATACTTGGTTGGAGAGTCAAAACAAAATTCATCAGTCGCAAGCGGGATTCGGGAAAGACTATACCACAAGTGACCATGTGTTTACACTCTACGCTGCAACACAAAAGTATTTATCTAAAAGGGGTTGTCAACTGTATGTTTCTTTCATAGACTTGAAAAAAGCATTTGATTCGTTGGAGCGGAAGACATTACTAGAGGCAATGAGTAGGGCTGGCATGTCATCCAAATTTATCAGCGCTATCAGGGCAATTTATAAAACTGTATCTGCATGCGTACGAGTTTGTAACAGTAGTCTTACAGATATGTTCGACTGCCCGAAGGGAATTAAGCAAGGCTGTGTATTGAGCTTTAATCTGTTCTCGATCATTATAAATGAAGTAGCGGAACAGGTCTCTAGTTCTGGTAGACACGGCATCAAGCTGATGCCAGGACTGATAGAACTTTTCATTTTGCTATTTGCCGACGACATAGCACTCATGTCCTTTTCACCCACAGGTTTACAAAATCAAATCAACTTACTACACAGCATGTGCCAACAGTTGGACCTTGTCATAAATAGCGACAAAAGCAAGATCATGGTATTCAGGCATGGCGGATACTTGAGTAGGCATGAAAAGTGGTCTGTGGATGGTCAGTTTCTAGAGGTAGTAAATAGCTATAAGCTTATCTATCTTGGGTACAAATTCACGACAACTATGAGTAGTATGGAGGCTGCTGACATTTTGCTCTTAAAGGCAAGAAAGCTGTCCATGGGTTGCTCAGAGCTCAAAGTCAGCTTCAGCAAATGGACACGATATTGTTCTTTAAGATTTTTGACAAGATGGTGCAACCAGATCTTACTTACACAGCAGAAATATGGGGGTTACTGATTGACGCAGAAAAAGACCATAAGGAGAAGATTCACCTTCTGGCTTGCAAAAGAATCCTAAAGGTAACTCAGATCACCAAACAAACTAGTTTATGGAGACCTAGGAAGGCACCCTTTGACAATAACGCACAGCGTTATGGCCGTCAAGTTTTGGTTTAGACTGATCCATATGGAGAAAGTCCGACTGCCAAGGCAGGCATACGAAATATTAGTAACTCGGGACAGGAATGGCAAAACAAATTGGGTTTCGAAGGTGAAATCGCTATTGTATAAATCGGGGTTTGGACATGTATAGATAGCTACATCAAGGAATGGGTAACATGTCGAGTTTTCTGAAGGCTTTCAGGCAAAGACTCGGGGATATTTTCAGGAGTGCAGGTATAAATAGCAGTGATCGTTTTGATAAATACAGAGTTTTTAAACAAGGTTTGCATTTGGAGATGTACCTAGTTAGCATTCCAATTAAGGCGTTTTGAGACACACTTGTAAAAGTCAGATTGGGCATCAGTTCGTTAAGAGTACGTAAGAGAAGATACGCCAAATCTGAACAACAACCGGACAACAGCTGCCCGTTTTGCCCTGGTGTATTGGACGATGAACTGCACCTAATGTATAGTTGTAGTGAGTACAGTCAGCTGCGCCCAGCTCTCTTGCAGAAAGTTGAACAATACAATCAAAGACAACACTTGGCTAATTTGATGGGCACCAGTGATCTTGGAAAGGTTCGTCAGCTTGCGTGGTTCCTGTACAAGAGCCTCCAGAAGCACTATCAGCACTGTGGGTAGTGTGTGAACTTCAAATGAAGATAGCTGGAATTGAGAGAGAGAGAGAGAAAGAGAGAGAGAGAGAGAGAGAGAGAGAGAGAGAGAGAGAGAGAGAGAGAGAGAGAGAGAGAGAGGTTTGACGTTTGGACATCGTCCTTGTATTCACAAAAAAAACAACAACATACAAACAATAAAACAAACACAAATTCTTCGGGCCACCAGCCCCTAGAAAATATGGTTGGCCACGCGGTTGACAAAATTGTTGTACCTGATCGAGAGAGAGAGAGAGAGAGAGAGAGAGCGAGAGAGAGAGAGAGAGAGAGAGAGAGAGGCGAGAAAGAAACAAAATAAAACTTGAGAGAAGAGGGTGATGGCTGAAGAAAAGGTGGAAATGAAGTGACAATAAATCAGACAGAGATGAGTGAACATACAGAAAATGATAATAGGTGATATTAGGGAGAAAGGGGAAGGGGGGGGGGGGAGGAAAGAGAGAGAGAGAGAGAGAGAAACATTGGCATGTCAATTGCTTAATTAAATTAACGAGTAAAATATAATAATTATACATTAGCGATAATGCAATGGGAAAGTTAAAGGATTATATGACAACATTTCAGAGACAAAATGTAAATGGAATAAGATACGGTATGAATGAAGCCAGATTGCAATGCGCATGTTCTTCATATGCCTACATGTGTCATTTTGATTTTCATTTAAAGTTCCCTTGTTGATTGTGAAGAGGGCCAAAAGGCCATTCTTCATTATTAAAATGTCAAAGACTCTCTCTCTCTCTCTCTCTCTCTCTTTCTCTCTCTCTCTCTCTCTCCCTCTCTCTCTCTTTCTCTCTCTGTCACACAAACACACACACACACACACGCTCGTTTCCAATGAAGGAAGGGAGGCAATCGCGCCTAGGCGAAAGTCGATAAATAGTTCCGTCCCTTGATTGCGGGAGTGGCTCTTATCTACGATTAAAGAGAAGGTCTGCAGAGGGAGGGGAGGAGAGTAGGGTTGGGGGAAGGAGAGAGGAGGGGAAGGATGACTATAGAGTGCTAACAATGGTTGCTTTTCCTGCTGATGCTACCTTAACCACTAAATCTGGTTGTCACGAAATAACTGTAGGCAGCAGGTCTATTTTATTGCAGTTATTTTCCAAGCGCCAAAATTCACCTCTGTAGTTCAAGATATCTTCAAAATCGGCCATAGCTATGGGCGGTCTTAAACCAGCTAGAAACTCGTGTGCATGAGTGCCCGTAGCACTGCTATGAGCACAAGTATATTAACTAACAAGTTAGTATCTCTCTTCTATGTCTCTATCGACGTGCGCGTACAACCGGTTGCTTCCCTTTACATGCTTTGCGCTCCATAGAGCGTCGTCGGCCTGAAATAACTTTTTAGAAACTTCAAAACCCAGGGGAATTATGTGTAGGGAAATCCTTTTCTGAAATGACGTCGGCCAAATTCTTCTTTAGTTTCTTTGCTCGAGCAAAGGCAACCTCATAGGTATGGAGCTTTTCGTCCATTATAACTCCATCGCTGATAATACTGCTGACAAGTTTCTGCCTTTGTTCACTACCAGAAATATCAAAGAAAGTACAGCTACGCAAAGAAGGTTCATCTCGGCGAGTGCCTATATAAAGTTACAAAACGTAGCCACTCGTAGCGCCCCCCAGCGATTCTCGTGATAAATGATTCCAAGGGCGATAATTTGTTCTTAGCGCTATGCGATTCTGCTTTTTTTTTTTTGAAAGTAAGTTAGTAAGTGTCTGATTTTAATAATGTAAATACAGCTTGCCAACAAGTTGCTTGAATTATGCATTCAGCCGATTAAATTACCGTACCAATGCTGATGATTCAGTAGGCCTGTACTCGGCCTGTACTCATCCTAGATCCGTCAAAACTCAAACCCAAAAGTAAGCTTGAATACCGGTAATAGCTTTTCTGAACATTGCTTGATTTAGCATTTCCAGTTAATAACTGTGTTCCAATCTACTGTTTATCTCATTTACACTGCACTTCTGATTTTAATCGCTGCTAACCTACTGTTAGGCTCTCATCTTAAAATTATATTTACTGCTTTCGTTTCGATCAACTGTGTAAATAAGCCTATAAATTATTAGGCCTACTGTTTATCATCATCATTTTCATCATCATCATCATCATCATTATGGTTTAATAAGGCTATCTCTATAATAGAACTGTAGTTGCAAAAGGAAATTTGATAGGTTAAGATAGACTAAAGAAAAAGAACAGACATGTGTGTGTATGTGTATATGTATATATTGCACAATGTTAATATTCTTCTGCCAAATTTAACTCTGAAATTTACTCGCACAGGGATAGGCTTATATAAGCATGCTTGTTGCTTGTCCCTGCTGCTTGTGATGTATATATTTTATATGTATTCTGAAGAAATAAATAATATATAAACCAACAGACATCAAGACTATAGAAGTAGAGAAATAAAGCAATGCAACAAGAAGAGTGAACAGTGAAGCTTTTAAAGAAAACACATTTAACGTTTAAAAGCATTATTTTTTTTGCATGAATCATTACATTGGAAATTGCACCTAGATAAGACCAAAAAGTGCAACAATAAAAATAGTCAAATAAGAAATATTTGTAGTCATTTATAATATTAGATCTGTACATTGCAGCAGGCTGCATCAATTATGTTACTTTATTGTTAAACCATCATGCATTTATAAAAGCTGAAAAAAATAGCTTCAAACATTTGTGTTTCTTTTTCTGACATTTAATATGAATATTATAGCAACAAAAAGCAACAATGATGACTCTCTCTCTCTCTCTCTCTCTCTCTCTCTCTCTCTCTCTCTCTCTCTCTCTCTCATATAAAGGAAACTTCAGCAATTATCATTTTTTGTAAAGTACTGTCATTTCAATAAATGTATGTTTAAAATAATGAAAAGGGTAAGAATGTTAGGTTTTTATAATTAAATCTGTTGTTTACTTTTTGTTTAGCAAGATTAAGACATACCTACAAAGAAACAGAAGTTTTGCAAGACAAAACAAATACAATTAACCCTTTTCCTGTCTGCTTAAACCAAATGTAATGGAAAGGGAATACAGTCACACAGAAAATGGTATTTTACATTTGAAAGATTTAAAAAATCACATTTGGTATTTTTTCTGCATACATTTCACATGCAACAACAACAAAATCTGATAATACTAGACAATTAACTAGTAGCATTATACATTAAAAGGATAATAATTAATAGTTTTTGCTCTTGGATTTTTATTCTTAGATGCATTTATGAAGAATTATTTGCTTAAAAATTACTTCTTTTTTTTTTAATAGTTTTTCTTTACAAGACAACACATCCAGTCAATGAGTCATGCAATAATATTTCATTAGGCCTACTATTTTTTCTTTTTCTTTTTTTTTTAAATTACTCTTAAGCAGCAATTAAAACTACGCCTTCCCCTCCCCCCCTCCCCTCATCTTCCATTTGTAAGAAATTGGGATATGATAAATTTCAGTATCAACAAAGAAAATACAGTTTACATCGAGTGGTAGATCTAGATCAACGTTGTTAGATTTGGTTATAATTATGTTTGAGTCTTCCTTTGGAAAATTAAAAAACGAAAGTCCGGGGCACTTGTATCGTCCATTTGTGCAGTTAAAAGCGCTGCAGTGTTGCCCACCAGGACGGATTCTAGGTTTGTTTACTTGATTTGATACGCTTTCCTCCATTGCTAAGCGCTAAGGCCGAAGCGAGTTATCACTTATTCCGCTAGTTGGCGCTCGCAACTTCCGTTTCGCAGTAAGAGTCGAAATGAACCTTCTTTGCGTAGCTGTACTTTCTTTGGAAATATGCAGTTCCTCTCCCAACTTTCGTTTCATTTCAGCCAGCACATCTTCGCGAGAAATGGCGACCATGACGGTTACTTCCCTTGAACAAATTTCCCAGAATTCTCTATTCTATTTTTAGGTTTGAGATATCCCCGTCTCAGCTTGTGGCTAAAACCAAGGGCAACGGGACCACCGCACGTCGACTGGGGGCAATACGAGATACTAACTTGTTAGTTGATATACTTGTGCTATGAGCGATAGATAAATGTGACGGAGCGTGGTATTTTTAGCCCGCATCAAGGATTACCCTCTGCTTTTGATTTTAACCAATGGGAGCTTTGAAAATACGTACGTACGTCACCTCCACACCATGAGACTGTAGGGTCAGCATCCTTATGTCACCGCCCGCGTAATAGAGCGTACCGGTTTGCGGGCATGCGCAGTGAGAGCATAGCAACCACAGCCTGCCTGATCGCTTGCCTCACATGAAGTGGACAACATGGCGGCTGTCACGTCCCCCGAGCGGGTTCAGTGACGTCAGCTCAAAAGCGAGTGAAAAGGAATAAAACTCAAACAAAATAAACTAACACAAAATGCCAGAATACAGTCACACTCTTTTATTCTACAATCAACATACAAACACAGGACAAATGGGAACTAACCTTCCCCCAACCCCTAAATAGACCCCCGTCCCAATACTAACTAACAATTACCTCCCCTTGCAACAAACCCCAAACAGAACTAAACAACAGCAGTTTCTTTACAAAGTGTATACAGGAAAATCAAAATCAACAAATCAATTCAAAATGCAAGTCTTCAAATAATAGGCAATGGCGTTGAATCAGAAACTATTAGCTAGGCAAAGATGTGGCACAGAAGTAATGTCTCAATGTTCTTGTTAAGTAGCTCAGAGAGCTAACAGTCTCTTTCACAAAGTGGATGATTCTTCTAACTAAATGGATATGTTTTTAGGTGCGTGTAATGTGAGTCTGTGTGTGCATGAATTAGGTATGAAAACCTCCTGGAAATGTGTTGCCTCGATACATAGGCAAAACCTGCGGCAGTGTAAGAAAATCACCACAACACTACTCTGTTGTAGAGGCAAAGGTACATCCAGGGCTGGCTAGGACCCAGTCAGCGGCAACAACATCAACATCAGTACAGCACAACAGGCACATCAAAGGCAACAGCGTGGAAATAATGCGCAGAAATAAACACGTAGAAGAAATAATCATCATCAGCCCACACCTGTTGACATATACATAGTCTTAACAATATGCCCACCAAACAATAAACACTACATAATATAACATAACACGCCGTCCTCCGTCCGCCATCTTGACCTGTATAGTTATGAATATTATAATAATAATACAAGATACTATACACACGTTTCAATAATATAAATCACCCTTTGATGCTAAATAATTCGCATCTTCTTTACACACCAATGTTTATATAAATATACATAATTATCGCAACCGCACTACAATCTCACAGTCCTGATTCATTCCGCCCTCCTTCATCACCACCGTCACCCCCAACAATTATAGCACATCACGATTACCTCCCTTCATCCATACGGTAAACATGCTTCCTCCATAATCATCACCGCATCTTTCTTCAGTATACTACATTCTATCGCTCTCTCCCTACATACACCCTCACTCTCTCTCTCTCCCTCTCTATATTCCCCATCGTCGCCTTTGACCCACTTCCATAACAACAACAGCAACGACATTTCCCCATCACATATACAATAAGAAAATCATAAGAAAATCATATAAAATCAACAAAATTCATTACACATCCTAAAATACATCCCCTTCCCCACACTCATTACCACTCATACACGTACGCAGTTCTCGGAGCGCGCCACTAGAGAATTGAATGACAGGGTTTGCTTACCTTACAGGCCTCGGCTTGTGACGCCCCTTACCCCAACACCACAACACGACAACACTGTCACAACACTGTCACAACACAATGGATTAGTCTTTTGAGAGTCTCTTTCTCTTGCTCTTGCACGTTATTTCACTGTCCAAATAACATTTATTCTGAGGATGAGGACACCTTAGCTCTGCTACAGACACTAAGTCTTGGTGGGTGTTCAATCGAGAACCACACGCACCTTAAGTATGGAACTCTACACTCACTGGCGAATGGCAGTTACCATCTTCCTTGGAATTCTAAACATCCTTATCCCGACGAGGGCATAAGACCTTGGGTGGCTATAAAACAATACACACACCCTTCCAACAGTACCCTACACTACGATGACCTCTGTCACAGGGTTGCTGCCTCGTTAGAATTCCTTCCTCACGCAATAGCATCTCAAACCACTCTGCCCTTCAAAATCTGCGCCGGCCACAAGCAAAACAGTCGAGCTCTCGTCAGTATGCACGTTCTTTATTACGCGTACCCCTATTCGAAATTGGCCGACTCCCTGTCTTCTACGAATCGCACGGACTCTACGAACTGCACTTTCATACGCAAAAGTAAATCGGTCACGCTATTCTATGTACAGCAGATATACGGAGAAGTGTAACTTCGTAAAAAGTGTATCTCTCCCTACCATCTGAAAACTCGTGTCGTCACACAACCCCCCCCCAGTTCTTAACACCTTGAAGAACCTTAACTACGACGCGAATTTTCAATACCCCCTATGCTACCTACTGAGCGTTTCTGCTGAGGAAATCTGCTGGAACGTTGTCCTTCCCAGAAATGTGCTCCACAGACATTGAGAAAGGTTGCAGCTGAAGTGCCCATCTCATCAGTCGGCTGTTGGTGTTCTTCACTTGCTGTAGGTACTGCAGTGGCATATGGTCAGTCTGCACTACGAAAGTACGTCCGTACAGGTATTGACTGAACTTCTGCACACCCCACACCAACGCTAGACACTCCCTCTCAATGGTCGAATAGTTTCTCTCGGGTTTCGACAGTTTCTTGCTTGCACACGCAATAGGCTGTAGACCCTGTCCCCTGTCCTGGCTCAAAATGGCCCCTACTCCGTCCTCCGACGCATCTGTCTGTAGCACAAACGGTAGGGTGAAGTCCGGCAGACAGCACACAGGGTCAGAGCACAGCTTCTCCTTCAGTGTGCAAAATGCAGCTTCGCATGCTTCGGTCCATTGTACCGCCCCTGGCTTGCCTCCCTTGGTCAGATCGTGTAGTGGTGAAGCAATCGCTGAAAAGTTGGGTACGAACCGCCTGTAGTATCCGGCTAAACCCAAAAATGAGCGCACTTGCCGCTTGGTCGTTGGTCGTGGTGCATCTCGGATTCTCTCCATCTTTGACACCGCAGGACGAATTTCTCCCTGTCCAACCACGTGCCCAAGATACTCTACTCTTCGGAAACCCAGGTAACACTTTGACGGTTTGGCGGATAGCTGCACCTCACGCAACCTAAGGAAAAGACGTGCCAAGCATTCCAGGTGTCTCTGCTTGGTAATGGTGGCTACCAACAAGTCGTCAACAAAATTGTCGATCTCCGACATCCCCAGGGGTGCTAATAACTTCCGCATCATGCGAGAAAAGACTGCTCCCGCCGTCTTCAGCCCAAATGGCATTACGGTCCACTGAAATTGTCCCTCTGGCGTTGTAAATGCCGTCTTCGCTTTATCTCCCTTGTTCATAGGCACTTGCCAGTAACCTTTAGTCAAGTCGATCTTGGTGAGATACTTGGCCCCTGACAGTTTGGAAAACAAGTAGTCGATGTTCGGCAATGGTTCCGCATCGAATACGACGTGCTTGTTTAACTTCCGGAAATCAACGCAGAAACGCATCGTGCCCTCCTTCTTCTTTACTAATACGATGGGCGAGCTGTATGGCGAACTGGCCCTCTCAATGACGCCCATCGCTAGCATCGCTTCCACTTCCTTCTTGATGGTCTCGTGATGCGAATGGGGAAGTGGGTACTGCCGCGTCCTCACTGGAATGTCGCTGTCCACACGTATTTCGCACACGTCCAGAGTAGTGCGTAGTGGCAAGTCGGTTAGGACATCCTCAAACTGCCACACCAGCTCCTGCAATTCTTCCCGTATTTCTGGGCAGTTGTCGTCCATCTTCACGTCGCGGGGCGTCTCTGATGCTGTCAAGGTGATTACGGGAATATCCCCAAACACCGGCATAGTTTCCTCCTCCTCTACTCCCTCGTCGTTTACGACGATCGTGGCCACCGTCGCTCTGGTATGGAATTTCTTCAGGAGATTGGCGTGGTATAGTTTACTTTTCCCACGCATCCTGATCCGGTAGTCGCACTCTCCCACACGTTCGATCACCTCGTACGGTCCTCGCCATGCTAGCTGCAACTTGTTGTGTTTCTCTGGTAGCAGCAGCAACACTTGATCCCCCGCGTTGAACAAACGCCGTTTCGCCTTCTTATCGAAGTGCCGCTTCTGCTTGGCTGACGCGGTTCTGAGGTTTCCTTGTGCCAACTTACAGGTTTCCTCGATGCGATTACGCAAATCCACCACGTACTGGCTACTCAATTTCACCTCTTCCTCTTGTATTTCCTTGGTCCAGAGGTCTCGCAATACAGCCATCGGTCCCCGCACGGTCTTTCCATATAGGAGCTCGAAGGGAGAGAACCCTGTAGACTCCTGTGCTACTTCTCGGTATGCAAATAGTAGCGCTGGAATGTAGCGGTCCCACGCTGTAGGTTGCTCTGTGGCTAACTTCTTGAGCATGGACACTAGCGTCCCGTTGAATCGCTCAACCAGTCCGTTGCACTGTGGATGATACGGTGTGGTGGCTTTCCCGTGGATCGACAGTAGTCTGTTCATCTCCCGCATGACTTCAGACATGAATTGCGTCCCTTGATCTGTCAAAATTTCCCTAGGAACGCCCACCCTCGACCAAATTTCCCACAGCGCTTCTGCCACCCTCTCTGCCTCTATGCCCTTGAGCGGTACAGCCTCGGGATAGCGTGTGGCATAGTCTACTACCACTAGGATGTACATGTTACCCCGATCTGACTTGGGTTTGATGGGTCCCACAATGTCTACCGCCACCCTCTGAAATGGCTCGTCCACCACCGGAAGTTGCTGTAGTGGTACCTTCCTCACCCGTCCCCTCGGTACTACCTTCTGACATTCTGGACAACTGGCGCAATACCTCCGTACTTCGGCACACATTCCCGGCCAATAGAACGTTCCCCAGATCCGCTCCCTGGTACGTTTCCCTCCCAAATGCCCAGCCATGGGTGGATCATGAGCCAACTGAAGGATCCCCCCCCTCAACTGTTTCGGGACTACCAGTTGCGTGACCTGGCTACCTCTCTTCGTGTGTACCCGGTACAACACCCCCTTCTTCTTGCGAAACTCAGCTGACGCCCTACCTGACGCTATCGCCCCTCCACTCTGTGCCAACGTTCTCGCCTTCGCGAGCGTCTCGTCGGTCTCTTGCATCCTGATTAACTCTGGGGTGCTAACAGAGATCTGGGATGGTTCGACCACTGCTAAGGGTACCTCCCTCTTCTTCTCGGCCTTCACCTGCGCCCGAGTCTGCACTGCTGCAGCCATCGCGCACTCACCTCCGAACAAGGAAACAGGGCTCCTTTCCCCGCTATCAAACGTCACCCAGTTACCCAGGATGATATCGGGCCCGTCCTCGAAAACCACCAGCTCTACTCTCCCCCTGACCAGCGCACAATCCAACTCCACCCAAGCTGTAGGTAGCAGACCCACGTTCGACCGATTCGCCAAGCAAATCTCGACAGTCCGACCCGTCAAATCAGCTGGTTTGACTAACCTGCTCGCGACTGCCCCTATCTCCGCCCCCGTATCTCTCAATACTCGAACGTCCTGCCCGTTCGCCCTACCTTGGCCCCATGGATCATAAGGTTTGATTGCACACACGCTAGCCCGAGGTGCGGTCTCTGTGGAAATAGTCCGTCCCACTGTAACCTGGCCTACTGTCTGAGGTTTGACCTTGCAGTCCCTGACCACATGCTTCTCCGACCCACATCGGTAGCAACGACGTACCCCACTACCCCCTTCTGTCCTCCCTACCTTCTGACCCTGACTTCCCCGGTTGCTAGGTTGCTGAGGAGCCTCCGGTCGTCTGGGAAAACTGCGTCTCTGACTGGGTAGTACGGGTGCCGGTGCTGATGCTGCCCGCTTGGCATCTACCACACGCTGCGCCAACTCTGCTGCGGCATGGCTAGTCTCAGGTAAATTCTCCCTCACGTAGATCTCTAGCTCGGTAGTCATAATGGAGAAAAGCTGCTCACCAATGAAGGTGTCTAGTACCTGCTCTACGTCGGTGATGTCTTTGCCGGCGAGCGAAAACCACTTCTTCACTAACGACCCTAGCCTTACTACTAGCTGAGGAAACGTCTCTGCAGCTTCCTTCTTGGCCTCTCGAAACTGCCTACGATAGTAGTCGGCGTCCTTCCTGAAGCGTTTCAACAGCGCGTTCCTCACAATGTCGAAATCCTGGGCTTGCTCAGGCGTTAGACGAAGGTACGTATCCCGGGCTTCCCCTTGTAACAAAGGCGCTAGCCTAACCGCCCATACCTCCCTCCTCCAACCCTGAATCTCTGCCACCCGTTCGAACATCTGGAGGTAGGCCTCCACATCCTCCCTCTCCTCCAAGGGTTTCAACTTGACTGAGTATGCTGCCCCTCTATCTCTAGCCCTATTCTCCCTCTGATCAGCTCGGTCTTCATCTCTGGCTCTACGTTCCTCCTCTAGCCTCATCTCAAACATCCTCCTTTCCTCTTCCTTAGCCTCTCTCTCTTCTCGCTTCTCAACTTCTATCCTCTGCTCCAACCGACGTCGGTCTTCCCTCTCAGCCTCTAATCTAGCTTCCAATCTAGCTTCTAGACGTCGACGCTCATCTTCTCTTTCTTTCTTTTCTTCCTCCCTAACTATCCTCTCTGCTGCCTCCTTCCTCATTCTCTCCCTCTTCTCTTCCTCCTTCTCCCTCCGCTCTTCCTCCCTGGCTACCCGGTCGGCTTCCAATCTAGCCTCCAGAAGCTTCTTCTCATCCTCCCTCCTCATCTCACTAACCACATAGTGCGCTAACGCTCCGTCTCGGAAACCCAGACTTTCCCCAATCTGTCTAAATCTCTCACTATCACTGAGCGCGACCTCGACTTTGCTCTGTGCACCGGGCGATTTGGCATACATCTTAGGCACAGTGGTCTGAGTACTCACTGCGTAAGGTTCCTCCAACAACCCTGTCACTGAGCCGTCATCACCGAAGTCCTGCTCCTCCTGCTCGGCCTCCTCCTTACGAGTCCTAGCGTCGCGGCGCATCGCGGCTCGAGCATCCCGCGTAGCCATGTCGGAAAAGAAGGGAAGAACAGATGTTAGTATACACAAAACAAATAACACTTAACTAATACAAACACCTAACAGAATGAATACGCAACACAACAGTCACAGGAGCCGAGGAATCGTTCACCGTCGTACCCCTGAAGGCGAGCAAGTGAACCCTGCAACCCAATTCCCCGTTAATGCTGCACTCCGAGTGTGTTCCCTAGTGCAATACACCCACACTCCCGCCAACCGCCCGCTGCGTACCCTTTCACACAACAACTCAAACACACAACATACACCTCTGGCAATACCCTAACAAAAAAAAATGAGTTTATCCCACTTCTGACACCAAAATGTCACGTCCCCCGAGCGGGTTCAGTGACGTCAGCTCAAAAGCGAGTGAAAAGGAATAAAACTCAAACAAAATAAACTAACACAAAATGCCAGAATACAGTCACACTCTTTTATTCTACAATCAACATACAAACACAGGACAAATGGGAACTAACCTTCCCCCAACCCCTAAATAGACCCCCGTCCCAATACTAACTAACAATTACCTCCCCTTGCAACAAACCCCAAACAGAACTAAACAACAGCAGTTTCTTTACAAAGTGTATACAGGAAAATCAAAATCAACAAATCAATTCAAAATGCAAGTCTTCAAATAATAGGCAATGGCGTTGAATCAGAAACTATTAGCTAGGCAAAGCTGTGGCACAGAAGTAATGTCTCAATGTTCTTGTTAAGTAGCTCAGAGAGCTAACAGTCTCTTTCACAAAGTGGATGATTCTTCTAACTAAATGGATATGTTTTTAGGTGCGTGTAATGTGAGTCTGTGTGTGCATGAATTAGGTATGAAAACCTCCTGGAAATGTGTTGCCTCGATACATAGGCAAAACCTGCGGCAGTGTAAGAAAATCACCACAACACTACTCTGTTGTAGAGGCAAAGGTACATCCAGGGCTGGCTAGGACCCAGTCAGCGGCAACAACATCAACATCAGTACAGCACAACAGGCACATCAAAGGCAACAGCGTGGAAATAATGCGCAGAAATAAACACGTAGAAGAAATAATCATCATCAGCCCACACCTGTTGACATATACATAGTCTTAACAATATGCCCACCAAACAATAAACACTACATAATATAACATAACACGCCGTCCTCCGTCCGCCATCTTGACCTGTATAGTTATGAATATTATAATAATAATACAAGATACTATACACACGTTTCAATAATATAAATCACCCTTTGATGCTAAATAATTCGCATCTTCTTTACACACCAATGTTTATATAAATATACATAATTATCGCAACCGCACTACAATCTCACAGTCCTGATTCATTCCGCCCTCCTTCATCACCACCGTCACCCCCAACAATTATAGCACATCACGATTACCTCCCTTCATCCATACGGTAAACATGCTTCCTCCATAATCATCACCCCATCTTTCTTCAGTATACTACATTCTATCGCTCTCTCCCTACATACACCCTCACTCTCTCTCTCTCCCTCTCTATATTCCCCATCGTCGCCTTTGACCCACTTCCATAACAACAACAGCAACGACATTTCCCCCATCACATATACAATAAGAAAATCATAAGAAAATCATATAAAATCAACAAAATTCATTACACATCCTAAAATACATCCCCTTCCCCACACTCATTACCACTCATACACGTACGCAGTTCTCGGAGCGCGCCACTAGAGAATTGAATGACAGGGTTTGCTTACCTTACAGGCCTCGGCTTGTGACGCCCCTTACCCCAACACCACAACACGACAACACTGTCACAACACTGTCACAACACAATGGATTAGTCTTTTGAGAGTCTCTTTCTCTTGCTCTTGCACGTTATTTCACTGTCCAAATAACATTTATTCTGAGGATGAGGACACCTTAGCTCTGCTACAGACACTAAGTCTTGGTGGGTGTTCAATCGAGAACCACACGCACCTTAAGTATGGAACTCTACACTCACTGGCGAATGGCAGTTACCATCTTCCTTGGAATTCTAAACATCCTTATCCCGACGAGGGCATAAGACCTTGGGTGGCTATAAAACAATACACACACCCTTCCAACAGTACCCTACACTACGATGACCTCTGTCACAGGGTTGCTGCCTCGTTAGAATTCCTTCCTCACGCAATAGCATCTCAAACCACTCTGCCCTTCAAAATCTGCGCCGGCCACAAGCAAAACAGTCGAGCTCTCGTCAGTATGCACGTTCTTTATTACGCGTACCCCTATTCGAAATTGGCCGACTCCCTGTCTTCTACGAATCGCACGGACTCTACGAACTGCACTTTCATACGCAAAAGTAAATCGGTCACGCTATTCTATGTACAGCAGATATACGGAGAAGTGTAACTTCGTAAAAAGTGTATCTCTCCCTACCATCTGAAAACTCGTGTCGTCACAGCGGCAATTAGTGATGCTTGCGCGAAGGATAGCATCGATTGCATCCCAAATTCAGTATCTCCCTAACTTCACATCGTTGTCAAAAACTGTGCAATAGTGGGGGATGAACAAATTAAAATCTCAGTTCATCGACGATGTTCCGAGTTTTCAAGGATGGATCGACAGAAACTGTGGAAGTAGCTGCAATTAATGTTACAGATCTATGCAGAAATCTTGCCGACCCACACAAACTCTCATCGAGATCAACATCAGAAAGGAGTGTATTTCCGAGGCCATGTGCGATTGCAAAGCAGGGTAAGTTTATCATGTTCTTTTTTAAAAAAATATATATTTTCGAAATTTATTATACATAATTTTAGTTGTATAATCCTAGTAGTTAATTGCGCCATTTTCACTGTTTTATCTGCGTGTTCAGTACCAACAGAACAGGACAGAACACAATAGTGTTACACATTTTGTTGAAGCTAGTATATCGTCCATTTTATAACATTCTTGAATGCACAATAAATAGTGGGTGAGAGAGAGAGAGAGAGAGAGAGAGAGAGAGAGAGAGAGAGAGAGAGAGGGAGAGAGAGAGAGAGAGAGAGAAAACAAAAAATGCATACATGTGCTATGGATTTTTTAATTTTTTTTAATTTTTTTTCCAGTTTGGATGGTCACTGCTCCCACATTATCGGGCTTCTGAAGACTCTGCAATACTTCAAATTGCAGAACTTTACTCATGTCACTGATATGTTGAGCTGCACAAGTATGCCTCAAGCGTGGGGGGTGGCAGCACTAAGAGGCAGCAAAATCTCACCTGTCCCAATCAACCACCTAGTGCTATCACGCCCAGTTGACAAGAGGAAGAGGAAACCAATCATGTGTCAGGTTGACATTAACAGCAAGTAAGCACCTCATCTTATCAATTTAAAACAAATGTAGGTCTAAGTAACATTAATTGTTTAAAATTAGTTTTTCCATTATGTTTTGTGTGTAAACAACTCAGATAATTACCAGTCCTTAACAGTTTCATTTAGTACTGAAGGAGAAAAACATTCATCCATCAATTCAGTACTAAAGGCAACACACACAAATCAATTCAAGGGTCAATTTCTTCTTTGCATCATTCAGTGGAGTTTCAACAATTCATTCATGTGCCACAAACATTGCTCAATATTGTAACAAATAACTCATTCAGCTACACATGTTATACAAAAATGTTACATTTGTGCTGGGTACCAAAGGTGACACAAGATGAAATTTCAGTTGAAGTCTCCCGCTGGCACACCTTTATCATACCTGAGAAAAAAAATCAGTGACAGTGTTAAGTCATATTTCTTGACATAGACAAAATGGTTAACTTGCTTTGCGATTAATATTCAATTCAGAATTAAACAAAACACACCTTTGACATAAACAGAATGTTTAACCTGCTTTGTCAGTTTGTAATGATTATTACACTGTGATTGAAATAAGCCATATTTCTTTAAGCAAACAAATGTTTTTAACTTGCTTTTGTTCATATTGCTTTGAGATGGTTATTACTTTGACACTAGTCACATTTCTTGACATGAACAGAATGTCAAACTTGATTTGTGATGATTAATAAATTGTGGGAATGATTGACACTACAGGTAGTCTTATTTCTTGACATAAACAGAATGTTTAACTTGATTTGTGATGATTGCTTTGTGATGATTAATAAATTGTGAGAATGATTGACAATACATGTAGTCTTATTTCTTGACATGGAGAGAATGCTTAACTTGCTTTGTGATGATTATTAAATTGTGGAATGATTGACAATATAGTCACATTTCTTGGCAAGGGCAGAATGTTTTGTGTTGATTATTCAAGCATGGTGACCATTGAAACTATTATTGTTAGTGTCTATTATTCCCAAGTACATGAATCATGGAAACTGTTATTGTTAGTGTCTATTATTTCCAAGTACAAAAAAAGAAAAAAAAATAGTGTATGATATCAGGGGGGAAAAAAAGTTCAAATATGTCCAGTACATTTGGACAAGTTTCTGTTGTGTGTTAAATGTAATTTTTGATACCATGATTATGGGAAAAAAAAACACTTACACAAAAAAATATTTGGTAACAGGGTGTTTGGTTTGTTTAGAATTTGCAGAATCCGTAGGACATGGAATGTATCTTTTTTTTTTTGTTTTTTGCTAGTGGTCTCTTGGCTTTATGGATAGAAGACCCATCTGCATGAATTGGGTAGGGGTGAAGATCACTAGGTCCCCCATCTATGAAATGCTGGAATAATTTTTTTTTTAAATACTCAAAAACATAGTGTTTTGAAAAATATGCCTGCCATATGTACCTGTGTGATTTTCTATCTATCTCTCATTTTAGCGTGTGGTCACTGTGTGTGTTTTTGTGTGTGTGTGTGTGTGTGTGTGTGTGTGTTCTGCTTTATTTACATGTATACTGCTCAAAACAATTGAAGAGCCACCTTTGTTTTTTGGTCACTTATGAACTTGGTAAAATATCGAAGTATTTTGAATTGTTCAAAATATCTTTTTGGTCTGTTTGCATGCAGCATTGAAGAGTCAACGTGAAAGTGAAAAAAAAATGAGTTGAATTTGTTGTCAGCAACCTTCTTTTATCAGGTAAATTAGCACTTCAGGCACGTGAAAAATGCTGCCAGTTTAAGCGTTTCCATATGAATTAGCATAAATAATGGACAAAAACCCTGCTTTGCACAGTAAAGCCATGCCAGTAGAGAACACAAATCAGTGATTGTCGTCAGTGTAATGGGTATAAATGTTACAATTTTTCCAACTTGGTTAACCATGCCCCCAAGACGACGTCTGAGTGAAGCAGACCAGGGTCGGGCTCTTGCCTGGCTTGAAGAAGGTGTTGGGGTGCGAGAGACTGGCCGCCGACTAGGAGTACACCATGCAGTCATACAAAGGCTGAGAAATCGTTTCAACGACACGGGAACGACCGCCGAACGAGAAAGGCCTGGACGTCCTCGATGCACCACCAGACAGCAGGACAGATATCTGGTTGTGTCCGCCCTACGGGAAAGAAGAGCCACTGCCAACAACCTCCGGGGCCAGCTGCGTGTAGCCGCTAACATTACTGTTTCAGACCAGACAGTACGGAACCACCTGAGAGAAGCGAACCTCCGCGCCAGGCGTCCAGCAGTACGGCTAATCCTGACGCCTGCCCACCGCGCAGCGCGCCTGGCATGGGCCAGGGCTCACGTGGGGTGGACCAGACAGCAGGGGGCGGCGGTCCTCTTTTCTGACGAATCGCGCTTCACTAGGTCCTTCCATGACGGCAGAAATCGGGTTTGGAGGCGAGAAGGCGAGCGCTACCACGACGCGACTGTTATGGAGCGCGACAGATACGGTGGAGGGTCCATCATGGTGTGGGGTGGAATGGGAAGGGCCCACAGAACACCTCTTCACAGAGTTGAGGGCAACATGACTGGCGTCGGCTACAGGGACAACATCCTGGAGCCCATCGTCATCCCCGCTTTGCAAGCCATGGGCGCCGGCGCCATTTTCCAGGATGACAATGCGCGGCCGCACCGAGCCAGGGTGGTTAACGAGTTCCTCCAGCAGCAGAGGGTCAACCGCCTGCAGTGGCCAGCATGCTCACCTGACCTCAACCCAGTAGAGCACCTCTGGGACGAGCTGAGCCGCCGAGTTCGGGCAAACCATCCCCCAGCCTTGAACCTGGATCACCTCTTCGGGATGCTCGAACAAGAGTGGCACAACATCCCTCAAATGACTCTGAGAAGGCTTGGGGAGTCCATGAGACAAAGATGCCTGGATTGCATTCGAGCACACGGTGGACACACGCAATATTGACTGTTTTCTTCATTATCCAAATGTATAGAATTGTGAAAACTGGGGTTATTTGTTTTAAGCCCAAAAAAGATGTAAATGAAATGATTTTTTCTTTTTCATTTTAGTAATGTAATGTTGTTCAATAATAAATGTTTCCATCTAAACCATTTTTTGCAAGTTTTTTTTGTTCCGGTAAGTTATACATTTAATTTATTCCTCTGGCTCTTCAATTGTTTTGAGCAGTATATAACACATACTTTAAATTGGCAAAATATGAAATGTCCTATCTCAGGTAAAAGGCTAGTAACAGCAAATGGTGTATAGTTTATAAGTAGCCAACAAACTACAGTAAAAGTAATAAAACATTCAGCTATTTTCCCACTTTTCTCCAAAATGAAAGCAACAACCCTAACAAAACAACAATAAAAGCAGGCTAACTGAGCATTTCATGAATCAAACCATTACCTTCACCCAACATCTTGATTCATAAGGAGAGAAAAAGGCACAACATTACAGCTTAAAAAGATGCAATAGTAGTGGTATAAATTTGTAACTAATTATACAAAGAGCAAAAGTTAAAAAAAATAGGTGTACTTACCCTACTGCAAACGCCTCGATTCTTTTGCTTGTTTCTATCTTCTAAGATGCTGACATTAATTTTTTTTTAAAAATAGTAAAATTTACGTCCCCGGACGCAAACTTGTTTTTTCCAACCTAGTTCCAGTCATTCGCCCAAAAAGGCAATCACCGAAGTCGAACGAAGCTCTCCGATGTGTTCCGAAATGATGCTTGCATGACTACGACTAGCTGACATTAAAAATGATCGCTGTTGCTTCTAATTCTGTTCGATTTACACAGATTTAGCATTTCGCAACGGTATACTTTGTTAATATGAGCATAATATGAGCATAATTATTATCGACCATATTTAATAGTTGCGCTCCTTGATTTGCATTTTGTTAGTTCTCAGCAGTAAAGGCTAATAATAGCATTGCCCATTTCCTGCCTAGAACCAAGTAGACGCTGTTATATAGTATACATAGGCTTAATCTACATTATTATATTATAAGTCAGTCTCCGCGCAGCGAAGAAGCTCACTAGCTGCATATAATTATTAGACCTGTATTGTTTGTTTTATACGTAAATAAATGTATAAACTATATCTATTCTAATTGATAATATTTAGGCCTATACTTTATAATATTCGAATCTTGAAATTTCCGGAGAAGGACGAATAGGCTAAGCGAATTTTTTTTTAATAACTCGAGATCAGAGTTAAATTAATAGTTAGTTATTCATTGCTTACAGGGTCCAGCGGACTGCAAAGAGTCGAATCAGAACCACAAAATCAAGACAACTCGAGATCAGAGTTAAATTAAAAGCTTATTAGTTATTCATTGCTTACAGAGTCCAGCGGACTGCAAAGAGCCGAATCAGGACCACAAAATCGAGACCACAACTTAGCAAGTAGTAGTAGTAGTAAAGAGCCGAATCAGGACCACAAAATCGAGACCACAACTTAGCAAGTAGTAGTAGTAGTAGTAGTAGTATAGTTATTTAGTTAAATCTTTAATTTATTTATTTGTTTTGTTTGTGTGTTATTATTATTATTATTATTATTATTATTATTATTATTATTATTATTATTATTATTATTAGTTTCTTTTTATTATTATTATTATTATTATTATTATTATTATTATTATTATTATTATTATTATTATTATTATTATTATTATTATTATAATTCCTACTTTAAAAAAAAAATAAAAAAGAATAGTGTGCTGCTGTGCGTGCTCAATGGTGTAAATTATGGTCAGTGACGTTTTGTTTGTTTTTGCTGAAGTTGGGTGTAACCCGAAATATTGAGATGGTGGTGTTACTGGTTATTTTTCCTTATAGATTTAACAAAGTTTTCAGATGATTTATAAATTTCCGCCCGCCACGCAACATTTTTTTTAATACTTGTTTCTCATTAAAATACATATAATTGAAATACATATAACAAATTTACTGTATCAGTTAAAAAGAATAATATTAGTTTAAAAAATAATTGCTTTGGTGCTTGCAATAAAAAATATCACTGTTTTTTGAGACCATTATAAACTTGCTTTGCCTTGTTGTACTGAAGTGACACCAACGTCTCCATAGCGCTTTGAAATTTTGTCATGGTTTTATTGTTGATATAGATGTGAAATCGTTGTATGTGTGCTTTTTATGTGTTATGTATTACTTTTACTCCTTATTACTAATTGTGTCAGTATATTATTCATCATAAAATAATAATAATAATACTAACTGCTTCAAAATGCAAATCTCGACTTGAGCTTGAAGCGGTGCAGATCGAAATAGAATTAGATCTAGCAGCGGCTTTTTTTATGCACGGATGTTTCACCACAGGCGCTGAAGTCTTTTCTTTTGTCTTTGTAAACTCCTAAATACGTACGTAGTATAGTATGTAATTGAGGCCTACGAAAGACGAGACTTCCAAGCCTGTGGTTTCACGTAGTCCTGCCAGCATTCGTTCGTAAAACATCGGATAGCTTCGTTCGACTTCGGTAATTGCCTTTTTCGGGAAAGTGACTGGAACTAGGTTGGAAAAAACAAGTTCGCCGCTCCCCCGGACACATTAAGCGATAATAAGGGACGGGTAAAGACATTAAAGTCTTCGTGCACGCTTTTATCCACGCCATTGCGACGACTTTTCTTGTTTTGGGATTAGGAAATGGCAAGAGTTTGCCTTTGATTGACTTGGGAAACCTTGCATCTCCGTTGCAAGTACCCAACTGGGCAATGTATGACCATTTTGCCTCATCTTCAATAGTAATAACTTCCTACAAAATCAGATAGAAATGAGCCTCGCGGTCACTATTGTTTATGTCGTCTGCTTGTGCGTGTGAGGCTCCAATAGGCACGCGCTAAAAGACTGCTCCCCGGCAGCCGACACAGAATTTTGCGATTGGTTGAAAATGCTGCATTCGGTACGCTCTATAGGTTAAGGCTAGCAGCAAAGAGAGTAGACGTAGGCAAATAACAAACCTTGGGTCTCAAAGTCACTCAAAGCCACGCTAAACGAAAAGAAAATTGCATTTCAAACCGGTGACAAAGCTGAATGTAGGCGTGTTCAAGCAAAACTAAGAAAGGAAATTCAGGATGCTAAACGGCAATATAAGGAAAATGTAGAATCACAGTTCGAGCGCGGTAACCTGGCTGATGCGTGGAAGGGGTTGAAAACTCTGTCTGGTCAAGCGAAGCTGAAGTCAACTAACTGTGACCTTCCTTTTGAAAACCGAATTAAAATGTCAGAAGAACTAAATTCATTCTACTGCCGTTTTGAACGCGACGATACAAAAGACGACGTTGATGATATTATTTCTCGTTTAGAACAAGACGTGGTTGATGGTGATGCTGACTTTGAGATCGATGGTGCCACAGTTGAGTCCATGTTTAAAAGACTGAATTTGAGAAAGGCCACTGGCCCTGATGGTATAGGGGGTCGGACCTTGAAGTGGTGCGCTGCACAGTTGTGCTTAGTATTCAGTCAGCTATTCTCGTGGTCAGTCAGGGACTGTGTTGTACCTAGTGTATGGAAACACTCTATCATCTGTCCCGTGCCCAAAAACAGTAAACCCAAAGAACTCAACGACTACCGCCCTGCATGGGTGGGAGCCAAAAATTTCTGCAGTACTGAAAAAAAAGAAAAAAGGCTGGCCCGGTCGGCGGCGCGCGGAATCGCAATGTAACACAAATAATACATTTTATACAGGTCTACACACAAAACCCCATAAACATATATTATTTTGTAATTATTTCAGATAAAATTTTGTTTTATAACAGATAAATCACCACACCTTTGCATGTGGTAACTGTAACTTTCTTTTTAAGGTGCACTATCCATCCTTGCTGACTTGAAGAACTGCCTGATGTCTCCCATGCTACTTTTTCTCTTTGGTTGCTGTGTCTTTCCTGGAAGGCACACCACAAAGTGGTTGGGATGCCACAGGTTTTCTGGCAGGTCCTTGCCAAGAGCCCTAGTCCACATGATGGTTTGGGGCCTGCTGTCACCAGCACATGAAGGAAGCCGAGGAGCAACGAGTCTCTGTAGGTAGTGGCGAACCTTGTGCCCACCATACTCAGGATAGAGTGTCTGGATGGTGGTGTGCAGAATGCTTGCTACAGCATGAAGATGCCAAGTACCCATGTAGGCACCAGACTCTGTACATTTCATCACTTCCTTTCTGAAGATATGCTTGATGCCCTCAGCATTGAGCTCTTCTTTCCCAAAGTAAAAGGAATGAGATGCATAAAGTTCTGACCACAGAGGTGAAATAGTGGTGCCAGCGTACTGTTTATTTAACTCAGCATCATCAATTCAAGGTAGAACTGTTCATGAGCTGCCAACTCCACAGCCATGCGCACCCTCATCTCCACATGTGCATTCTGAGCACCAGTAGCCAACACAGCAGCACATCTTGGAAGGCAGTTTCCATCACCTTAAGTTCAATAGAAATAGGTACAAGGGCTGGTTCTTTTGTTTTCCGTAACCATAAACAAAAAGGACGGTCGAGTCGGTCTTTTTCATCTAGCCACTCGTTTCTCCACTTATTTTTCGTGTTCACTCCGTCAATTTGCTGAGCCTTGACAGTGTCAGAAACGTCAAGCAGATCAATTTTGCGAGCAGCGAAGATTGCTAGCCTACTCGATTGAACGTTTTAAAGATCGCTGTGACTAGATGACGGAACTGGAAACTGCCGGAAGTCGCGATGTCGTTAAAGTCGTTAAAGCCGTAAGCAGCTTTCGATATCGATGTCCGATAGATTAAGCTTGCTAAAAAATAAAAAAAAATAAAAATTGCGGTACGGAATTCCGTCCTAGTACGGAAGGTCTCCCACCCATGCGCCCTGTTGCCCTGACATCCATAGCTATGAAATGTCTCGAACGGATTCTTCTGTCTCGTCTTCTTTGTCACACTCAGCCTTTCTTTGATCCTCTTCAATTTGCATACAAACCCAATCGTAGTACCGACGACGCTACTCTGACGCTTCTCCACAATGCTTATGATCACTTAGAGACCTCTGGTTCCTTTGTCCGTATTCTATTTATAGACTTTTCTTCTGCTTTCAATACCATACAGCCACACCTCATGGCTCAGAAGCTTTTGTCTTACACTGTCCCTCCTAGACTCGTCCTGTGGATCGTTCACTTCCTCGTGTCCAGATCTCAGGTCGTCCGCTTTCACTCTGCTGTCTCATCTCTCAAACAAACGTCCACAGGAGCTCCTCAGGGTACGGTTCTTTCTCCGGTACTTTTCACGCTCTACACATTCGACTGCAGAGGAACTGACGCCACACCGGTCATAAAGTACTCGGACGATTCTGCCCTTGAGGACCTGTCCAATTCAAATGCTGTGTATTTCTCTGCAGTTGATAGGTCCAGCTCCTGGTGCAAACAAAACTATCTGGACTTAAATGTCAAGAAAACTAAGGAACTGGTCATTGACTTTCGTAAAAACAACGCTCTCATTCCAGACCTTGTCATTGATGGTGTTACAGTCGAGAGAGTCACTCAATACAAGTACTTGGGAACCATCATTAACGAGAAACTGAACTTCACTGCAAACACCCAGGCCATCCACAGAAAATGTCAGTCTAGAATTTACTGCCTTCAAAAACTTCGAAATCTCCAAGTCAGTAGCCGCATCCTCCAGACCTTTTACTCTTCTTTTATTGAGTCCGTTCTTACCTTTTCTTTTATCTGCTGGTATGGAAGTTCGTGTGTAAAAACCAAAAGTGTGCTGGATCGAGTGGTGAAAGTCTGTGGGAGGGTTGTGGGAGTGAAACAAGAGAGTTTGCAGGTGTTGTATGAAAGACGTGTGCGGAAAGCCAGTTGCTTTGTGCTGGATAGCACTCATGTGCTTGCGCACCACTTCCAGCTCCTGCCTTCTGGAAGGTGCTACCAAACACCAAGGGTCAGAACTCTCAGAACGAAAAACAGTTTTATTCCAAAGGCTGTCTCATTACTTAATAAATGACATGTGTGTGTGTGTGTGTGTGTGTGTGTGTGTGTGGATGTGAGGGCTGGATGGTTGTGCGAGTGTGCGTGCGCGTACATGCCTTTCTCTCTCTCTCTCTCTCTCTCTCTCTCTCACTCTCTCTCTCACTCTCTATCTCTGTGTCTTTGTCTGCCTGTGTCTGTCTGTCTGTGTCTGTCTGTCTGCTCATTTTGGGAGCTTGTAAAGTAGATGTCAACACCATGACCACCACCTTCAACTCAGCTGTGACAGAGGCCGCCACTGAAATCCTTGGCAAGCACCACCCAGAAAAAAACCCGTGGATCACACATAAACTTTTGGATCTGTGTGACAAAAGAAGAGAGATGAAACAGAAAAAGAAAACCTCACATGGAGCTGAGGCCTACCGAGAAATCAACAATGACATCCGAAAAGGCATGCGCACAGTAAAGAAGAAATGGACAGAAGGTCAATGCCAGGAAATAGAGAACAGTCTGAACAAGAACAACATCAAGAAGGCCTACCAGACTGTGCAGCTGCTGATAAGGGTTAAACAGCCCCAGGTCTCCACAATCTAAAGCTGGTCTGACCTTTACATTCACATACCAAACGAAGACCCATCAGTTCTAGCATGACTCCAGAACAGAGAAAAAGAAGAAATCCTCCCAATTCTGCGAGAAGAAGTTGAGGCATCAGTGCAATCGCTGAAGAAGGGGGAGTAAGCGGTGATAGTGATGATTCGAGTTTGTTCAGCCTGGTTTCTGTTTTGTAAATCTGCATCCAAACGACATGTTAAACTATTGCATCATTTCCTGGCATAACAATGTACTATTATGACATATGGTTCATAAATATAGGGGCTGACAAAAAATCCTGAAATTATTAAACGTGTACATCTTTATGCATTAAAGCAATTCTTAGGGGTACATCCCAAAGTCCCTAGACAGCTTGTGTACGGAAAAACAGGCAGAAATCCTTTGTTTGTAATGACTCATATAAAATGTGCAAAAGTTTTGGCCGCGCTTGTTGTCTCTAGGGAATGACCCTATTCATAGATCATATAAACAGGATAGTTATCTTCTTGAAATGAGCGAATGAGTATCATCGCGCATGCCTGGGTTTTCCCCTGTATTGCTTACTTCCGGTGTTGGAAAGTGCAGTCAACGTTTGTAAATTCTACAACTCGTTTTGGTTAGATTCTACCACAAGTATATCAACTAACAAGTTAGTATCTCGTATTGCCCCCAGTCGACGTGCGGTGGTCCCGTTTAGCCACAAGCTGAGACGGGGATATCCGAAACCTACAAATAGAATAGAGAATTCTGGGAAATCTGTTCTCGCGAAGATGTGCTCGCTGAAATGAAACGAAAGTTGGGAGAGGAACTGCATATTTCTGGTAGTGAACAAAGGCAGAAACTTGTCAGCAGTATTATCAGCGATGGAGTTATAATGGACGAAGTGCTCCATACCTATGAGGTTGCCTTTGCTCGAGCAAAGAAACTAAAGAAGGATTTGGCCGACGTCATTTCAGAAAAGGATTTCTCTACCCATAATTCCCCTGGGTTTTGAAGTTTCTAAAAAGTTATTTCAGGCCGACGACGCTTTATGGAGCGCAAAGCATGTAAAGGGAAGCAACCGGTTGTACACGCACGTCGATAGAGACATAGAAGAGAGATACTAACTTGTTAGTTGATATACTTGTGATTCTACCAATGTTGAGATTTAATCATAATACACCATGCCTGGCGAAAACTGTGCGATTGTAGGGTGTGGAGCGTCAAGAACAAGATGCAAAGGCTTGTCATTTTTCGCCATCCAACACCGAAAGAATCCCGAGTGGCAGCAAGCACTTGTTCGAGCAGTCAATCGTTCCGATGCAAGTTTTGATCAAAACAGAGCTACTATTTGCTCTAGACATTTCACTCCAGAATGCTTCAAAACAACAGGTAAATACTACAAAAACATAATTGAACAAAATCGTTATTCTTAAACTGTAATAAAATAGATCAGATGGCAACAAAGGGCGCAGTGTATCAGTCACTGTGACTGTCTGTCTCAGACTCAGGCCAGGCACAGAGTGATTTTCACTGCTGATTGTCATGAATTGGCTAGCTTTAACTCTGCTTGTTGACTATTTAGCCATGTGTAGTCTTTGTAACAGTAGAGAAGTTAGACTATTACACAGCAGCAATTAAATTACACAGCAGACCACACACAGCGAGCGAGCCACCCACATCGCAGTGAGTCAGCACTTGAGTTTTGAATCGGACTGTTTTAACCAATCAGAGCAGGCTCAGTGGGTAGAGCAGTTTGACTGTGTCAGATCTTAGCACAGTTTGAATCAGTCGTGTGTGAGACGAGGTAGAGTCAACATCTCCACAGCTAGAGAAATCTCTACACTCATAGACCAGGAAGCAGGACTTTGAAATCTTAGAATTCTCTCAAGTCACAACGGGCCTGAACTTGTCAAACAGGTAAATGAACACCCTTCTGTTTCATCGTGATATATTTATATTATTGTTGAAAATATGTTTGTGGAATTGCTATGCATAAATGTGAATTATTAATCCGAATTTGCCGTACCACGTGGAAGAGCCGAGCACGAGGCGAAACACGACCGGTTGCGCCGCCATGTTGTATCCCGTACGGAACCACTGTTGTTTAACTTATATGTATGTTTGCAGACCAGTGGCTGTACCACTGAATGTTTATATTATTATTAATTCTGTATGTGTATAGTTAGACACGATTGATATTTATGTGTGTATAGGAATTTAGAGTGAGATTCCAGTGGAACCCGGAAGTAGCAGAATGTTCGTCGCTTATGTATAGAGATGTGGAGCTATCACTGAGGGCTACTTTGGCTTTCAGTGAGACGCTCTGCACAAACCGATTATTCAGGGTTGTGCAGAATTTCGTCTCTTATATTACAGACGAGCAGGCGAGCTATCCCGAGCTATCCCGAGCTATCCTGTGTGCCCCACTCCACAGAAACGACTAGTTGGTTGAGGAGACTCTACCGCACAAGTCGGAAAGAACTACCTTGAAAAACACCCTGTCAGACCCCACAGCGTGGCAAGGGAACCCAACTACACAACGACAAAGGTGTACCAGAAGCTACCTCACAGAAGGACTTCGAACACCCCACACATGAGTTAAGTGCATAAGGCGAAGGTGCACTTAAACTGATCATAACAGGACCACAGTAGTCCAACTCTTCAGAAACTGTAAAACGGACCACAGTAGTCCAAATCTACATGAAATATTATCGCAAGTGCCCGAGGAAGATATAACAGCTGCCTAGACTATCAGCGATCGAACTATTAGCAGTGACTGAGACTTTTTAAGTTAGAGTAGTACTTAGAGAATCTTGTATAGAGTAGAAGAAATAAATGTGTGATTTTAACTGTTATCAAGTGGCTGGACTACATATGATTCATAGCCGTGTGAAAGCTAGTGTGACAGTAATCTTTTACCATTTTTCTATCTATTTCTGTACCCCAACCTTAACACAAAACGAGCTAAACAAATAAATTTATTAAAGTAATTCATAGGGTGACTTACTAGCAGTTCCCACCGAATAAACGTGAGGGTCCATAATTCCATTGTGCAGAGCCCATAAACCCCACGTGACACTGATCATGATGCATCACAATGATTAATCATTATTTAAATATGATTAGGCCTAGATTTAGTAGATATCGTCTGGTCTAGGGCTAGGCTATTACATTCTGGCCTTTCAGTTCTATTATAGTCCCTTTTCAATGAATCTCAGGCACAAGATATGTAACATAAACATGTATTCATAATTTCATAAGATGATAAGTCTAGGCTACTAGGCCTACTACAATACTAGTAATAGTACTAGTATTTATTGTATAAAAACCACATTCTTCCATCTCTTATATTTTATTTTATAAACATTATATTAAAAATAAAACATGGGTGCCTAGTAGTACTAAAAATAGTAATACAAAACCAATAATATGTTCTTCAGTACATGTATGTATTAAACAATTATACAGAAAAGTGAATTATGATTTATGTACTGAGTACTAAATTATGATAATTTTATATGGTGTTGATTCTTTTGTTGGCAGAGTTCAGGCATTGTTAATGTTAGTTCATTGTGTGTTCTGTAAATTTCAGATTCAGGACGTTTCTTGATTCCCGGCAGTCTTCCTACAGTTTGGATGCCTCAGAAATCCATAGAAACTACTAAACCGCCAGAAAGAAAGGCTCCAGTAAGTCTGTCTTTTTAATAATTTTTATGACTTAGTTCCAAAATCTTTTTCAGTGTTTGAAATATAGGCCCTAATTATTTGACTGCATTTTTTATTAGAACAATAAAATATTTTATATAAAGCTGTCACTTCATCCTTAGTCAAAACATTAAAAAGTATTAAGCATTGTAATTAATTTCTGTGAATGTTGTGTGTGTGTGTGTGTGTGTGTGTGTGATACTCCTACTTGTATTTT
This sequence comes from Oncomelania hupensis, assembly GCA_036898135.1. NCBI lineage: Eukaryota > Metazoa > Mollusca > Gastropoda > Littorinimorpha > Pomatiopsidae > Oncomelania > Oncomelania hupensis. Next base: position 41,883,337 of record CM072526.1, read on the forward strand.
CATTTATTGTATATTGATAGTAGGACCTATTCAACATACTAAGTAACTATTTATAAGCATTACCCAAGCTCTCAAGCTAGTGATAATGGACCTTTATCATGTGTGTGCCTAGTAGTACAATTGTCATTGTGATAGTTTAATGGTAGGTGTGCTCTAAGTTTATATGATCTATGCCCTATTCTAAAAAAAAAAAAAAAAAGCGTACACAATGCAACACGATGTTCCATATCTCATAACTAGACTATAATTACACATCGACAAAGGCCTACACGTATCAACAAATCAGACCAAGATCAAAGGTGAAATAGTAAGGTAATGGTGACCCTTGGAAGATAGGTGTACATAGTAGAGCGTTCAATATGGCAAACCGTTCCAATGTATTTCCAGACACTCGCAAACATAAAATTTTAGTTTTCAGAAAAAAACACAGCAAAATGTTAATTTTGGCGGCGATGTAATGGCACAGCTTTTATCCTAAAGAAGCAAAATGAAAGTATAGAATGTGGGGCCACTATCTGAACTATCTGCAAGCAACAAAATGATCATCAAAATCAAGTCTGCCATTTGGGTCACAAGGTTTTCATAATACAAGTGACTTCAGCGATCTTTGAGAAAGAGCCAAGGTCAAGAACACAAAAGGTTGTGAGGTGGTTAACGTATCTACATAAGGTAAAAATAATCAAAATAGGTTCAGGCATTCTTGAGATAATGCCAAAAATAGTATTTTAATCAAAAACGTGAAATTTGGAGCGACTTGGAAATGGAAATTCGAAACTTTGTCCTTTTATTAAACAGACAACAACAAAATGAACACAAATATTAAATTATGCTACGGACCGACAAATTGACCGACAAACGGACAAACGGACAACGGACAAACGGACAAACGGACTGCTACTGTATGACGGGCAATGAATAAAGTTCCTGTATACTAAAAATCAACTACATCGGTTCAGAAATATTGAGCAAAACGTGTTTATCAATAATGTGGCCCCAACGACCTCGATCTGTGCGATAGAACAAATATGATGGCATAGGAGTGAGGTCACTAACCTAGGTAATGTTCCTATGAAGTTTTGTTCAAAATCCGTTCAGTGGTTCTTGAGAAATGCCGTGCAATGGATCTACAAACCGACCGAACCACAGAAAGACAAAACAACAGTCAGACCACAGGCGCTTGTATCTGGCTCGCGTGTCCAGATACAAGCGCTAACCAAAGGGAGACGCGTCACAGGCATAGGCGCTCGCGTGTCCAGATACAAGCGCCATAGATAACCAAAGGGAGACGCGTCACCGGCATAGGCGCTCGCGTGTCCAGATACAAGCGCCTGTGAAGGGATGCGCGTCACAGGCATAGGCGCTCGCATGTCCAGATACAAGCGCCTGTGAGTCAGACCGAGCGACCGACTTTTGGCTGGTTTGATCCACGACTATTTTCAATGAGGCGTGCATCAATGAATATTTACCAAGGGACCTACTTGTTGGTTTGCTTTGGTTGTAATGCAGTCTTCAAGATACATTTATTGTCCACATAAATCACAAGGAAATTCCCACCCAAAGAAACAAACAAACACACAGTTTAATTAAATAACAACTTACTGAAGAATCTTTGAATGCATTTGTCAAGGTTTGCGTTATTGACAGAAGTTAATATTGTGTAACAACGCGATATCTCGTGCATCACAGTTACAGTAAAGCAAGCCAAAGTTCAATGTTCCAATAATCATCTCGTTATCCAAATGAATTTGTGGGCTAATTGCTGATGTAAGGCCAGTCGTCACCTTTGGGGACATTCAGACTATCCGTCCCAAGGCTGCAATTGGGTGTCTCGGACGGTTTAGCCCCTGTAAACGACCAGCGTCTTGAGCAGCTCTTGAGCTGGAAAAACGATGTACACGTATATCCACGATTAAAATAAATATAAATGAACAACAAATTACAGCCATCGGGAAATGTTGATATTGCAATCAAATTCAACTGAATGCCATTGTGTGCTCTATATTACAAGATTTCTCTAATACTGAATTACTGCTGCGGAAAGAAAAGTGTTTTTGTCCAGCTCCGTATGGAATTCCCTTCGAAAAATTATTATTTCCACCCATTTCAGTTAAATAATCTTTATTTAGATGCACATTTTCTAAATAATAATTTGTTTACAAACGATGTAAGATTTCCCTAAATAATACATTTTGTCCGTAAATAACTTATTATTTACCTAAACAATATATCCTATCCTATCCTATCCCGTAACTCGAAGGTCGTTGGGGCACCACAGATGATCGTTTATTCAGCTTTTTCCATCTTTCTCCGTCCCCAGCAACCCTCATGGCTTTCGCTCAGTGTCAAGCCAGCCCACTCTTGAATGTTGTCCTCCCATCCCTTTTTCTGTCTCCCTCTTCCTCTGCCTCCTTGCACCGTGCCCCGCAGGCGGGTCCCTGCAAGGCCCGATGATCTAGCGACGCGGCCATAACCATCGGAGCCTCCGTCTCCTCACCACTGTGAGCATTACATCGTGCTGTTCAATGGCCCGTGTGATGGTCCGTCGGACCCCGCCGTTGGTGACATGCCAGGTACAGGAAATGCCCAGAAGTCTTCTGCAGGACCCCATCTCCATGCTTTTATTCTTCGTTGTAGATCTGCTGTGAGGGCCCACGCCTCGCAAGCGCACAGGAACATGGAAATGACAAGGGAACGCAGCAGCATTACCTTGGAATGTAGACTGATGGTCCTGTCTCTCCACATGGGCCCCCACCCTGCCAGAGCAACAGCCGTCCGTGCGATCCCGGAGAGGACCTCCTGTCGGGACGCACTGTCTGACACAATGGCTCCCAAACATCCGAAGCCATGCACCGTGGACTGGCCCTGGACTTTGATGTCCGTGTTGATGCCACTGGTGCGGTGGTCATCGTTTTGGTCTTCTTTGCACCCACCTCCACTCCAAAGGCTCTGGAGGTGGGGTCAAACCTCAAACAATATATTGTTTTCGTAAATAAATTATGATATAAGTAAAGAAGGCATTGTTGCTCAATAATGAATTATTTACCCGTATGATGCATTATTTAGCATGTGTTAAATAATGTACTATTTAGAAATGTTTCTAAATAATGATTTCTTTACCTAAATAACGCATTATTTAGAGGAATGTGTTTAATAATGTATTATTTAGAAGATGTTGCTAATTAATGCATTATTTGTGAAAACAACTAATTGTTTAGGGCCTGCAATTTTCATTATTTAGGGGATTCGCAAATACAAGTCGTATTACTGTGAGATTATGTTGTAGTGATAAAGAAAATGGCAAAATCGTGATTTTACGCTGTTTTGCGATTTAAAATGAGGCAACTGCTTTATTTCACTCTATTTTTTATATGTTCGCAACAGTTTTAATATACGAAACTGCAACGGTAACGGCTCATGGAAATAGGGATCCGTCATTAGTTCTGCATTGACGGAATTTGCCTTCAGAGTAATTCCGTTATGTTTTCTTTTTTGTCAGTCCGACCTGCAAATCCCTTGTAGTTTAGAATAAACTGAAACTTTCCGTTTGAAATTAAAACATAATTCAACTCAAAAGAACAAAGGGAACAGTCTCAACAAAGTTTTGGGGTACATAAATACAAAAAGAAAGCATACCTTTTTTCTTCTGACGGAGATACTTAAAACACTAAACACTCCCGCACAAAACTATCCTTTAACTTTCGCTTGTGTTCGCGACGCTACAGACCAAAGGCGCTTGTATTTGGACACGCGAAGGCAAGTAGATTAACGTCCCCGGACACACTAGGCATATAGGGGACTTAGCGCCTATTTCTGTGACGTCTCCCTTTAGTGCATCTGGACAAACGTGCGCCTATGCCAGTGACGCGTCTCCCTTTGGTTATCTATAATTATACACCAAAGTGAGACGCGTCACAGGCATAGGAGCTCGCGTGTCCAGATACAAGTGTCTGTGCTACAGACGTTTTATCTTTGAATTTGTGGAGTGACTTATGTTGAAAACTAAACAATTTTGGATACACAATCTTCGGAAAGACCTTGCATTTAATTATAGAAAGTAGTCAAATTATAAAAACCAAGTTTTAAATTGAATCTTGGAATCCCCTAAGTAATGAAAATTGCAGTCCCTAAGCAATGAATTGTTTACGTAAATAATGCTTTATTTAACAGCATGTTATAAATAAAGCATTATTTACCAAATTCTGCTAAGTAATGCATTATATAAGAAATTAAATCATTATTTATAAATATTCCTTAATAATACATTATTTAACACAATCAGCTAAATAATGCATTATATAGGTAAATAAATCATTATCCAGCAACAATACGCTATTTACCTATATCATAATTTATTTACGTAAACTATGTATTGGTTAGATAAATAATACGTTATTTACGGAGAAAATTTATTATTTAGTGAAATCTTAGATTGTTTGTAAACAAATGATTATATAGAAAATGTGCTTCTATATAAAGATTATTTAGCTGAAAGTGGTCAACACAAAAAAAAAACGGAGGTGGCAGAAATATTCCAAGCCACAATCGGAGGGAAATTTGCACCTCTGCTCATTTTGGGAGCTGGTGAAGTACATGCCAACATCATGACCACCACCTTCAACTCAGCTGTGACAGATGCCGCCACTGAGATCCTTGGCAAGCACCGCCCAAAGAAGAAACCGTGGATCACACCTGAACTTTTGGACCTCTGTGACAAACGAAGAGAGATGAAAAAGAAAAAGAACACCTCACATGGAGCTGATGCCTACCGAAAAATCAACAATGACATCCGAAAAGGCATGCGCAAAGCAAACTAGATAGAAGAGCAATGCCAGGAAATAGAGAACAGTCTGAACAAGAACAACATCAAGAAGGCCTACCAGACTGTGAAGCGGCTGACAAGTGTTAAACAGCCCAAAGACTCCACGATCCAAAGCAAGTCTGGCATATGCCTTACAGAAGAACAAGAAGTCTTGGATCGATGGACAAAGTACTGCTCTGACCTTTACAACCACGCACCAAACGGAGACCAATCAGTTCTAGCAAGTCCCCAGAACAGAGAAGAGGAAGAAATCCTCCAATTCTCCGAGAAAAAGTTGAGGCAGCAGTGCAATCACTGAAGAAGGGGAAGTCAGCGGGAGTGGACAACATACCCGCGGAATTGCTTCAAGCAGGAGGAGAAGCGATGATTGATGACCTCATCATTATCTGTAACAAGATCTGGCAGAGTGGGGAATGGCCTAAACCATGGACCCAGTCGTTTGTCACCACTCTTCCCAAAAATGGTAACCTTCATGAATGTGAAAATTACCACACCATCAGCCTCATCAGCCATCACTACAAGGGCCTCTTGAAAATAATACTCAACAGGTTAAAACCCCAAGCTGAACAAATCATAGCTGAAGAACAAGCAGGATTTCAGGGCAGGGCAAAGTACCACTGAACAGATTTTCAACCTCAGAATAATTTGCGAGAAATACCTACAGCACCAACAACATCTATATCATGTGTTTGTAGACTGCAAGAAAACGTTTGACCGAGTCTTGCATGCAGCTCAGTGGGCAACGATGAGAGTGTACAAAAGCCTGTATGACAAAGCTACCAGTGCAGTCCTCCACAACAGGGCCATCGGAAACTGGTTTAGGACAACAATCGGTGTGCGTCAAGGATGCCTATTATCTCAAACACTCTTCAACATCTTCCTAGAGCGCATCATGTCAGATGCCCTTGCAGATCACGAAGGCACAGTTAGCATGGGGGATAGAGCAATCTCCAACCTTCGTTTTGCGGATGACATTGATGGATTGGCTGAAAAGGAACAAGAACTTGAACAGCTGGTACAAAGGTTTGACACCACCTCCAGAGCCTATGGAATAGAAATAAGTGGAGAGAAGACCAAAATGATGACCAACAACACCAATGGCATCAACAAGGACATCAAAATCCAAGGTCAGTCCCTCAACACAGTGCATAGCTTCAAATATTTAGGAGCCATTGTATCAGACAATGGGTCCCGACAGGAAGTCCTCTCCACGATCGCACAAACAACTGCTGCCAGACAAGGTTGAAGCCCATTTGGAAAGACAGGACCATCAGTCTACATTCCAAGGTAAGACTGCTGCGCTCCCTTGTCATCTCCATCTTCCTATACGCTTGCGAAACATGGACCCTCACAGCTGATCTACAACGAAGAATACAAAGCATGGAGATGAGGTGCTACAGAAGAATTCTTGGCATTTCCTATACCCAGCACATCATCAACAACGAAGTCCGAGAGACCATCACACAAGCCATTGGACAACACGATGACATGCTCACAGTGGTGAAGAAACGGAAACTACAATGGTATGGCCACGTCACCAGAGCATCAGGCCTTGCAAAAACTATCCTGCAAGGCACGGTGCAAGGAGGCAGAAGAAGATGGAGACAGAGAAAGAGGTGGGAGGACAACATTCGAGAATGGACTGGCTTGACACTGAGCGAGGCCATGGGAGTTGCTGAGGACAGAGAAAGATGTAGTACGCTGGTTAAACGATCATCTGTGGGGCTCCAACGACCTTCGAGTTAGTGGATAGGATAGGAAGAATAGGTTAAAAAAAACACCGAACAAAGCTCGCAAATAAATATTTTACACAGGGAATTTCATATTTGTGTGCCAATGTTGGTAGAAAATAACCGCCGAGCCTGCCCCCTCCCCCCTCTCCATTTTCTCCTCCTTCCTACCTCCCTCGGTGGAGGTAAACATTAATTTAATTAAACTTGTGAACACTGGCGAGCGTTTTAGCCGAATGGTCTAAGGCGGGACTAACATGACTTGTCAACAGGCCAGAAACCAATGGCGCCTGACAGGTGTGGGGTCGATCGCGCCTCGGGGCGTTATGTTTCTCAGAATATTATTTGGTTTAAACAATGGTTTATTCAGTGAATTTCTGATCTGACAAATACATAACAAATACAGTAACAGGAATACACAAAAGGCAAAGCTTAAGTGAGTGCATACCTGGACGAGTTACAATAATCTGTGTCAGTTTAGGCGGAATAGTTACATCATTGAGATACAAATACATTGCCATCAACACAAGAACAATAAAAATGATAAGGAAAGCATAATCATAAACAACATACAAATCAATTACAAAAGATATACACAAATATAATTACAAATAAATACAGAAACAAATAGAAAAAGATAATGAAATAATAACAAAATAATAGCGAGAGATTCACTAGGAACACAGTTGCAGCAAAGAGTTTGCGGAAGATAGGTAGGTACCACGGAAGAAACAAAAAAACAACAACAACAGCAACTATCTTTATTATACCAGACAAAAAGGCAAGTTAACTAGTTACTATTAGTAAAAGCGGCCTGACAGTCGCAAAAATTCGTGAACAACAGCCACAATAACTATTCTCCTGCACGGACAAACATTCGTTGCCACGAAGTAATATTTTAACATCTTGAGATTCAAGATAAAAAGCATGTATTGTCTGTGTTCTTGCATTAATAAATAGTGGAAAGGAGAGAAGAAAGTGGTCTGATGTCTCGGCTGGGTAATTACAGTTACAAGTTGGATCGTTCAATAAATGGCGGCGGAACAAGTCATAACTAAGGTCGCTCATACCGAGCCTCAGTCTATAGTGCAGAGCCTAGAATAACTAGAATATTATTTACTTTCGACTCGGGCAAGTCTCAGGTACTCCGGTTTTCTCCCCCAGCAAAAATTTCAAAAACACAACTAACATTAAGTAGTTCGGTTTGGGCGCGCCACAGGCTGCAACTACGCCTTTCACAGGGGAGGCGACCCAGAATGTCCCTATAAAAAGGGACAGTAATAACCGCTCTTATGACTGGATAACATACGTAAAATTTCCGATCACGCATTCTGCACATGCAATCGACCAGGATAGTCGCTAGGGACAGGGTGTTACAACTTTGGCCATGTCATTAAGTCTGCACTAGACTATGCGATGCACTTCAAGTAAAGAGTATTGTTATTTATCATAAGTGCATGTGTGTGTGTGTGCTGACATGTTCACAGTGGTGAAGAAACGGAAACTCCGATGGTATGGCCACGTCACCAGAGCATCAGGCCTTGCAAAGACCATCCTGCTAGGCACGGCGCAAGGAGTCATAAGAGGGGGACAGAAAAAGAGGTTTTGAGAACAACATTCGAGAATGGACTGGTTTGACACTGAGCGAAGCCATGGGGATTGCTGAGAACAGAGAATGATGGCGTACGCTGGTTAAACGATCATCTGTGGTGCCCCTACGACCTTCGTGTTATGGGATAGGATAGAATAGGATAGGCCTATATGTGAAGCAAATATGTGTACACTTTTCTACTGCGCTTGCAAAATTCCATACAATGATCTTAGCCGTTGTAAGTATTGGTTTGGTGTAGTCCTACAAGTGGAGCAAATATGACGTGGTCAGCTCATCGCCTTCACGTCCGGGAAAAAAACTAGCATTCTACGGAGACAACACTTTACACAGACATCTTGAGAGACAGCTTTGATAGATTTTATTTGCTAACCCACAACTCTTTCATTTTGTTTTTCTAACTATTTACTTATTGGAAAACATACATAAAATATCAAAATACAAAATCTTCATCCACCTTTCTAGCCCAATTCCAATAACATAATGTGGAGGCAGAGAACTAAGAAAATTGAGAGCTGATACAGAGAGCGGTGGCGAGCTCCTTTCACTCGTTCACCATCTTATATATATATATATATATATATATATATATATATATATATATATATATATATATATATATATATATATATATATATATATATATATATATATATATATATATATATATATATATGTTGGCCTATATAAAATGGGTATCCAGTCTCAACTTTGCGCCTCCCAACTTAATAATGATTGGTCAACTGTGCAATTATGAATATTTATAAAAATATCTATATGGGCATGCGTTCTTTCCCTTATTTTTTTTTTTAAAGAAATTTTTATTCCCCAAATACATGCATGTATAACAACCACAGTTTTTCCATAGGTATTCATACTTATGTTATCATACAAGCAAATATAAGGCTTTTTTTTATAGATAGACATACAAGAAATATACTTTAAAAGAAAACTAAAATAAATATTTATAAGGAAGAAGAAAAAGCAAGAGAGAGGAAATGAGAGAGAAGATGCACAGGGTTTTATATTACATGTACATGAGCATCCGCAAGCAAAGCCTAAACAAAAATATACATGAGTACATGTACACAGGATAAGAAAAAGTGTACAAAAATATTATTACAGATTATCAAAAAGAGGCAAGTACAGCTGCCACATTGTACGGAAAACATTTAGACTCATCTGTATGCTAGCAATGTACCTTTCCGTTTCATATCTGTTTCTCAGAGTGAATAAAAAAGCTTCATAGACAGGCATTTCTTTATTCATTTTACACCTGTAAATGTATGTTTTTGCTAACAAAATCATCAAATCCATCACATCATCGGTTACTGTCGCCTTGTCGCAACCAAAAATAATTAAATGTTCATTGAACCTAAGTGATGTGACATGTGAGCATTTGTTAACTAATGCATTTTGGAAACTATTCCAAAATTGTTGCACCGAATTACATGACCAAAAAAGATGCTGGATATTTTCTTTTGCCATCCCACAAAAGGTACAGTTATTACTATTTTCTAATCCCATACTATGTAAAATTGTATTTGTACCTAATATTCTATGAACTACCCTGATTTGAAACCATTTAAGTTTAGTGTCTTTTATTTGCTTTATCCTTTTAAATATTTTTTTCCATGACATCTGTATATTTACTCGTTGCTCCCAATTTTTGCAACAATTTGGCTCATGTTCATTTTGTACCAAAATGTCATAGAACGTTCCTGCCCCTTTGGGCACTGACAGAACAAGTCTGAGTACTTTGCTATGTTCATACCCTTGCAAATGCTCACCGGCCACATCGATATCTGTTGTACGTATGTATTTTTTAATAGCGTTTACACACCCAGAGTAAGTGAGAAAATTTACCGCAATTCTATATTTCTCACTAAATGTTTGTAAATCTAGAAACAACCCATTCTCCTTTAGGAAATGACCAATATTGTAAACCCCTTTCTCTATCCAATTTGGAAAAAAAATAGTCTCCCCTCCAATCAAAATATTAATGTTACAAAAGATAGGTTCTCCTCTAAGTTCCTCGTTTGTCTTAATTTGTATATTTGTTCCTAACTCTTTATACGCTTTCGCTACATCTAACCAGTACTGATTTACCTTTCTATCCATATCTATTATAGTACCCAGTTTATCAAGGAGTTCAAATTTATTTGATGTTTTTTTAACAATGTTTGTCCATTTATGATTACTCGATTGTAATTTCCTTAGCCATGTTACCTTAAGAGCACTCATAAACCTCCTCACATCTGGAATTCCAACTCCCCCATAATCAATACGTTTTACAGAAACTTTTCTACTTATTTTATCATTTTTTCTTCCCCAAACAAAGCAATAAACACATTTTTGTAATTCATTCACAATATCATCTGGTGGATTTGGCAACAGCAACCAAAGATGAACAAGTTTCGACAAAATAAGTGACTTTAGAACAGCCACACGCCCCAAAGGCGTAATCTGACGTTTTAACCAGACTTTAAACATATTCTTAATTTCTAAAAACTTTTCTCGAAAATTGATCTCTACACATTTTTTAAGGTCAAGTGTGAACCATACACCCAGTATTTTGAATCTTTCAGGATTCCACTCCATGTGCAGGTGGGGCATAAAGCGAATTTCCGAATTGTGCATACTACCTAACCAAATAGCACTGCTTTTATCAGTGTTCAAGATAAGACCAGATTTTTTACCAAAAATTTGAATAGTATTAATTGCTTCTTCAAAAGAATTTCTATCCCCTTCCATCATTAACTCTGTGTCATCAGCATATTGAGCTACTTTATTTTCTATTTCATTAACCTTTATACCTTTTATATGATGATTTTCTCTTATCATTATACCTAAAATTTCCACACACATGACAAACAGATAGGGGGAGATCGGGTCTCCTTGCCTACATCCCCTCCGCACATGGAACCAGGACCCAAGTGTACCATTCACAAGGACCGATGATTTAATTCCATTGTAGAAAGTATGGATCCATCGACAAAGGTCAGTGCCACAGCCAAACGCCCCCAACACCTTAAACATAAAATCCCAGCTGACCGAGTCAAAGGCCTTCTCAAAATCTAAACATAGTAACAACCCCGGTTGGTCGTTCATATTCAAGTAGTCAATTAAATCATAAATTAATCTAACATTATCTCCTAGATATATATTACGAATAAATCCTGTTTGGTCTTCATGTATCAGAGAAGGTAGTACATTCTTAAGTCTATTTGCGATACACCCTGATCCTATCTTATAAACTAGATTTAGAAGAGAGATGGGTCGCCAGTTCTTAATATGCTCTCTGGGTTTATCACCCTTTGGAATACAAACAATTACCCCCTCCTTTTGAGTAGATGATAATTCCCCTTTTAAAAAACCTTCATTTAAAGAGCGTACAACAAAATCACCTACCCTGGTCCAAAAAACTTTAAAGAACTCAACAGAAAAGCCATCACTACCTGGACTTTTCCCATTTTTTGTATTTTTTAATACCAAAGACGCCTCTTCTAAAGTGATAAGACCCTCAAGTGAATTCGCCTCCAACTCGGTCAGTCTGGGAGTACTGTCAATAAGTTCGCCTATTTCACAGGGTTCTACTACCCTATAATCATACAACCTTTCATAAAACCCATTAACTTCAACTAATATTTCCCCGGGATCTGTAGTAATTGTACCATTTTGTTTATGCAACTTAAGGATTTGTTTATTAGTATAATTACGTTTCTCTAGCGCACAGAAATATTTCGTAACCTTTTCCCCGTCAACAATCCACCTGGCCCGAGAACGGAGCAAAACACCCTCCATCTTCCGTTCCCTTAAAGAAATCAGTTCAGTATTAGCTTTCTGCAATTCCTCTCTTTCTGACTCATCTAATTTTACCTTTTGTTCTAATAAAATAATTTTTTTCTCTAGTAGTTGCTCAGTTTCTTTACTTTTCTTTTTCTTCTTGGTAGCATAGGAAATTGTTCTGTCTCTAATTTTCATTAACAGTGTGTCGAGAAAGAGTTGGTCATTAATTACAAACTGTATTTCATTATTACTTATTTGACTAATAGTATCCTGATTATATGGACATGCCGCGTATTCTTTCTTTACTTCTTCTATAACTGAATTAATGTCATCTAAATATTCCTTATCTTTTAACAACGAAGCGTTAAATTTCCATAATGACAATCGTTTTCCTTCTTTAACTTTTCCTAAAGACAATAAAATAAGCGAGTGATCCGTTCTGTAGCCAGGCAGAATGTCGGCGTCATAAACATCAGCTGACATCAAATCAGATACCAAGAAAAAGTCAAGTCTACTTTGCTGAATGGGGTTATTTCTTCGCCATGTATATCTTCTTAATTCCGGGTTTAAGTCTCGCCATGTATCAGTCAAGTCTAGATTAATCATCATTTGTTCTACCTGTTCCTGGGCTTTGATATTGTTATGATGTTTATAATTATCACAGTCAAGTTCAAAGTTTAAAACTAAATTCCAAATCTCCTCCCATAATAATATTATCTGGCGCAATTTGTTTAATCTTGTTACATAACGTCACATAAAAGTCTGGGTCATCTCTGTTTGGTCCGTACACATTACATATAAGAAATTCTTTACCAAATATTTTCACCAAAATCAAAATGTAGTTTCCACCGTTATCCTTATACACTTTCTTGACATCAAATTCAAAGTTATTATTAAAAAGGACAGTTACCCCCCTTGACGAAGAATTGTAAGAAGCAAAGTAACAATCATAGCCCCATTCAGCACGAATATAGTTTTCCAGTTTTGCATGAAAATGAGTATCCTGTAACAAATATATGCAGAACCCTTTATTTCTTAAGTAATGAAACACATCTCGACGTTTTCTGGCATCAGCCAGGCCCTGACAGTTCATTGATACAATAGTTACACTAATATCAGCAGAAGCCATAAAAAATAAAAATGATTATACCACAATCAAACACAGATGTGGCAGGACAACATGACCTCAAGCAGCCAGAAACAAAAACACTTTCCCCTTGCCTGCAGAAACAACAGTACATGCCAGCAAAAGTACAAATATAAATATTGTCAAAAACAAATTAAACATACAAAGTGCAGGCAGATCCCAATGTATGCTCAAGAATAAAGCTCTGTATAACCAAAGAGTCCCTGCTAACAGAAATATTATATACATTTTCATCCTCAACGAACAGACAAAGAAAAAAGTAAAGAAAAAAGTAAACAAAGAAAGTAAAAAAAGTATAACGTCAATCATCCAAATCAAATTACAAATATCTAAGCTACAGACAAATATGAAAAGGTGAACCAACAAGTAATCAAATTACAGTATTACATATCATACTACCATATTCCATTCCAAAATTATCTCAAGATCTTAATAAAAGTATGAACAAAGAATAACAGATATATTTTATTAATGACTAATTCAAAATCTGTGTGGAGAGTCAAAAAACATAAACACAGCTAGACACTTAAAGTTTTCACATACACGAGCTCCCATCACACTCCAAGATGGAAAAGAGAGAGGGAGGAAGAAAGAGGAAAAAAAAAAAAAAAAAAAAAAGGAGAGAGAGACAGACAGATAAAAAGATAAGAGCGAGAGACAGAGGCCAAGAGCACAACACCCAATCTCCAAGTATAAATATGTCTTGCAGAATAAGCGCACAATAAATCCATCATTGTTGACCATCAGAATAAAAACATAATTATCTCGTTTAGATGTTCTATTTAATCACATCCTTTTGTACAATTGGCTGTAATATCCAGTTTCACTCTATTAAGTATATTTTATCACTTCCTTTTTTAAATAAACAATTATTAAATAAATTAAACAAAATACACCTATACATGTACACACATATATATACACACACATACACAAATATATGTATATACATACACATACACACACATACATATACATATATGTATAATATCTATCCACATATACCCATGTATATACATATATCCATCCATATACCCATACATACATACACATACATACATACATACACACATACATATACACACACATACACATACATACATATACACATATATACACACATACACATACACGCATATATATATATATACACACATATACACACATATACACATACATATATATACATACACACATACACATACATATATACATATATATATACACACATATACATATACACATATATATACATATATATATATATATATACATATATATACATATATACACACACACATATATACACACATATACACACATATATATACATACATACACATACATATATACATACACATACATACATATACATACATATATATACACACACATACATATACATATACACGCATACATATACATACACACCCATACACATACATATATATACATACACAACATACATACATACACATATACACATACACACATACATATATATATATATATATATATATATATATATATATATACATATATATCTACTTCAATTTTATCCTATAATACATTAGGTTGTGATATCATGGTTTACTTTACTATAATCCTTTGTATAAAAAAAATCTTAACAAAAATATTTGTACTTATTATGATGATTATAAACAATTATATTCAAGCATCAAATTCATATTGCAAACCACACAGATTTTATATAACAGCCTATTTGTATATATTGTATTTTAAGATGCAATCCTGTACCGTCTTACTCTTATACAAACTTATTTTATAGTATTGATTTAAATAGTAACCTGCGTTTATCCCATAGTGAGGAACAATAATTTCAGGAGTAAGTAGCAGTATTTTAATGATACAAGGAGACAGCGATGAGGGAGGAGAAGAGAGAGAGAGAGGAGGGAGAGAGAGAGAGAGCCATGTACTTACAGCATACAGTTCGCTGTCATCGCCGTGTAAATAATAGAAAAAAGAATAGTCATTACCATCATCCAAGTCACTGTTCACTGTATTAAAGTTATTTCATTTCTCTTTTTAAGATTTCATCCACATCATCTCCAAACTTTATTTTGACAGTTTTTCCGTTCTTCAGTTTAGCAAATATTTTTCCGTTGTTGGTCCAGGTGGCTAGTGTTGCACTGTGTTTGTAGGCAGCTCGTTCCAGGCGATAGTTTCCTGCTGTGAGGTCCTCCCCTACCGACACCTTCTCCCCCTTCAGCTTTCTACGGTTAGCCAGCACGTTATCACGGAGCTTTCTGTTGGCCAAGCGGACGATAATAGGCCTCCTTTTGCCTCCTTCGCTGGACCCCACACGATGGGCAGCCTCGAGATCCCCCTCCGTTGTGGTCACCCCCAAAGACTGAGTAAACAGCTTGCAAACGTATTCTTCGCAGTCTTTGGCTGTTTCTCCCTGTGTTTCAGGCACATTAAAAACTCGCACATTCCACCTCCTGTCGTACTGCTCTCTGTCATTCTGTGCCCACTCTAGTTGCTTCACCTTTTCTTTCAGGTTTTCATTTTCCTGCTTCACAGTTTTTAATTCTTTCTGCATCCCATCCATTTTCTTGCCCATTTCAAACAGCTGACCTTCCAACTTGTCAAATACCTCTACATTGCAAAATAATCAAACTTATCAATGTCTTCATTTATATTTATGCTTCACAAATTTCCTTTATAACCCACTCCATTAATCAACAACCACATTCCTTGTTTTACTTCTTATTTCCCGTTTCTTGTTTGAATTTTACAAAACCCAAAACTATTTCTTACACTTCCACCACCCCTTTTAATAGTCTATCTCAACAATTCATTTATCTTCCGCCTCCTTAAGATTTGAATAAGCTCGGCGCTAATTACGCTTTCGTTTTTATAACCTCTTATTATCAACACTAACACAGACTTCTTTGTATCAAAACTAAGCATTTCCAGCAACTGTACTACGCCTCTCAAATTTGCTAAAACGCTACATCAACTCCAACAACTGTGGTACATTTCTAACATTGTATTGAAATCATAATTTGGACTCTGTCATACAAATGTGAATAGATATATAAGTGACTATTATAGCTGCATACATAAATCGATATTCTGTTCATTTAAAGCAATGTTATCAGTAACTAATCTTTTTTATGTTTCAAATACAACACACAAAATTCTCAAAATCAGTGCAAATTACCCGGTAATATAAGAAAAAAAAAAGACTGTACATAATGTTCTTAAAAAGCGCATATTTTAAGAGAAAAAAAAGAGACTGAAGAGTAAATGGTGCAGACCAGTCAAAAAGATAATCTCTCATGTGATCGATGTCATTATCAGCAGTCAACAAACAACCAATCAGCGGTTGATAAAACAAAAGTAGAACTGACATAAAGCGCGTTGTCCTCGCATAATTAGCCTACAGAAGTACGAGCCATCGTCGTTGCTTTGAATCTAGATTAGGAAACCCAATATAGTGCGATTAATTAACTGAAAAGTCATCAAGACAACTGCAACTAACTCGCTGTCAAAAGTTGTCAGAGTGAGTATGAGGATATTTTAAACTATATTTGGTAGTAGTAGTAGTAGTAGTAGTAGTAGTAGTAGTAGTAGTAGTAGTAGTAGTAGTAGTAGTAGTAGTAGTAGTAGTAGTTGTTCTTCTTCTTCTTCTTCTTTCTTCTTCTTTTTCTTCTTCTCTTCCTACTCCTGCTTCTTCTTATGACGACGGCGAAGACGACAATAATAATAATAATAATAGTAATAATAATAATAATAATAATAATAATAATAATAATAATAATAATAATAATAATTATTATTATTATTACATCATCTATTTCTTCTTTTTTTTCCAGTTAAAAACATGGCAGTTGAAGAAATTCAACTACATCCAGATTATCCAATCAATATATGTCAGGGTGACATGGCGGAGTCTAACTGTCAGCTAACTATTTTGCTACTGTGTGACAGTGACACAACGGAATGGGTAGACGATACCTTCAAACACATTTTGCAGAAAAGTAAGTAAGGAAGAAGACATACTTTATGTTTGCTCTGCTGTTTTGTAATTTTTTGGTTCTTGGTACAGTAGTGATTATATTCTTGTTCGGGTTACATTACATTACATTTTTTTCATTTACTTTTAATCTCCAACATGTGTAATACATTATCTTAAAATTTTCAAACTGAATAAATTTACATGTCAAATCATTTTTTGTTGATATAACGGAACACACATACAAGTATGCATATATTTCATACATTCTGCAGATAAATAATCAAGACCACACACTCACACATCTACACACATTTAAACTAAGAGAGAGAGAGAGAAAGAGAGAGAGAGAGAGAGAGAGAGAGAGAGAGAGAGAGAGAGAGAGAGTGAGAGAGAGAGTGAGTGAGAGAGAGAGAGAGAACGAGAGAGAGAGAGCGAGAAAGGGAGGTTTTGATAGCTGGGGTGCCCTGCAGCTTCACTTCACGCATGCAGCGTTGTGCGGCGTCTGCAACGTCGTACATGATTTTACATTTGACATGTCCATTTCACAACGTAATAGACAGATACCTTTAAAGGCTTAAACTTACATACATATCTCAAATGTACAGCCATACAAATGAAGAAAAAGAAAAAAAGAATATATTATATCTTTTGAAAACATAATTCAAATATGCTGTCAAGAGTACTAAACATGATCAGGAGTTATATCTAAAAGAGATTTGTACGGAAACCACTCAATATTGAGTCTACTAACATTCATTGTCAAAACAAAAGCGTACCTTTCAATCTCATAACGTACTTTTAAATACTGCTCAAAAACTTGAAATACAGGGATCGTGCCAGTTACTTTACATTTATAAATGAAATATTTCGCTAGTAATAATATCATATCAAAAACCACATCAGACCTAAATTGTGCATCATAACCAAACAGAACAATACATTCATTTAAATTTAAATCTACAACATTGTGACAACGATCATTAATAACAAACTGAAATTGATTCCAAAATCTTTGAACTCTTTCACACTTCCAAAAAAGATGCTGAATATTTTCTCGTTCAGATCCACAGAAGGAGCACATTGCATCAGCAGCAATACCCATGCTTGAGAGAACAATGTTTGTTGCTATTATTCTGTGCACTATGCGTATGTGAAACCATCTTAATTTTATATCACGAATCTTCTGAATTTTCTGAAAAGTTGAATTCCAATTTATTTATTTCTCTAGTTTGCCTTCCCATTTACTACAACAATTTGGCCGTGTCTTATCCGTGGTGAAAATATCATTATACAACTGTGCTCATCTGCAGACCGAGCTGAGAATTGTCCAGGTTTTATTTATTTTACAATGATTATTATTTTGTAACTCAAACGAAAACGTATGCATATATTTTTTAACAGCTTCTATACATCCAGCATAGGTTACAAAATTCGTGTTTATATTATACTAGTGGTTTTGTACCCTGGCAAGCCAGGGTACACAGGTTCCCATACCCCCACCCTCCTGATATCTCCCCGTCCCCCTCCCCATGATGGCTCACCATACCCCCTTAATACCTCCCCGAACCCACTTGATACCTCCCCATACCCCCTTGATACCTTCCGTACCCCCCTTGTAACCTACCTGTACCCTCCTTGATACTTCCCCATTGATCGTTTCGCAGGTATGGATGAAAGGAATAGACCATCACCATACCCCCTTATATATACCCGTATCCCCGTTATGCCTACCCATGCCCCTATATAATCAGAAACCCGAATTCAATTTATTAGTTCATCATATACCTATACCTCCATTTACAATATTTTTAACAGCACTTTTCCTACTAATTCTATCTCTCTTGCGGTTCCATACAAAATCAAAAACAGTTTTCTGCACTAAACTACTTTGTCAGGAGGATTGGGAAGCAGCATCCATAAATGAATTAATTTTGACAAAATCAAAGATTTAAGAACTGCAATCCTTCCCAGTGGGGTTATCTGTCTCTTAGACCAAATTCTATATAGTATCTTTACCTCGAGAAACTTTTCGCTCATATTAATTTCTATACATTCTCTTAAATCACCAGATACCTAATATACTACTCAAAATAATACAAGGGCCACTTGGACATATGGGTCTCTCTTTTAATCAGAAACCCGAATTCAATTTATTAGTTCATCATATTTTATTGCAATCATTTCTGCATCAATAACAAAAAAGATTTGAGACATCAGTCGCTTAAAATTCGAGTAAATTCAATTTAACTGGACATACCCCTCATTTACAAAATCAAAACTTTAGAAACCAAAAATCTATAGAGTCAGTATCGGGTGTGGCCACCGTTTGCATCAATGCAGTCTTGGCATCGTTGTCTCATGGACCGTATCAGGTTATGGAGGATGTTTCCTAGGATGGCCAACCACTCTTGCTGGATAACTTGGGCCAGAACCTCAAGGTTAGCTCCTGGAGGGAGGTTTGCCCGTGTCTGTCGACCCAAGACATCCCACAGATGTTCTATGGGGTTCAAATCGGGTGATCGAGCCGGCCAATCCATCCTTATGACGTGCTGTTGCTGCAGGAAGTCATTGACGATACGCGCTCGGTGGGGTCTGGCATTATTGTCCTGTAGTATGGCACCTTCCCCAATGGCTCGCAGAGCTGGGAGAACCCTAGGTTGTAGGACGTCATCCCTGTAGCCAATAAAATTAAGTTGCCATGAATTTGGAGCAGGGGTGTTCTGAAGTTTAATGCGAAGCCACCCCACATCATGACAGATCCACCACCAAAGCGGTCATGCTCGCGCACCGTCGCATCAGCAAAACGCTCCCGTGGATGCCTCCAAACATTCACTCGACGGTCGTTGAAAGACAAGGAGAACCGAGACTCGTCTGTAAAGAGCACCCTTGACCAATGTTGCCTAGTCCACACCAAATGACGCCGAGCCCAGGCCAAACGCGCTGCACGGTGAGCTGGGGTGAGCAAAGGCCGTACTGCTGGTCGTCTTGATCGCAGGTTAGCCTCGTGTAGACGGTTGCGAATTGTCTGGTCGCTGACGTTAACATTGCTGGCTGCGTGAAGCTGTCTTCTGACGGTGTTTGCTGTAGCGGACCTCATCCTCAGAGCTGACATGGTGATGAAATGGTCTTGTCTTGCAGTGGTAACGCGGGGGCGTCCTGACCTTCTTGGTTCTTGGACGCTTCCAGTGTTGTTAAAGAGTTCCCACAGCCTTTGGACAACGGAGTGGGACACTCCCAGCCGCCTGCCAACTTCTCTCACCCCCACCCATTCCTGAAGCCATGCATTAGCTCTGCCTCTATCCGCATCAGTCAATCGTCGCCTTGGGGGCATGGTTAGAAAAGCAGCAAAAGCGCTGCCACTTATACCCAGAAAAAAGCGCCGATTGTTGAAATTAACTCACAAAATGCAAGCCTTTCGCGTGCAAATCACTTTTTAATGTTGAAAATTTTGCTTTATTAGCAAGACAACAGTTAATTAGGGTCATGTTTTTGTAAAGATTGGGTTTGTTTTTAAACTCAGTGCAGAAAGTTCAAAACTCACACTTGTCAGAAAAAGATTGTTTTGAATGTTACTGTACAGGATAAGTTTTGAAATAAGCAATATACGCGATATTATTGATAGCAGCAAAAAAAAATTAAACTAAATGAAATATGAGAGTGGCCTTTCAATTATTTTGAGTAGTATATTTTAAATTTAATGGGGTTCCAATTCATATT
This sequence comes from Oncomelania hupensis, assembly GCA_036898135.1. Classification (NCBI taxonomy): domain Eukaryota; kingdom Metazoa; phylum Mollusca; class Gastropoda; order Littorinimorpha; family Pomatiopsidae; genus Oncomelania; species Oncomelania hupensis. Next base: position 41,904,133 of record CM072526.1, read on the forward strand.
CAAATGCGGCATATACTGAGTCGGTGAGTTGCTTCTAACGCCTAGCCAAATAGCACTACTTTTTCCTGAATTTAATAGAAGTCCAGAATGTTTCCCAAATTTCTCTATTGTAATGATCGATTCTTCAAAACCTAATCTATCGCCGTATAAAATTAATTCTGTGTCATCAGCATACTGTGAGATTTTGTACTCTATATTATTTATTGTAATACCTTTGATCTTATCATTTTGTCGTATCATTATGGCTAATATTTCAACGCATAAAATAAAGATATAAGACGAGATCGGATCCCCCTGTCTGCAACCGCGTGTTATGTCAAACCATTAACACACACTGAAGCTTTTATTTCATTATAAAAAGTACTGATCCATCTACAAATATCGTTACCGAAACCAAACGCTCTTAGAGGACCTTTTGCATAAATTTCCATTCCACAGAGTCAAATGCCTTCTCAAAGTCAAGACATAAGAGAAGCCCTGATATGTTGTTTTGATTCACGTAGCTTATAATATCATAAATTAAACGAATATTATCAAAGAAGAAACCCCTTCCATTTTCTTATCTCTAAGTTTAATTAATTCCTCTTTACATTCGCCTAATTCTTTATTTTCATCCTCTGTCGGTAAAAGTACCTTTTCTAATACAATAATCCGCTCTTCTAATTTTATCTTCGTTTCTGAATTTTGTCGTTTTTTATAAGAAGCATAAGATATTGTATTTGTTCGAATTTTCATTAGCAGTACGTCAAGATATACTGGTCCGAGATCCTAAGTTGGATTTCATCTCTGGGAATAGTTGCTATGCTTTCTCTAATGTATGGTGATGCAGCATACTCTTCTAACACTGAAATAATAGTGAAATTAACCTTATCAACGTAGGTTTTATCCTTAAGGAGAGAGGAGTTAAACTTCCAGAATAGGTTTCTTTTAGGAGATGAGGCGAAGTTTAAGGTAAGAGCAATAATTGAGTGATCTGTCTTATAGCCAGGAATGATATCAGTATCACTTACAAAAGAGAACAGTGAGTCAGAAGTTAGGAAGAAATCAAGTCTACTTTGTTGTACAGGATTACTTCGTCGCCACGTAAACCGTCTTTGTTCTAAATTTATTTCCCTCCAAATATCTACTAAGTCTAAATTATCTGCTATCTCTAGTACTCGTTCCTGTGCCTTTTCATTATTATGGTGCCTGTAATTATCATAATCTACATCAAAATCCATCACCAAGTTCCAATCACCCCCAATTATTATCTCATCTACATTCATGTCTCTAATATTTCTTTCTAAATTACTATAAAATTCGGGATCATTATTGTTTGGGCCATAAATAATTACCAGTAATATATCTCTGTCTATTGTCTTAATCTGAACAAGAATGCAGTTACCTCCAACATCTTTATTTACATTTTTAATTTCAAATTCAAAATTGTTATTAAAAAGAATAGCCACCCTTCTAGAATTTGTTGTATAAGATGCAAAAATAGCCTTATACCCCCCATTCTGCTCTAATATGGTCTTCAAGTTTAGGATCAAAATGCGTATCTTGTAAAAAATAAATGCAAAAAGCTTTCTGTCTAAGATAGTGAAATATATCTCGTCTTTTCAGCTGATTGGCTAGGCCTCTACAGTTCATGGACATAATACTTATACAATTATCATCATTTGATGTTATAAGAAAAAAACAAACGACAGCGTTAGACATAAAACACACACAAGCCATGGTTATTTTTGACAGCCAGGAAAACCCCACTAACAGAGAAGAAAACATCAGCGAGATTAAAAGTAATTTAGAAATTTGCAGTTATAAGTTTTGAACAAAAGCAATCATTTGAGGCGAATCGAGCTCACAGGCACAGGGAAATAACAATAATAGGCCAAGAAATACTTCGAGAAAAGAGAAGCAGACCGAAAGAAAAAAAGAAAAGCGACATCCAAACCAACTTTACAAAAGGCAATGCAAAATGAGACAAATAGGCAAACCCTACTGTTTGTAGTTGTAACAAGCAGACCAGTTTACCCCGCACTATTTGAGCTTTTGCTTGTTTAGCAGTAGTAAAACTTAGAAGGTTACTGTAGTCTATAGCAGACGATTAAGGTGTAACTGATGTGTACACACACTGCGAGCCGTGTAGTGACATCGCGGCCTACGATGGTGTTTCGAATTTTATATCCACTTAGATTGTTTCAGCCAATCGGGACACAGGTAGAGTGGTTAGAACCAGTTCTGGCCGATTCAGTCAAAGCCAGGTGGGAGGTCAGTCTAGTTTGAGATTATAAGGAGTACACAGTACCCTCTGACAAAATCTCTCCTGAGAAGATTAGACAGCAGTGCTTGTTGGATATTCAAATTCAATCAAGTAGCCAGGGCCTGACATTGTCGAACAGACGAGCAGGCGGTATATCGTGAGCCCAATTCAGCAAACGACAACAACCACGTCAACGCGTACAGTTGGCTGCCGAGGCATCTACAGCATCGTGCGCAGATAGCCCCAAACGTCGTACCAAAAAGTCAAAGACTACACGACGACACAGCGTGTACCAGAAGAGCGCTTCAACCACGCAGTTAAGTGCTCTAGAAACAGTGCACTAACACTCTGTATAAACAGGACCAAAGTAGTCCACTCTTCATGACTTCTGACCTGTAAGGCAGAAAGTAGCCAGTGCCCGATGAAGAAAAAGTAGCTGCCTAGATTATCAGCGATCGAATCATTCGCATTGACAATTGAACTTTTAAGTTAGTTTCATACTTTGAATATCGTGTATAGAGTAGAGGAAATAAATGTGTGATTTTTACTGTTTGCAAGTGGCTGGACTACATATGATTCATAGCCATGTGAAAGCTAGTGTGACAGTGATCTTTTACCATTTTTCTATCTATCTCTGTACCCCAGCCTAAACACAGACCAAGCTAAACAAATAAATGTATTAAGGTAATTCACAGGGTGATTCACTAGCGGTCCCCATAGAATATGACGAGAGGGTTATAGCAGCCCATTGTGCAGAGCCCAGCAACAATAAAACCCACCGTCACACTTTAATTGGCGAGCCTAGCCAGGATCTGTGTATAATAGGAATTGGGTATAACCGGATCTAGGTACAATAGAATAAGATAACAGTATTAGTATAAGTAGAATAGCTTAGAATAGTTGTAAGAGTAGCAGACGGTTTTGGTGCACTTTTCTTTTATTTAAAAACTTTTTTGCTTCAATTCTTTTTGTGCCTGTATGTTGCATTGTTCTTTGGCAGGTTTTGCTTAAATAACTGTTGTATGCCATTTGACTCTTGTTTTATTCTATTACTAGTGGTTTTTGTTCCCTGGCAAGCCAGGGTACACAGGTTGCTGTTTAAAATGTAGACAGAGACAACTGTTGTCTGCGAGTTTCATTTGGACGATGATACCTCCCCATATCCCCCTTGATACCTCACCATACCCCCCGTAATATCTCCCCGTCCCCCCATGATGCCTCACCATACCCCCTTGATACCTCCCTGAACCCACTTGATACCTCCCCATACCCTCTTGATACCTTCCGTACCCCCTTTGTAACCTACCTGTACCCTCCTTGATACTTCCCCGTTGATCGTTTCGCAGGTATGGATGAAAGGAATCGACCATCACCTTATATATACCCTTATATATACCCGTATCCCCGTTATGCCTACCCATGCCCCTTTAAACCTACGCGTAGCTCCCCTTTACCTACACATACTACCCCATCCCAATCCTTGGTAATAATAATAATAATAATAATAATAATAATAATAATAATAATAATAATGAATATTGAATATAGAATAATACAAATAGAAATCATAAAAAACACCAAGGTTTTAAAATAAAATTTGATATAAGATATAATAATAATAATAATAATAATAATAATAATAATAATAATAATAATAATAATAATAATAATAATTATTATTATTATTATTAGTTTATTAATAATAATAATAATAATAATAATAATAATAATAATAATAATAATAATAATAATAATAATAAATAAGTTAAAAGTAAAAAGCCTAAATTAAAAAGAAAAATATCCATATTGTAGTGTAAAAATTTTTTTTTTAAAATATGGCCCGCGGGAGATTTGAACTTGGGTCGCCTGCACGGTAGGCGAATGTCTTACTACTACTACTACTACTACTACTACTACTACTACTACTACTACTACTACTACTACTAATATTGAATATAGAATAATACAAATAGAAATCATAAAAAACACCAAGGTTTTAAAATAAAATTTGATATAAGATATAATAACAATAATAATAATAATAATAATAATAATAATAATAATAATAATAATAATTATTATTATTATTATTATTTTTATTATTAGTTTATAAATAATAATAATAATAATAATAATAATAATAATAATAATAGTAATAATAATAATAATAATAATAATAATAATAATAATAAGAAGAAGAAGAAGAAGAAGAAGAATAAATAAGTTAAAAGTAAAAAGCCTAAATTAAAAAGAAAAATATTCATATTGTAGTGTAAAAAAAACATTAAAAAAAGTCACGTGGGAGATTTGAACTTGGGTTGCCTGCATGGTAGGCGAATGTCTTACTAAGTGAGCTACCAAGACTTCGTATAAAGACCATCAATTTTTTTGGTCTATATGGGAAAACATGCTGAAACCTCGATTCGATTTTTAATTAATCAAATTTAATTAGTTAAACACAAAATTTTGTAAGATTGGTGACCAGAGTGCAAAAGTGTTTTGAATGGAAATAAAACAAAATTTGCGGTATTACGGAACGGCACGTTCATGACACGGGTTGAATGGAAACCGCGCACGGAATGAAGCTATTGCAGTTTGTGGACATTTTGTTTATTTATTTATCTCAGAAACGGTTAAACGTTCGGTAAGGAAATGTCGGCTATAACGATTTCGCGGGTTTTGAGCGCACAGCAGGCCGATCCGCAGCGCCCAGCACCTGCTCAGATCAGCGTCCATACCGGACAAACTTTACAGTAGAGGCGAAGAAGGACTTCCGGCTAAGCAATTTATATATATAGATTGTTTACGAATTTTATGGTCTTTGCATTGTTGTTATTGAATTGCAATATTGCTAGTGTTTTTGTATTCCACGTGATTCAGAGGTTGGTCATAGACACTTTTGACAATGTCAGACCCAGTGGCCTTGAGATAGCACTTCAAGGAATTAGAAGAAGCTTTACACTTAGCAGGAGGAGACCTAATTGCGTATATAAATGCAAAGGTAGAGAAACAGGAGGCTAAGGGAGAGAGAGCAGAAAAAGAGAGAGAACAGAAAAAAATAGACAGAGAAGCAGCTGAGAGAGAAGCAGAACTAGAACTGAAGAAACTAGAATTAGAAGCAGAACAGAAGAAAGCAGCATTAGAGGCAGAACAGAAGAAAGCAGAATTAGAAGCAGAACAGAAGAAGGCAGCATTAGCAGCAGAGAGAGAAGCATCAGTCAATCGTCGCCTTGAGGCATGGTTAGCAAAGCAGCAAAAGCGTTGCCATTTATACCCAGAAAAAAGCGCCGATTGTTGAACTGAACTCACAAAATGCAAGCCTTTCGCGTGCAAATAACTTTTTAATGTTGAAAATTTTGCTTTATTAGCAAGACAACAATAAAGTAGGGTCATTTTTTGGAAAAAATTGGGTTTGTTTTTCAACTCAGTGCAGAAAGTTCAAAACTCACACATGTGATTACTTGTCAGAATAAGATTGTCTTGAATGTTATTGTACAGGATAAGTTTTGAAATAAGCAATATACGCGATATTATTGATAGCAGCAAAAAAAATTAAACTAAATGAAATATGAGAGTGGCTCTTCAATTATTTTGAGTAGTATATAATTATGTATGCATAATGTGCTAATACGTTTCTTAGTTCTTGTCCATGTACTCTGTCAGGTCTACTTTCTCCTTTCGGTGTTTAAGTAGGTGGCTGTTCCTTCAAGCAAGGAGTGATGGGGTATTTGGAGTGGGTAATGCGTGCATGTTACACTCCGTTCGATGGTGGTGTTTTTCTATCAGTATCTGATTCAGCCCTGATGCTTGAAATCCTGATAGGTGTAACTGATTCATTTATCCACGCAGCCTGCTCACTCAGCAGCAACAATGCAAAGTCTTCGTATGAAGTTTTCCACTTTTATTCAGCACACATCAACAACTGCATACAATCGCTTTTCCACTCTCAACTTTTTACTTTCCAACTCACTATCAACAGCGCACTCTACTTTTTGCAACAGTGCGGCACTTATATAGTCTCTTCATACTCCCGAACAATTTAGAACACGGTAGACTGACGTACTGCAACCAATCAAATAAAACTTCGTCATCACTGACTTACGTCATACCACATTATTTTCCGTCCCAGAATGTTCTCAAATATCCCGAAACTTCGATCGATAGCATAGACCAGGAATACTTAGACCGCGCAGTGACGCCTTTGGTGTGATGACGCGTCAAGAGTTATGCAACTTGATTGTAACATGTGTGAAAATGGCTGCGTCACAGAGGGAAGATTGATGGAGAGGGGGAAAATAAATCGCAGGAAGAGTTACGGTGACCACTGTGCAGCTTTGAACTGCACAAACGCACGATTAAAGGCTGCATGCAAGGGGAAGAGTTTAGAAGAACGGTAAGTTCTTGAAGAAATTGTAGATCTATTCTGACAGACAAGAATCGTGATATAAAAGAATTATGATGACCAAGACCGGTCAATGAATGGTTGTCAATGATACAAGACGGATTGGAACTAAGGTGATGTTTCGTGTAAGAAACGGTTTGGATTAGCCCAAGGAATTAATAAAGGTTTGTGTGTAGGGTTTGTACTTAGTGATAATTAACTTGAACTTAGTTCAGTATCAATAAAAAGTACGCCTACTCACTACTGTCATTGTATGGTGTCAATTAAGCCACAGTAGAACTAAAAAGGGGTGCCCTCTGGCCATTTGCTGTCATATGTCATCCTCTGTCTAGATCTAGATTTAAAACGATTCTGGTGCACTGCAAAGTCTTGGTATAAACTTGATTAATGTTATGTTTGTTAAGTAACCCAACTTGATTGGCCGCACTAATTAGCTCACTATTGTCATGTTCTCTGCAATTGTTAACTCCAAGGCTACTTTAAAAAAAAGAAAAAAAAAAGATTGTAAGACAGTATGAGAAAAGTAAAATTCCTTAACTTCGTATCCTGTTATAATTAAATTAGGTTGTGGCAGAATATTCTAATATAAAATACAGATGCCAACCTTTTATTTTGTCACATGACTCACTGAATGTATTGTCAATTTGAATGAAATATATAGGGTTGATTGCAGGATGGTTTCATTTGTGATCACAGAAAGTTGCCTTGTTCACCTTTTTTTAAATACGAGAGAGAGAGAGAGAGAGAGAGAGAGAGAGAGAGAGAGAGAGAGAGGGGGAGAGAGAGAGAGAGAGAGAGAGAGAGAGAGAGAGAGAGAGAGAGAGAGAGAGAGAAAGAGAGAAGACTGACTGAGAGAGAGAGAGAGTATAATTATTACGTACCCTAATTATTATGTTGAAATCAATCGAAGCATATTTTTGCAAATAAATGAATTTCCGTGTGCTCAACTAGATTTACGTTTCGAATTAGTCAATATCTTTATTTATATTTCGATCTCCATCTCTTTCTATATCACACACACACACACACACACACACACACACACACACACACACACACACACACACACCCACACTCACACACACACACCCACACATAAATTATACACACTAAAACTGCCAATCAATCCGTATGCTGTGTGACCCCATACGGAACAAGAAATAAATGACGCATGTATGACACATATTCTAGACTAGTGTGGTGGTTTTTTTTTTAAAATATTATTATTATTTTTATTTTAACTCAATTTATCTTACACATACTGTTTATTTCAAGCAACAAAACAATGCAAAAGCCACCTATATCACGGTTTACAGTTTAGGAAGCGCTGATAACACCCTTACGGTCAAGAGGCAGCAAATCATGAAAAAATAAACAGATGTGCATAAAAAATTTTTTCTCAAATTTGAAAAGCCTTATTTCAAACATTTTCAACAGCAAAATGTGAAAATCGCCGTCTAAAACATTTTTTAAAAATATAATTAAAAACCCCCATATATAGACAAGAGACTAAGAACCGAAAGCAAGCCCATGTGACGTTGAAGGGACGTAACTCCTCCACCGTACATCACTTCTCATAGAGGCGATATCGCTAAGTGATTTCTCTCTTCTTCCTTTCTCTCTGTCGATAGTAAACAAGCAGATCTAGAGTATTCTCCAATAATATCGACTTACAAAAATTACCAACGTTACACAAAGCTTCTTCTAACAACAACGCAAACTCAAATCAAAGGTAAATACACTCTATTATTGCATACTTTGCAAAACGAAACGATTAGATCTATCGTGCGTGCTTCATACTATCCTTCGAGTTTCAACGTAACATAACCCCCCACTCAGGAAGAAATTTACCCAATTTCTTTTAACAACGTTGAAACGTAATGCACAAACAAAGTTTTAATTCTGAACTTTCTGAATACTGTCATTGTGCTCAGTTCATTCACACAGAGTCCATGTTTTCCATCTGCAAGACTGTCTGGATATTGTCAATGTTCTCAGTTCATCCACACAATCAATGTTCTTTACTCACACACTCTGCTGAGAAAGTCCGCACCAATATTGTCTGATCCTTTAATAGATTCGACTCCCCGATAATTGGCGGAAGAGGTCTGCTGCAGTAGGCATCGGCTCGGGGTCGAAGACGGTGATCTTATTAACCTTCCTGTAGTCGATGCATACCCTGTTGCTCCCGTCCTTCTTCTTCACGACCACGATGGGTATGACGATCGATGACCTTCTTCACTCGGAGGTCTTATTTCGCCGATTAAGTCTAAGGCCACCCTCTTGAAAGGTCGGTCGATCAAAGGCATCCTCTGCATAGGCACTTTTGGGACCCTTCCTCGAGGTATGGTCTTCTGGCAAATATCACACGATCGGCAGAAACGGCTGACATCCGCATGAAGTCCTGGCCAGTAGAACACCGCCTGGATTCTGTCTGACGTCTTCTTGATGCCTAAGTGACCTCCCATGATGGAGTCGTGAGCTACTTCCACCACCTGGCGCCTTAGGGGTAATGGTACCAATATTTGACGTAGTGGTTTCCCTCCGTTGACCCTCGGGTGCTGGAAGATTCGGTACAGGATCTTGGCCTTCACCTCAAAATAGACTGTACCACTGCCTTTGGTCACGTGGTCTTGGCGGTTCCTGTACTTGTTTAAAGTACTATCAGCTTCCTGGAGCTGGATCAGTTTATCTCTGTCCACGATGGCAGCTTTGGAGTTGTCGGCGACCTTCAGTGGCGTAGACGTCTTGTCTCTCTTGGCCTGGGCCCTGGTAGTAACAGCACCGACGATCTCTGGTCGGCAGGGCTGAGCCGGAGTAGCCACATTGTCCCGTAACAGCTCTGAAAGGTCTCCATCGGGAAATGGCAATGGATCCTCCTCCACAACTTCGACGCGTTGGGTTGAGGCAGGACTCCACTCTGGATCGGGTACGTCGGGTCGTCTCGTGCCGTCGATGTTCCCGATCATCAAATCATACAGCGGCTTCTTAAAGGCAAACCGCTTCTACTTCGCCTATGTAGAAAGGGGTGCTGACATGAACTTTCGCAACTGGCGCTTTCACACATTTGCTGTCGGCCATGAGTGTCCATTTAGAATCGCCAGTGAACTGTTCTTTAGCGATTAGGTCTTCTCTGACGATGACCCCACTGCAGCCAGAGTCTCTTACAACAGTCACTTCATGATTTCCGACGCGTCCCTTGGAAACAGGCATGTTCTGGACGGTCACAGCTGCGCTGGCGACGACGGGGATGGATTTCCCGTTGGCAAGGAGAAGTTGGCCATCAGTTATGCACTCTTGCACGTCCGCAGGAGTAGCTGTGCGCTCGGTCTCACTCGGAAGAATGACGCTCCCGCCGCACACTTGATGGTCAGATCTACTGGTTTGCCGTTGATTGGAGAACCGCCTCTGCCGGTTGCCCGCCGCTGCGTTGTCCGTACTGCTCCGCTGTCCGCTACTTTTGTTTTGAGGACAGTTAGCCGCTCTGTGGTCTGTAGCGTTGCAGGTGAAACAGCCTCTTGAATGCCCTTCCCTGGGAGGTGGCGTGGAGTCCGTCTGTTTCTGGCTTGTCTGACTTCCCTGGATCTGGTTCCCATGGTTTCCAGTCTTCTGAAAATGTTTTGCCGCGCTGGGTGGCCCTAGCGTCTTCTCATAGGCGATGAGATATCTTTCAGCAGCCTCAGCAACGTCTTTTAGCGTCTGTAACTTTTGTATTTCCAAGTGGATCGCGAGGTCCTTAGGGCAGGCGTTGAGTAATTGCTCCCTCACGATCAGTTCATGCAGACTCTCGTAAGTCTTCCCTTTGCCTGATAATTCCACCCACTTGTGTAGATATGACGACAGGCGCTCCACAAACTGCGTTGGCGTCTCGTCTGACTTAGGCCGGCATTCACGGAAGCGTTTACGGTAGCCCTTCTCTGTAAAGTTGTAGCATTGCAATAGGGCCTCTTTCAAGACGTCGTAGTCTTTGGCGTCAGTGTTCGACAATCTGGTGTAGACGTCGAGTGCTTGCCCCGTCAGAAGTGCACTTAGTCGAATCGCCCAGTCTTGAGGTTGCCAGTTAGAGCTTTCAGCGAACCTTTCGAATCTCGCCAGATAACTGTCGATCTGGTCCTTCCCGTCGACGAACGCTGGCAATTTTGGAGCCTTGTTGTTGCTAATAACTTGTGGCGCATGCTGATTGTTTTGAATACGCGCCAACTCTAGCTGGTACTGACGCTCACCTTCAAGACGCTTCAGCTCGAACTCTCTTTCTTCTCGCCGACGCAGTTCTTCTCTTTCTTGCCGCTGCTGTTCAATTTCTCTTTCTTCACGCCGTCGTTGCTCTTCTTTTTCTTCCAGTTGACGCTGTTCTTCCTTTTCTTCTCGGCGTCGCTGTTCTTCTAATTCTAGACGCTTCTGTTCTAATTCTATTTCCCTTTCTTCACGCCATATTCTCTCTTGAGACTTGACGTACTCCGTCAGCTGTTTGCCTTTTAGATTCAGTTCAACCCCTTTCTGCCAGAAGTCAGCCATCTTGATGCTTTTCTGGAAAGTTCTTGACTGTGCTGTACCTTTCTAGACTGTTCTAGAACAGCACGCTTTCTGCAGTAGCGCTGATGCTTGTCACTAGTCGCCTTCGCTGACGCAGGCCCCGCTGTCCTCGTCGTATGCGACGCTGCACCACGCTGGTGTTGATGTACACGCTCCTGTGCTGAAGTAGACGCGACGTCCGCTCGTCGCTCCCTCTAATACTGGCGATGTAGTTCCGAGACTGTCCCTCGACGTAGTCTTGCGGCAGCCACGTAGTCCCGATCTGTTGTTCGCTCACGAAGCAACTCTTCAGCAACTACACGCCCTTGCAGTCAACCCGAATCTATCGGATGTAGTCCCAGTATGTTGGCCCCTCCCGACGCAACTCGTTGGCGGCTACCCTCGATGACTGCCTCTCGTAACGTTGACTCGCTTGTTGTAGCAGTTGAACCCTTGGCTATGGCGTGAATCGCAGCTTGGCCCCCAAAATGTTACACTCGAATCGATGTTGTTGTTTTTCTATCAGTATCTGATTCAGCCCCGATGCTTGATATCCTGATAGGTGTAACTGATTCGTTTATCCATGCAGCCTGCTCACTCAGCAGCAACAAGGCAAAGTCTTCGTATGAAGTTTTCCACTTTTATTCAGCACACATCAACAACTGCATACAATCGCTTTTCCACTCTCAACTTTTTACTTTCCAACTCACTATCAACAGCGCACTCTACTTTTTGCAACAGTGCGGCACTTATATAGTCTCTTCATACTCCCGAACAATTTAGAACACGGTAGATTGACGTACTACAACCAATCAAATAAAACTTCGTCATCACTGACTTACGTCTTACCACATTATTTTCCGTCCCAGAATGTTCTCAAATATCCCGAAACTTCGATCGATAGTAAACAAGCAGATCTAGAGTATTCTCCAATAATATCGACTAACAAAAATTACCAACGCTACACAAAGCTTCTTCTAACAACAACGCAAACTCAAATCAAAGGTAAATACACTCTATTATTGCATACTTTGCAAAACGAAACGATTAGATCTATCGTGCGCGCTTCATACTATCCTTCGCGTTTCAAAGTAACAGTGCACGAGCGTCCTTTCTCCCACTAAACTAAACTAAGAACTCAACTAATGAAATAGGTGTTAAAATACAATATACATTTATTCAATAAAACACACAATCAAAACCCCAAACAAGAAACAAAAGAATGAAACCAACGAAAATATATATAAACAAATTTAAAACGTAAAAAACAATCTAAAACATATACAATCAAAACATTGGCATAAATAATAAAAATCACTCTCTCACCTTGTTCTGCTTCTAATTAACACACACACATATAATATATATATACACAATAATAATTAAGCACACGTATGTCCCCTCCCTGATGTCCCTGATCAGTCTTGTTATATAAGGCTATGTATACACTTCACACCATGTACACTGTCACTGATTGGCAAAGTCTCGCTGCACACTTCCTCCTTGAATTTCCTTGGTTAAAACGTTCTCTACACAGTTTATATATTAGATTATAAAGAGTCACTGGCTATAGCAAGACTCACTGTTCCCGATGGATATAAATATATAAAAAAAAATTACATATAAGTAAACTGTTCTTTCTTAAGTTATATATAAAAGAAATCCGTGGCTTCTTCTGCAACTAAAATGTCTACTCGCCCAACTGCCCCCTATTTCTGTTGGTTTTCTCCCTCCATTTTCCTTCCCTTTCCGTGGCACTAGGTGATCCTGGGTGTTACGGAACGATCTTCGGTGGTCGGTTGTACGCTCTTGGCCGATGACGCAATGGTCAATACCCAACGACGACAACAACAGCAACCTCCACAGTCAAACTGCAACTGCAAGTACTGCAAGCTCAAGTGCACCCTGACTGCACTTCAACACCAAGTTCCAACAACAAGTACTGCACTCTCAACAAGTCCATCCTGAAAACAATAATGATACAGGCTACTTTTCTAGCATGGCTTTTATATATCTATTACTTTTTAAAACAAATTTGTCTGCTCTCCTCCTGAAAATTTTTTATATGGTTTTATATTCACAGCTTTTTTTCCCATTTCGTTGCCTTCATACAAATTATACAAAATACAACCATCATAAAAGTTCCACAATATTTAACATACATTTGTTTCGTTTATATCGTCTTTATACAATTTACATCTCACCTCTCTCTCTCTCTCTCTCTCTCTCTCTCTCTCTCTCTCTCTCTCTCTCTCTCTCTCTCTCTCTCTCCTGAGTCTAGCTGACTGCTTTAACTCATCCTAATATTATTTACAACAAAAAATGCATTTTAATATAAAACGTCACTAAATACAATATTAATAATAATTAACATATTTTAATAAAAGTTTAAAGACATACAATTTCCTATCCTATCCTATCCTATCCCGTAACCGGAAGGTCGTAGGGGCACCACAGATGATCGTTTAACCAGCATACTCCATCTTTCTCTGTCCTCAGCAGCCCTGATGGCTTCGCTCAGTGTCAAACCAGTCCATTCTCGAATGTTGTCCTCCCACCTCTTTTTCGGTCTCCCTCTTCTTCTACCTCCTTGCACTGTGCCTTGAAGAATAGTCTTTGCAAGGCCTGATGATCTGGTGACGTTACCATACCATCGGAGTTTCCGTTTCTTCACCACCGTGAGCAGGTCATCGTGTTGTCCAATGGCTTGTGTGATGGTCTGTCGGACTTCGTCGTTGGTGATGTGTTGGGTATAGGAAATGCCCAGAAGTCTTCTGTAGCACCTCATCTCCATGCTTTGTATTCTTCGTTGGAGATCTGCTGTGAGGGTCCATGCTTCGCAAGCATATAGGAAGATGGAGATGACAAGGGAGCGCAGCAGTCTTACTTTGGAATGTAGACTGATGGTCCTGTCTTTCCAAATGGGCTTCAACCTTGTCAGGGCAGCAGTTGTTTGTGCGATCCTGGAGAGGACTTCCTGTCGGGACCCATTGTCTGATACAATGGCTCCTAAATATTTGAAGCTATGCACTGTGTTGAGGGATTGGCCTTGGACTTTGATGTCCGTATTGATGCCATTAGTGTTGTTGGTCATCATTTTGGTCTTCTCTGCACTTATTTCCATTCCATAGGCTCTGGAGGTGGTGTCAAGCCTCTGTACCAGCTGTTCAAGTTCTTGTTCCTCTCCAGCCAATCCATCAATGTCATCTGCAAAACGAAGATTGGAGATTGCTCTACCCCCTATGCTGACTGTGCCTTCATGGTCTGCAAGAGCATCTGACATGATGCGCTCTAGGAAGATGTTGAAGAGTGTTGGAGAGAGTAGGCATCCTTGACGCACACCGATTGTTGTTCTGAACCAGTTCCCGATGGCGCTGTTGTGGAGGACTGCACTGGTAGCCTTGTCATACAGGCTTTTGATGACTTCAGTAATTTTAGGCCACGAGAAAGATATCACACCCTTTTCTGGCAGAGATCCATGACCTCCATACACAACTTGTTTTCGGAGGGTAAAAAGATAGTTTTTATGTGGGTACCTGGTCACATGGGCATCCGCGGCAATATTGCAGTATAGTTTTTATGTGGGTACCTGGTCACATGGGCATCCGCGGCAATATTGCAGTAGACAGGGCGGCTAAAGATGCTCTGCATCTCGATTTCCCTCCAGAGATTTTCCAGTTTGTGCCCTACTCTGACCTACGTTGTATGACTGGTTCTTATTGTAAACGACTGTGGCAGACTGACTGGTCTAACCATGTCAACAACAAATTATTTCAAATTCTTCCCGATTTGTCCGCTTCTTTGCCTAACTTTGCATCCACTCGCAAAGAAGAAACAGTGTTATCTCGCCTTCATATTGGACATACTTATGTCACCCACAGTTTCCTTTTAAAAGGAGAAGAACCACCATGGTGCTTTGCATGTGATCAATCCTTTTCCGTTCGACATTTCATGTCTGAGTGTGCTGATTTGATTGAGGAAAGGGAAACATATTTTGGTTCCATACCTTTCAAAGAGATTTTTAAAGTATGTAATGGTCAACATCTGTTTCAATTTTTACATGATGTTGGTTTGTTTTATCGCATATAAATCGTATCGACATGTTTTGTTTAGTTTGGATTTTATTAGGACTGAATTTAGTGATTTGATTGAAGAAAGAGAATATATTTTTAATACATCAGTTTTAGAGAAGTCTCTTAAAGAGGTGTCATGTGAAAGTTTGTTTGTGTATTTAAGAGTAACAGGCTCGTTTTTTAAGACTTGAATCATTTTATAATATTTTAAGATAACATCTCTCTGGTCCTGATTTGGCTCGGAGGAGTCCGCTGGAACTAAAGCAATAACCTTGTATTGTATTGTAATAATTTTAGGGCTGATGTTGTACACTTTCATTGTTGCCCATAGAGCTGCATGCCAGACTCGGTCAAACGCCTTCTTGAAGTCTATGAACACATGATATAGATGTTGTTGGTGCTGTAGGTATTTCTCACAGATTATTGTGAGGTTGAAAATCTGCTCAGTGGTACTTCGCCCTGCCCTGAATCCTGCTTGTTCTTCAGCTTTGATCTGTTCAGCTTGGGGTTTCAACCTGTTGAGTATTATTTTCAGGAGGACCTTGCTGGGATGGCTGATGAGGCTGATGGTCCGGTAATTTTCACACTTGTTACAGATAATGGTGAGGGCATCAATCATCGCTTCTCCTCTTGCTTGTAGCAGTTCCGCGGGTATGTTGTCCACTCCCGCTGACTTTCATATCTTTAGCGCTTGCATTGCTGCCTCAACTTCTTCCCGGAGAATTGGGAGGATTTTTTCTTCTTCTCTGTTCTCGGGACATGCTAGAACTGATGGGTCTCCATTTGGTGTATGGTTGTAAAGGTCAGAGCAGTACTCTGTTCATCTGTCCAAGACTTCTTGTTCTTCTGTAAGGCATATGCCAGACTTGCTTTGGATCGTGGAGACTTTGGGCTGTTTGACACTTGCCAGCTGCTTCACTAGTGTCTGGTAGGCTTTCTTGCTGTTGTTCTTGTTCAGACTGTTCTCTATTTCCTGGCATTGATCTTCTATCCAGTTCTCCTTTGCTGTGCGCATGCCTTTTCGGATGTCATTGTTGATTTTTCGGTAGACATCAGCTCCCTGTGAGGTGTTCTTTTTCTTTTTCATCTCTCTTCGTTTATCACACAGATCCAAAAGTTCAGGTGTGATCCACGGCTTCTTCTTTGGTCGGTGCTTGCCAATGATCTCAGTGGCGGCATCTGTCACAGCTGAGTTGAAGGTGGTGGTCATGGTGTTGACATCTACTTCACCAGCCCCCAAAATGAGCAGTGGTGCAAATTTCCCTCCAATTGTGGCCTGAAATAGTTCTGCCACCTCCGGGTCTTGCAGTTTGTCCAGGTCGAACTTCAGTCTAGTGCACTTTGCTGTATTTACTCTCTTCAAGTGGAGCCGGAAAGACATCATCACGAGATCGTGGTCACTTCCGATGTCTGCT
Source organism: Oncomelania hupensis (assembly GCA_036898135.1). Lineage (NCBI taxonomy): Eukaryota > Metazoa > Mollusca > Gastropoda > Littorinimorpha > Pomatiopsidae > Oncomelania > Oncomelania hupensis. The sequence goes on from CM072526.1 coordinate 41,920,780, forward strand.
CCTGGAAAAGTGCGTGTCCTGCCAATGTTGATGCTTGATCTGAAGCTTTTCTTGACCATGATGTAGTCTTTTTGGTTGTGATGCTCCCCGCCAGGACTGTGCCATGTCCATCGTCTGGAGTTTTTGTGGAGACCAAGCGTGTTTGCCAGTACCAGATTGTTGTATCTGGCAAACTCCAAGAGTCTCAGACCCCTGTCATTTGTCTCGTTGTTGCAGTGGGGTCCACATGTGTCTCCCCAGTTGTGGTGCGCATCTTGGCCAACCTTGGCATTCCACTTCGATTACAATACGGTTCTATGGCTCAATGTCTCCCCGACCTGGCTTCCTCCTTACACTCTACCGATCCCGCTACTTCCAAGTCAAAATAACAAATGAAGGTTCCGGCCAAATTTTTATAATATATTTCCCAAACCGAGCTCAACGATTGGTTTTTTAAACTGCAAAACAAGGCTTCACCCTGACCGCAAGTCTAATACAGCTAATACATTATTCAATTTCTTGCCCTAGTGGCCTGCCGAGTGACCTCTTTGTCAGTTTTCTGAAAAACAAGGTGCCCACACCCTTCTTCCACAGTTTTGCCATGACATACTCTCAATTTTTATGTCGGATTGCAGACCATGTATTGAATTTCTCAGTTTGAGATCAATAAAGTTATATTGTATTGTATTGTATTGTATTGTATCCGCATAAACCATCTTCTGAAACAACCCTAGTGGTAAAACTGAAAGCTATCCACCAGCGAGTCACTTTACAATAAAGACATCCCACGCAGGGGACGCTGAGGCTGTACTCTAATTTATCGAACCCCCCGTTTACAAAAACAAAATAGAATACAAACATCATTATAAATTATCAACAAAACACATACATATAAAATGCCTACATTGCTAAATAATAACATCATAGGAAGCCCTAGTGACCACCTGGCAGAAAGCGTCCAATATTCCCAAGCTGATCCAACAGACTTCACACACAAATAAGGAGTCTTGTCCCGGAAGAGTTTTCAAGAAAAAAGGTAGGTGACTGGTCTAATGAAGAAGAAGATAGCATAGCAGATTGATAGAACAGAGCAGGACTGAGAAAGAGCAAATGAGAAAGACAGCGACAGTGGGAATTTAAAGCACTAAATTTCCAGAAAGTGGGGATACTATTTATACTGAAACCCCCGGCACCCAAACGGTGGTATTACGCCAATGACACCAATTAAATTTCATTCATACAAATAACTGTAATACTACACACAGCAATTAAAGTTTCAACTTCAAATCAAATAATGATCCGAATTCAATTCGTTAGTCAAGAATTACAATGAACCACTATGTTCATCTCTTCCCTACTCCATCCTTCATACTAATATCAAAATTATTTATTATTAATTTTATTACATAAATAATACAATATAATCATTTAAAAATAATATTACATGTATAATATACATTTTAATGATAAACAATACATACCCACAGACACAGCTGCGAGAAGTCATAAAACATTCGATGCTTACATGTAGTATTGTCAAGAAATGAATGAATATATTTTTGAATGTACATTGGTGAACTGTCATGTGACCAGTTCAACCAATCAGAATTTAGCTATCAATAAAAGAACACAAAAATAAATATCTGCTCACAGAAAGAGACTACGTCTTACTTCAACTGTCTTACCTTTCCCGGCAGATTTTCTAGAGACGAAGGTTGAAACCTACCAAAATCAGATCGGCACGGCCGACGACAAGCCACATGACATGACCTTGCTCTGCAATGCAAGTGCTGCTGACCAGCGTGGTGTCACTGATTTCCCACCAAGAATCGTCATCACTGCAGTGCCCGAGGTCCGAGATCCTAATTTTGATGACAAGTATCTTGAAGCTGTCAAAGACATCATGGGAAAACCCCAACATTCAAACGGTACGTAGATGTGGTGAACTCCTTTTTCTACACACACACACACACACACACACACACACACACACACGCACCCGCCCACACACACACACACACACGCACGCACACGCACCCACACACCCACGTATGTAGAACACCAAGACTGGATTTTATTAAGAATGTAAGAATCGAAAAGTGATTTTTTTTGACGGAAAAAGAGCATTTTCGTAGAGAAAAGGGTTAGGGCAAGGGCTAGGGATAGATCAACAACTAACCCTAACTTGAAACCTAGACCAGCATTTGTAACACCGTCTACCTGATTTTTTTTCTGTTTATACAGCTGAGCTCAAGGCAATTCATCTAGCTCTGAAACAGGTTTATGAGAACCTCGTTTTTAATCCTGTCTGATTCACTGTCAGCACTTCAGGCTCTTACCACGAGAAAGATATCACACCCTTTTCTGGCAGAGATCCATAACCTCCACACAGAACTTGTTTCTGAGGGTAAAAAGATAGTTTTTATGTGGGTACCTAGTCACATGGGCATCCACGGCAATATTGCAGTGGACAAAGCAGCTAAAGAAGCTCTGCATCTAGACTTCCCTTCAGAGATTTTCCAGTTTGTTCCATACTCTGACCTGCGTTGTATGACTGGAGTTTATTGTAAACGGCTGTGGCAGACTGAATGGTCTAAGCAAATCAATAACAAATTATTTGAAATTCTTCCGGATTTATCTGCTTCTTTGCCTAAGTTTGATGTCCACCCGCAAAGAGGAAACTGTTTTGGCTCGCCTTCATATTGGGCATACTTATGTCACCCATAGTTTCCTTTTAAAAGGAGAAGAACCACCATGGTTCTTTGCATGTAACAAATCCTTTTCCGTTCGTCATTTTATGTCTGAATGTGCTGATCTGGTTGATTTAAGGGAAAGATATCTTGGTTCAGTACCTTTTAATGAGGTTTTTAAAGTATGCAATGGTCAGAACCTGTTTCAATTTTTACATGATGTTGGTTTGTTTTATCGCATCTAAATCATGTCGTCTTGTCTTGTATTCTTGCTTGGATTTTATTGAAGAAACTGATTTTATTTACATCTTTCAAAATATTTAAATGTTAACAGTTTAATCTGATTTTACTTAATTTTTTTGTGGTCCCGATTCGGCTCTTGGCAGTCCGCTGGACCCTATAAGCACTGGGTATCTATCTATCCGAAACCTTGTCTAAAAAGTTTACTTAGTTCGTCTCCTATAGGCGACGAAATAGGTCGAATTTTCTTCAAAATGTATCCGAAAAGTGACTGTATTTTCTCCGTCCCGGATAGAGCACTCCTGTGTACTTAAAACACTCTCATGCACTACAACTGCACTCCCATGCACTAAAAGAGCACTCCTGTGTACTTACAAAAAAGTGGGTGGCTGGAAAAAAGTGGGTGGCTAATACACTCACCCATTTTCTGCATAAAAAGCAAGGTCAGTCACCCATTTCAAGGCTTATGTGTACACACACACACACACACACCATTGCATGCCCGCAAAAGCACACATAACAAGATGTTGCCAGTAGTTCGAATTTCAACCAATGAACAATTAAAACAAAGATCGTCACCGGAAACACCTGTAACGTAATTAGGTGAAACGTGTGTAAATTGGACCACTGCATTATCTCTAACACTAAAACACTAAAGGAAGATAGATCCTGATTTTGTTTAGAGGCGTATATATGAATTACTTTACTTGCACACGTATCATGGCGTTTACAAAAAAAATGACACGCGGACGGTGAGCTCAATTTGTTTTCTTCCATCGTTTTCTAAAATATTGTTTGACAGTCTTTGGTGAACATTTGATTTATGCAGAAGGGAATTTATGTGGAAGATGTTGTGAACAATACCCGGTCATTCTGCAGTAATTCTGTTCATAAAAAAATTGTTAGAGCTCTTCGAGCATCTTCGAGCATCTTGCATTTGCTGCAGACTTAAAAGTACTAGTGTAGGGTTAAATTGAGTATTTTTTTTGGTATGTAGAACCAGTGGTGCAAGTTAGCCGCCACGGTTCCAATTACGCTCACATCATTTTGTTATATAAGGAATGATCACTATTTCGTTTAGATTAGTGTGTGTATGAAGGTGTGCGTGCGTGAGGGTGTGTGTGCTCGCTCGCTCACGTGTGTGTGTTCGTACCTGTGTGTTTGTGTGTGTCACGTCCCAACTGCCTCAACAGAGGTTCGACATGTGTGCTCTTTCACACGAGAAAAAAAAACCAACACCTAAATAAAATCTATAATTCAATTCTTTTATTTAACGTCTCTTCACTTGCTGAGTGATATTAGACCAAAACACTTTCTCTCGCACAGACAAACAAACACAAAGGTCCATAAACAATAAAAGAAATAAATAAAATTCTATAACAATTTGTTGATCAGAGATTCACTAATAGTCGTAGCAACGTCAACTATTACATGATGATGTAATATAGAATCTAATGGTTTGTCGTTGTCAATCACTATTTGTTTTTCCTTATATGTATTAAGCAACACAGGACACTGTCGTACAATGTGTTCCACAGATAATCTTTGCGAGCAAACACACAAAATATTCTTAGAAAACTTGGTATTCCACGAATTCACCCTCAATTTGTGAATAATCCTACTTATGTGTCTTGAACAAATAAAGTCTGGAGCTCCACAACTTAAAGCTGAACGCATGTAATTTTTAATTAAAGATATCATTTCATGAGCAGAGAGCTCAAGTTCAGGATGCTGAAAGATGCATTTAATTTTCTGTGCTCCGTTCTTGGCTAGAATGTCTACTTTTTCGTTCCAGAAGATACCACAGTGGGATGGAACCCAACAGAAATAGACATCAGTTCCTCTTGTCCGCAAAATATGAATTAATGCTTTAATTTCAAATAAATAATCAGAACGATTCTTACAATGCCACGTTTGCAATGAATGAAGAACAGCTTTGGAATCAACACATAATAAAATTTGGAAAAACGTAATAGGATAATCAGAAATATATTGCAATGCCTTTAGTATGGCAAACAACTCTGCTGTAAATATTGAGACATTTTTACCAATATAAAAAGATTTCTCAAATTTTAAATCAGGTATAACAATACCAGCACCAGCTTCAGATGATTCTATAACAGATCCATCTGTATATATTTTTAAGTGATTTTTATATGTATTAGATAAGTGCTCCCTAACTTCACTCACCAACTGATTGATATTTTCAGATTTTCTTGTTAAAGTAAACTCAATATCAATGTTTGCACCTAAGTGCTCCCAAGAAGGAATTGTAGGAAATAATGGAGGCGTTTTAATGCCATTTAAATTGATGTGACATGCTTCAAAAATAGCACTAACATAATTTCTAATAGGTAGAAGGTATGGAATTTCTCTTGCTTTACTTGGGTAATCCAAATTACAGTCTATTAGAATTTCTTCTCTATTTGAATTAGACACTGACAAACTTCTAATAACAAACTTTGAGACATTTAGTTTTAGTTGTTCTAAGAAACCTAAACAACAAGCTTCTTTATACGATTTTAACGTACTTGAATGAACAGAAACACCTAAGGCGACTTTAATTGCTCGACTATCTATACTTTGTAATTTTTCCAGTAAATATTTGCTTGCAGAAAAATACACTTCTTGACCATACGTTAATGTTGACCTTACTAAAGTATTGGCCAAATGTAATAAAGTATTATTATTTTGACTCCAAGGCTGCGTACACAACAGCTTTAGGAAATTTAATCTCTTCGTTGCCTTGCTAATCAAATATTCTATGTGAGTTTTCCAATTTAATTTGGATGTAAAATATACACCCAAAAATTTTACCTTATCTGTATAAGATAATATTTTGCCATTAATTTCAAGTATTGGTAAAATGTCTGGATTAGCTCCATTGTTAAATAATATTAAACACGTTTTTTCAGCAGAAAATTCAAGCCCATTTGCTATCATATAAGAATTAATTTTATTTAGCTCTAACTGATAAATATTTTGGATGTATGTAACTACTCTTTTACCAGTATTTTTCCGCAAACTTGTGTTAATCCAAATAGCTATGTCGTCAGCATATTGTACCACGTTAGTGTGTTTCGACATATTATTTGGGAGGTCATGAATCAGAAGGGAAAATAAAATCGGAGCAATAATAGAACCTTGAGGAATCCCCATATCAATTTGTTTTAATGAAGAATATACCTTACCTACCCTAGTACATATATATCTCTGTGATAAAAAACTTTTGAAGTAGTCATACATAGCTCCAGATATTCCAATTTTTTTCAATTTATATAACAGTCGTGCATGCCAAACACTGTCGTACGCTTTGCGGACATCAAAGAAAGTTGCCAAAGTTGACTTTTTACGAGCAAATTGTCTTTTTATTTGTGCTGATAATTTTACCAAATGATCTGTTGTACATCTACCTTTGCGAAAACCTGCTTGATTTACTGGAATAATTGAGTTCTTTTCGCAGAAATGCTGCAATCTTTTAAGGACTATTTTTTCAAGTACTTTACCAGCATGAGATGTCAATGCTATTGGCCGATAGCTATCCAATAATGACCTAGGTTTACAGACTGCTTCCAGGAATCTGGTAGAGTGCCATTTAACCAACATTTTTGGTAAAATGAATGAAGTAATTGCTTCCAAGTTGCAGGCAAGTGCGTCAACATTTGATAAGAAATGCCATCAATGCCAACAGCAGATTTGTTTGTTTGAAATGAATTTAATGCTTCAATGAATTCAAAATAAGTTAATGATGAATTAATGTAATGCTCTTCATTATTTGGAGAGTCAGAATATTCCTCTTTAGCTTCTTCTTCTGTTCTGAATATTCTATGATTTTCACTCAGACTTGTTGATATACTATTGTTACTAAATATTTTTAAAAACGCTTCAGCTTTATCTAAAGAACTAGGAAACGTATTATTTTCAATTTTTACTGGGAATTGTTGAAGACAAGTACCTTTTTTCATTTGTTTAACTTTTTTCCACACTTTAAAAATACCTTTAGATTCCGAAACTTCTTTTTGGCAAAATTCAATCCAATAACTCTTTTTCGCCTGAGCAATTATTTTATTGCATTTAATTTTTGTAGATTTCATATTCATGTGATTTTCTTCATTTTTATCTTTTAACCATTATTTAAAACATTCTTTCTTTTTAGAAACGGCTTGTTCACAATCTTTATTCCACCATGCATTTCCTGAATATTTCTTTTCACTTTTATCTATTATTTTAGGAATTGACTTCTCTGCTGCTGTAAGAACTTTACTGACAAAATTGGAATAAAATATATTAATATCTGCAGTTTCCACTTCTTTAGTATCGTATGAATTCAAAACGACCTGAAAATCTTCCCAATTTGCCTTATTATACATAAATTTTGGAATCTTGTCTTCAACACCAGCATCGTCGTCTTCGAATTTCTCATTTAAAGCAACAGTGATAGGTAAGTGATCACTACCTAGGGTATCCTCTGATGTTGACCATGAAGCACTAACAGCTAATTCGGAAGATATAAGAGTTAGATCTATTGCACTAGCTTTATGATTCGACACGTCCGGAATTCTTGTTACTGACCCATCGTTCAACAAGAACAATTTAGAGTCAACAATATTATCTACAAAACGTTTGCATGTAACAGTGGAATATCCAGAATCCCAAATAGAAGAGTGCGCATTAAAATCCCCCATGATGACCCATTTTTCATTGGACACATCTAAGTGTTTGATCTATAAGACAAGACCAGAAGTAACAAGACAATCTCTTTATTTCACTCACACATTCACACTCAAAATTAACTCCCTTTTTCCCACTTCCCGACCTTCCAACCCTCAATCCCACTAAAATAACCCAAAACTAACACATAAACAATTCGCTCAAAATAATAATGATAATTAAATCAAAATGAAAAATGACTAACTACAAAATGTACAAAAGGTTTATAATAATTAGGGTCTGGATCAGCTTACTGACAACAAGGTAAATAATTGTAAGCAAATGCTTTAAATCTTTATAAATATTCAAACCTTGCTTCACTTAAACTTCAAAACAGCTATTACAACTCTTTTATATCATATGAAATGCATAAAGAAAATTTATATTTTATACAAAATAGAATTTGTAAGAAAATAATCTAAATTATTAACTAGTAAATATCTGGCGGATTAATTCCCCCAGACAAAACTATACAGTCACAAGGCTACTTTTATCAGGTAGGTAATATTATAGAGACAATGTTTATTATTCACTTCAAATTAAATATGTTCCAATCCACTGAAATTTCCAAGTTAGCACATGTAAATAAGTATTTCTTTCATAAATGGTTTCTTAACAGACATAGTTATTTGTTATGTGAATGCAGGGTGCGTGTGTGTGTTGTGTGAACAGTTATAAACAGCTTAATATAGAAAGTGCAGCTTTTTCCTCGACACAAGAACCTTAACCTAAGGTTGACCAAAGGAAAAGGCGTTGGTTCAGCACGCTCCACACACACGCGGCCCAGCTGGAAGGTGGAACCCTCAACACTGAGTCTGGTTTTGGTTATTGGTTTTGGTACATGCTACCCGTGGGGATCCTCCGGCCTGTTGACAGAGACACACAAATGACTGGACAAACACACAGGCACAGATGGTTAGACAAGGTGATACACAGGCAGAAGAAGTCCTAGATGGAGTCACAGGTCACCCGACGTTACACGTAGATAACTCGAATTTCACCGAGAACACACAGCAGGTATTCAAAACGGCTTAGGACAGTTCCAGTTACTCAAACACTTCCAAAGTGTTCCCAAAATAGTCCTCCTCTTCCGATAACTAGGCTCTTTTTTCGTTGACAGTCTGATCAGTACGACCCACAGACAAAGTCACAATCTGGCACCTTGACACAACTCAGATCCGTTGATTCTGGCTACATAAGCGATATGCAAAAGTTTCTGCCCCTGTCAAAAAATACAGTGCAAGGGGTTTTATACGATTAGCCTAGAATGTTCTAGAACATACTCATTTCAATTATATTAATTCCCTGCACCGTTCGCGATTAGAGCACGCATTCCACACATAGGAAATCGCATGGCAGCCATCAAACTTCTCAATAACAAAATAGCCAACTATGCTGTTTTCTAACATAGTGCGTTCTGTACGGGCGCAAATCATTCGCTACTTTTATTAATTATAAGCTTAATTAATTTTATTCTGATGCTCTCCCCTTACTACCGTAACTTCTACCCTCTATGTACAGGCTGATGATTAAACTATATACATAGGCGCACGACTGCAAACTGCGTAGCGTGACAGTGTGTTCGCACATCACCATCATCCAGGCCTATGCCCCAACATCAGACAATGACGACAGCGATGTGGAGGATTTCTATGAAAATCTACAGGCTGTTCTTGACCAAGTGCCAAAGAAGGACATAGTCATAGTGCAAGGCGACTGGAATGCCAAGGTTGGCCAAGATGCGCACCATGACTGGAGAGGCCCATGTGGACCTCACTGCAACAACGAGACAAATGACAGGGGTCTGAGACTCTTGGAGTTTGCCAGATACAGCTATCTGATACTGGCAAACACGCTTGGTCTCCACAAAAATCCAGACGATGGACATGGTACAGTCCCGGCGGGGAGCATCACAACCAGATCGACTCCATCATGTTCAAGAAACGCTTTAGATCAAGCATCAACACTGGCAGGACACGCACTTTTCCAGGAGCAGACATCGAAAGTAACCACGATCTCGTGATGATGTCTTTCCGGCTCCACTTGAAGAGAGTAAATACAGCAAAGTGCACTAGACTGAAGTTCGACCTGGACAAACTGCAAGACCCGGAGGTGGCAGAAATATTTCAGGCCACAATTAGAGGGACATTTGCATGTCTGCTCATTTTGGGAGCTAGTGAAGTAGATGTCAACACCATGACCACCACCTTCAACTCAGCTGTGACAGATGCAGCCACTGAGATCCTTGGCAAGCACCGGCCAAAGAAGAAGCCGTGGATCACACCTGAACTTTTGGACCTGTGTGATAAACGAAGAGAGATGAAAAAGAAAAAGAACACCCCACATGGAGCTGATGCCTACCGAAAAATCAACAATGACATCCGAAAAGGCAAAGGAGAACTGGATAAAAGATCAATGCCAGGAAATAGAGAACAGTCTGAACAAGAACAACAGCAAGAAGGCCTACCAAGCTGTGAAGCGGCTGACAAGTGTTAAACAGCCCGAGGTCTCCACGATCCAAAGCAAGTCTGGCATATGCCTTACAGAAGAACAAGCAGTCTTGGATAGATGGACAGAGTACAGCTCTGACCTTTACAACCTCAAACCAAACGGAGACCCATCAGTTTTAGCATGTCCAGAGAAGAGAAAAGAAGAAATCCTCCCAATTCTTCGAGAAGAAGTTGAGGCAGCAGTGCAGCCATCGCTGAAGAAAGGGAAGTCAGCGGGAGTGGACAACATCCCCGCGGAACTGCTTCAAGCAGGAAGAGAAGCGATGATTGACGCCCTCATCATTATCTATAACAAGAACTGGCAGAGTAAGGAGTGGCCTACACCATGGACCAGAGCCTATGGAATGGAAATAAGAGCAGAGAAGACCACAATGATGACCAACAACACCAAAGGCATCAACATGGACATCAAAGTCCAAGGCCAATCCCTCAACACAGTGCATAGCTTCAAATATTTAGGAGCCATTGTATCAGACAATGGGTCCTGACAGGAAGTCTTCTCCAGGATCGCACAAACAACTGCTGCCCTGGCAAGGTTGAAGCCCATTTGAAAAGACAAGAATCTCATCTCCATGCTTCATATTCTTCGTTGTAGATCTGCTGCGAGGGTCCATGTTTCGCAAGCGTATAGGAAGATGTAGATGACAAGGGAGCGCAGCAGCCTTATCTTTGAATGTATACTGATGGTCTCGTCTTTTCAAATAAGCTTCAACCTTGCCATTTCCTATACCCAGCACACAAGCCATTGGACAACACGATGACATGCTCACAGTAGTGAAGAAACGGAAACTCCGATGGTATAGACAGGTCACCAGATCATCAGGCCTTGCAAAGACCATCCTGCAAGGCACGGTGCAAGGAGGTAGAAGAAGAGGGAAACCGAAAAAAATGTGGGAGGGCAACATTCGAGAATGAACTGGCTTGACACTGAGCGAAGCCATCAGGGTTGCTGAGGACAGAGAAAGATGGAGTATGCTGGTTAAACGATCATCTATGATGCCCCAACGACTTCAGAGTTACGGAATAGGATAGCATGGGACCTCCTTGTGTGTGTGTGTGTGTGTGTGTGTGTGTGCGTGTGTGTGTGTGTGCGCGCGCGCGTAAACAATGCACTCACGAGGTTTTAAGTAAGCAATTCTGCAATCATAAGCGGCATAAAAAATCAATCACAGTAAATTTCTGTTTAAAAAAAACAACAGCAATACAATACATTATAATAATATACTCATACGGTTTTAAGTACAAGCATTGATTCTTACAACTATTGAATATCAGTTATAGGTTTAATAACGTAATTAAAATTATTAACATACTAACGTAAATAAAATCTCACGGGAAACTGGAAGGCCAAAGCCCCTTTGACTCACATACTCCAATATAGAACTTGCAATATTTAACGTGAAAATGAGAAAAATGAAATCAAAATGAAACGGTGACATTAAAATGCAAAGTAAAACCAACTTTGATATTTCTATGCCTTTGACCTTGAGACATCGTTGGTGATGTGTTGGGATATAGGAAATGCCCAGAAGTCTTCTGTAGCACCCCATCTCCATGCTTGGTATTCCTCGTTGTAGGTCTGTTGTGAGGGTCGAAAAACGGAATATATATGAAAGATCAATCTATCATTTTTAAATACAAGTTTGGACTTTATATTTCAAATAGTTTATAGTCAATTTCATTTCAATGTGCCTATACTAACTGATTTTGGCCAGCTCTAATGACCTTGACCTTGGAGAGAGTGTGTCTCATTGATATCTATCATGCATCAAAGAATCATAGGTTCAATATTAATAACTTGGAAAACAAAGTGAACTTTTGTGAACAATTGTCATTTTTTGACAAACATTCGTTAACCCTGTGACATTGACCTTAAAATGAAGCCATTCATTCACTGATCATTGTGAGGCCTCATGGATATACACCATCTTACCAAGTTTGGTTGTGATAATTGAAATAGGTTCTGAGATATTAATTTACTTGTAAGTTTTGCACAGACGACGGACAGACAGACGGAATGTTTTTTACAACTGTCATTTTTGGACTATTTATGACTCATTTTGCACAGATTTGCAAACAAATGATTTTTAAAAAAAACCACATAGACTCACATTGCTACGCATGAGAGTCAAAATTGACATATGCTAATATCTTGTTCAAATTAAAAGAATAAAACAAAGACGGCTGTTAAGTCGTTGAGTTTCAGAAACATGTACAACTTGTTAGTAACACACCCAAATGTTTATTTACTAGTAAGCTTAAACTGCTCTGCTATAGAAATAGCGCGCACACACACACATACACACATACACAAATACAAAGGCCGCGCGCGCGTTCGATCACACACACCTACGAACATACTAAAAAAAACGAATATAAACCAAGTAGCGATCATTCCCTATATATCAAAATGATGCGAGTGTAGTTTGAACCTTGGCGCTAACTAGCATCATTGGTTCAGAAGTTTTACTTCTAAAGCAGAATGGCTTACTAGTAAATAAACATATTGTTTAAGTTTTATAAACGATCTTTTTTGAAGTAAAGAAACTTTTTAATTTTCCTTTATGTGTTTTCTCTCCTCTTTTTTATTTTATTTTTTATAATTTGCTTTGACTGAATTTTGTATGCCGTTTTTGGTGGCAGTTACTGTAATAGAAAGAATAACATTTTATTTTACCTTATAGCAAGTGAGTACATTTCTTTAGTTTTAAATAAGGATCTTTTGAAGTAATAAAAAAATCTGTATTTTAAAAATGCTGTTGTCATTTTAACGTGATGTTACTGATTATGTGTGTGAGTGTGTCATGAAGTGAGTTGGCAAATATTTTAATTTGTGTATACATTACGTGTTTATAGAGCTAGTACAAGCGATGGCTGTTGACATAGACACGTGGCGTATGCATTCGCTTTGCGTGGGTACTACTAGTTCATTAATATTTTGGTGATGAGAATCGGCTATATAAAGACTGTTTGGAGAACAGAAGCTTCTCCCGTCTTTGTTCGGTTTACAGTCCGATATTGTTACTCTTCCCTTGGTTTTAATAATGGTCCTGAAATTTTAATCGTAACGTTTAATTTTTCTCCCTTTTGGGAACCCCTCCTTCCGCATTCTTAATACCTAGTCCCTTTGGTTTTATCAATTATAGATAAACAAAGGGAGACGCGTCACAGGCATATGCGCTCGCGTGTCCAGATACAAGCACCTGTGGTAGAGCCCTTCAAGGCTTAACACTGATTGAAACCTCCATATAATATGCCTAATATAAATTTGCGTGGTTGCAGCCACAAGCTTCGCGATTCCTTTACTGAGGCGGCACATGTCAGCTGACCGTCATGAGTGGAGACAAAATCTGCTGAAGTTACTTAAAGATCTGTTGGCTCAGCGTGGTAATCCCTGTACGGTGAAGCTGTTCGTACCTGCGCAGACAGAAGAAAACTGGCATCATTGGCTGAACAAACTTCAAGATGAAGCGGCACTGTCACTGTCTCCCAACCAAATTCCAGAAAATGACAAATTGCTTGTGTGCCTATTCAATGCACAGTCTGTGAAGAGTAAAAAAAAGCAAAAGCAAAAGCGTAACAAAATACTCGCTACTATTAGAGAGAAAAGCATCGATATCATGTTCGTGACAGAAACCTGGTTGGATCCTATAGGTGATGAATTCGCCATTAGAGCTTTAACGCCCCAAGGTTACAAGACCAATTCATTCCCTCGCGACGGCCGCGGCGGCGGCATCTGTGTTATATACAGAGAAACCCTCGACATCGAATGCTCTAACAAATCCCGCTGCTCCTCCTGCTCGCAATGCTCTTCGACACGCCTCTGCTCTTCCTGTCATCAAAAACCCCTCTGCGGTTCCTGCTACCAACATCGAAGCTTTTCTGGCCCTCTCAACCCGGCATGCAGTTACTGTTCTCGAAAGGTCCCCTGCCCTGTCTGTAGTCAAAAGCCCCCATGCCCGTGCTGCTCTCCATGCTTTCTATGCTCTCTAAACCCTTCCTGCACTTCCTGTGGTCGACAGGTCCTCTGCCGTTTCTGCTATCCATGCCGTTCCTGCTCTGCTAACCTTACCCGTCCCTGCACCCAAACCACCTTCCGGTGCCCTCGATGTTTTAATAAGCGCCCCTGCAGTTCATGCTGTCAAAAACCCCTCTGCGATGCCTGTTTGCACAAACCTCTTTGCCGTTTCTGTTCTCACAAATCGTTTGAATTTGTGGAAGTCACTCTCAAGAAAGGTGGCAACACTCGTACCTTTGCCTGCATCTATCGCCCTCCTCCCAGTGAAGCAAATAAGCTCGAATGGGAGGACTTCCACCAAGACTTTGAAGACCTCTTGTGTATGTATCATAACAAAATATTGTGCAGTGATAATCTTGACAAACTGATCATTCTAGGCGACTTCAACATCGCATTCCAGAACAAAACAGACAAGGAAACTAAACTTATTTGCCCAAAACTGCGGCTCCTCAACTTAAAACAGCACGTAAGAGACGCAACCTACCCCAGAACTAAAAGGACACTTGATTGGATCGTAGCAAGTGACACTGACGACGTGGTATCTGAAGTTGTTGTAATGCCTGATCTGAAGTCAGACCACTACGCAGTTCGTTGCTCTGTCAATATCTAGACAAGGAGAACGCTTCCACCGAAACAGCTCAGCTTCGTTCTTGTTGACACCACATCACGAACTTTAGTTCTCTTAACAATGCAAAATTTACCTCTTCTACTCACAGCGTCTACTCACCAATCGTGAGTTCAATAGTGCAAAGCGCCTTGCCAGCACGTATAAGCCTATAATAGTGAAAACAGGTCGTTCTTTAGTCGACGCTGATAATAAGAAGTCTCAGCTACTCGCGGTGCTTGTAAGCCAACCTTCGGGGATAAGTGACTTAACAACACTTCCGCTGTAATCCAACATTATATCAAACACAGATATCGGGTATTCACAAATATCTTGTGCTTCAAGGCCCATAAAGGCAGCACATATTGATAAGACTTGAAAAGTAGGATTTATATTATTAATTTTGTCCTAAATATGTTTTAAGGTTGTGACATTTTCCCTTTGACTTTGACTGTCTTGTCCGGTTGCTATCATTCTTATTCTTATGAGGCCGATTATATTAGGAGTAGTTAGGAAATAAGATCGTGGCTATGAAGCCTTTCAAACATCCAATATTAAATTAACTTAATTTGTTTGAGTCTTTATACGTACAGTTTTCGACCACTTTCTGGGCAATCGTCACTTAGCTAATAAATAGAGAAATAAATATAATTATCGTTTGATTATTTCATCGTCGAACCGCTCCATGTGGAAAAGCTTTGTTTTACCGAGACAGTTCAATAGCCCCCACCCTCCCCTTTCGCCCTAACCCGCACTTCGCAGCGATCGCTTTAAGCACACTCTCAAATTATCCCGAAAACTTCTCTTTTCCCCAAGAACTTTTTATCATAATGAACAACACACCAGCAACTTCCTTCTTCCAACAATACATCCATCTGAACTCCCACCTGCGTTCTCCATCTTGTTATCTTCCAAAACAGAAAATAGTCATTTAAAAAAAATTAAATAGAATCCCATCCTTCATGCTAACTCTATTATAACTGAACACCTCTCCTTCAAGACTGTCACTGAAACCGAAGTTGTAGAAAATCATCAACACCATGTACTTCCAATGCAGTTGAACTTTTTCCAATTAATGACTGCAATTATGAACTTCTCTGGGCTGTAACCAAGATAACAAAAATTTATCTTTAGGCTGGTTCTGTCCCCTTCTAGTTTGAATTATTCGTCCTGTTTGGAAGGGAAAAAAAGCAAAGCTAGATCCCGAACACCTGACGAACTACCGTTGTGATTAAAAAAAAAATTCATATCCAACTAAAATAAAAGTCTGTTAGGTAATATGTTTAGTCTGGCCAAGATCACATCACTCTCAGAAAGCGCTCTCCTTCACATGTTGGATGGTGGCCTCTGCCAGTGAAATTAAAACGCCTCTTGGCCTTTCTGTTGCTTTTGACATGATGAATTCATTCCAATCTTTATGGGTTTGAAAGCATGTCCCGTATAAATGATTTTCTCCTAAAAATGTTATGTTCCAATCTCTGCTTTGAACATCATCCTCCCCGCTCACCATATGAGGCCCACCTTTGGGTGTTCCACAAGGGTCTGTCCCAGGTCCTGACGCGTTCACTCTTGAGATAGGAGATAACATATCTCTATGAAGCATTCCCACCCCTATCTGTCGTGGACGGTATATAGCTTGCTGTTCTTCTTGATAATGCTCTTTCTACAACGTGTTTTGTCCGTTTATCCTGTCTTAACCAACCCTTTCCTATAGTTCTCTTTAAAAAAAATAGCTGACAACAGTCGCTAACGCCAAACTCGTGACTTCTCTTGTTCCACTACAACTTTCTTGCTTCTGCCTGTACTCACTGGCTTACATCTATTATATATTCACTTTCTACAGCTTGTACAAAATGCCGCCGCCCTCGGTTAACCCGCACCACTTGTGTCCTCGCCTTGTAGTAACGGGTGTTGTGTTTTTACATGGATAGGGAGCTGTGACGTGATGATTTTAAAAAGCACCAAGACTTATGAATCATATTATGTGTCTTTACTACATTTTTGTAACTGTGATGTTTTTTTTTCTTTTGTGCAATGTATTTGCAATGACTGTATACTGTAATATGATTTTAAGAAACGCTAACATTTGTATGCTATTTAAATGTGATGGATGCTATCTGTGATGTGTATTTGCAATTACTATTGGGAGTTGAATTTTTAAACAGAAGCTTTGAGATTTGTGTGACATTTTTGTGTTTTTATACCCTTATTTTTTATACTTAAATGTGGAAAAGTCTTTTGTGAAATGTATATGCAATGACTATATTCTGCGATTCAATGCTAATATGGAACAGTATAATTTTTGTGCTAATTATAGGTGTGTTTACTTAACTGTGATGACTTCTTTTGTGATATGAACATATATAAGGTTTATATTCTGTAAAATCTATATGCCATGACTATTTTGGGATTTTGTGTGTGCAATGCCTGTATTTGTGTTGTTTTTTTAATGTGTGTGTGTGGGAATGTGTGGGAGTGTGTGGGTGTGTGTGCGTGTATTTTCACGCAATATTCGGGTTATTTATCCGTCATTGTGTGGAATTAGTTATTTTATTTTATATTTATTGTTATCATCTTTATGTCCCAATTGTACAGGAAGTTTTATTAACAGCTGCGATATCATGTTTTCTATGAAGTTTCTCACATTCCTTGCCTTAACAGGGGGTACACACAAGTGTGTGCTTCCAAATGAGAGCAACCACCCCAAAAACTAATACATAAAGCACCAGAGGAACAATTACAACATTTTTATTCAACAAAAACCTACCTAGTTTATTTCTTTACAGTTCAGTGAGAAAATATATAAGGGAATAAGACGGAACTTTTCCGTTACGGACTTTCTAAAAAGCGTCCCGCTGGCTGGCAGTCAGCGACCAGAGTGGTTTCCCCAGATGCTCAAGTCCAGAAATTTGACATTTATTTATTTCAATAGGGCCAAAGCCCCTTTAGAAAGGGGGTACTTTACCATGACATCGTTTTACAACGCACCTATAAACATAATTATAAATATATAAACAATCAGGACATTAGCAGAAACATATAAATATATATATATATATATATAAATAAATAAATATATATATATATATATATATATATATATATATATATATATATATATATATATATATATAACAATCAGAATAACACAATTTCCTGAATTTTAAAAGCATGATACAAGATAACACATACATTTTTAACAATATGAAATATATAAACAAAGTATTGATACTGATAGTGACAGTAGTTCTACACTCCCGGTGGTTGATAATAAAACATTTTCATTCTTTCATTGGAATATTAATGGTGTAAAATCAAAATTATATGATGTTGAATTTGTATCTTTTGTTTCCCAGTTCGACTTTTGTCTGTTTGGTTGAAACATTTGTTGATTCTTTTGATACCAATTTCTTCCCTGGGTTTGGTTTAAGACTTTTTGTAAGCCATCAGTTAAGCTCTCAAAGGCAGGACGTCCTTCTGGTGGTTGTTTAACTTTAATAAAGAATACCTTTCTTCCTTATGTTCAACAGATTGTAATTGATATTGGTTTCTTTTGGAAAGGGAGCTGTGACGTGATGATTTTAAAAAGCAGTGAGACTTATGAATCATATGTGTCTTTACTACATTTTTGTCACTGTGATGTTTTTTTTCTTTTGTGCAATGTATTTGCAATTACTGTATTCTGTAATATGATTCTAAGAAACGCTAACATTTAAATGCTATTTAAATGTGATGGACGCTATCTGTGATGTGTATTTGCAATTACTATTGGGAGTTGAATTTTTAAACAGAAGCTTTGAGATTTGTGTGCCATTTTTATGTGTTTATACTTTTTTTTTTAATACTTAAATGTGGAAAAGTCTTTTGTGAAATGTATATGCAATGACTATATTCTGCGATTCAATGCTATTATGGAACAGTATAATTTTTGTGCTAATTATAGGTGTGTTTACTTAACTGTGATGACTTCTTTTGTGATATGAACATATATATGGTTTATATTCTGTGAAATCTATATGCCATGACTATTTTGGGATTTTGTGTGTGCAATGCCTGTATTTGTGTTGTTTGTTTGTGTGTGTGTGTGTGTGTGTGTGTGTGTGGGAGCGTATGTGTGTGTGTGTGTGTGGGAGCGTATATTTTCACGCAATATTCGGGTGATTTATCCGTCACTGTGTGGAATTAGTTATTTTATTTTATATTTATTGTTATCATCTTTATGTCCCAATTGTACAGGAAGTTTTATTAACAGCTGCGATATCATGTTTTCTATGAAGTTTCTCACATTCCTAGCCTTAACAAGGGGTACACACACAAGTGTGTGCTTCCAAATGAGAGCAACCACCCCAAAAACTAATACATAAAGCACCAGAGGAACAATTACAACATTTTTATTCAACAAAAACCTACCTAACTTATTTCTTTACAGTTCAGTGATAAAATATATAAGGGAATAAGACGGAACTTTTCCGTTACGGACTTTCTAAATAGCGTCTCGCTGGCTGGCAATCAGCGACCATCGTGCTTCCCCAGATGCTCAAGTCCAGAAATTTGAAATTTGAAATTTATTTATTTCAATAGGGCCAAAGCCCCATTAGAAAGGGGGTAATTTACCATGACATCGTTTTACAACGCACTTATTAACATAATTATAAATATATAAACAATCAGGACATTAGCAGAAACATATAAATATATATATATAACAATCTGGATAACGCAATTTCCCGAATTTTAAAAGCATGATACAAGTAAACACATACATTTTTATCAATATGAAATATATAAACTGAAAGTATTGATACTGATAGTGACAGTAGTTCTACACTCCCGGTGGTTGATAATAAAACATTTTCATTATTTCATTTGAATATTGATGGTGTAAAATAAAAATTATATGATGTTGAATTAATTTTGTATCTTTTGTTTCCCTGTTCGACTTTGTCTGTTTGATTGAAACATTTGTTGATTCTTTTGATACCAATTTCTTCCCTGGGTACGGTTTAAGACTTTTTGTAAGCCAACAGTTAAGCTCTCAAAGGCAGGACGTCCTTCTGGTGGTTGTTTAACTTTAATAAAGAATACCTTTCTCCCTTATGTTAAACAGATTGTAATTGATAGTGGTTTCTTTTGGATAGGGAGCTGTGAAGTGATGATTTTAAAAAGCACTGAGACTTATGAATCATATTATGTGTCTTTACTACATTTTTGTAACTGTGATTTTTTTTCTTTTGTGCAATGTATTTGCAATGACTGTATTCTGTAATATGATTTTAAGAAACGCTAACATTTGTATGCTATTTAAATGTGATGGATGCTATCTGTGATGTGTATTTGCAATTACTATTGGGAGTTGAATTTTTAAACAGAAGCTTTGAGATTTGTGTGCCATTTTTATGTGTTTATACTTTTAGTTTTTTTTTATACTTAAATGTGGAAAAGTCTTTTGTGAAATGTATTTGCAATGACTATATTCTGCGATTCAATGCTATTATGGAACAGTATAATTTTTGTGCTAATTATAGGTGTGTTTACTTAACTGTGATGACTTCTTTTGTGATATGAACATATATATGGTTTATATTCTGTGAAATCTATATGCCATGACTATTTTGGGATTTTGTGTGTGCAATGACTGTATTTGTGTTGTTATTTTAGTGTGTGTGTGTGGGAGTGTGTGGGTGTGTGTGCGTGTATTTTCACGCAATATTCGGGTGATTTATCCGTCACTGTGTGGAATTAGTTATTTTATTTTATGTTTATTGTTATCATCTTTATGTCCCAATTGTATAGGAAGTTTTATTAACAGCTGCGATATCATGTTTTCTATGAAGTTTCTCACATTCCTTGCCTTAACAAGGGGTACACACACAAGTGTGTGCTTCCAAATGAGAGCAACCACCCCAAAAACTAATACATAAAGCACCAGAGGAACAATTACAACATTTTTATTCAACCAAAATCTACCTAACCTATTTCTATACAGTTCAGTGATAAAATATATAAGACGGAACTTTTCCGTTACGGACTTTCTAAAAAGCGTCCCGCTGTCTGGCAGTCAGTGACCAGTGTGGTTCCCCCAGATGCTCAAGTCAGGAAATTTGACATTTGAAATTTATTTATTTCAGTAGGGCCAAAGCCCCATTAGAAAGGGGGTAATTTACCATGACAACGTTTTACAAAGCACTTATTAACATAATTATAAATATATAAACAATCAGGACATTAGCAGAAACATATATATATATATATATAACAATCAGGATAATGCAATTTCCTGAATTTTAAAGCATGATACAAGTATTGATTGATTGATTTATTGTTGCTTTAGGTCCAGCGGACTCTTCCGAGCCAAATCAGGACCGGACAACCCCCGATCCGCATAAAAGATCTGCTGAAACAACCCCAGTGGGAAAATTGAATGCCCTCCACCGGCCAGTCACTTTACAATAAAGACATCCCACGCGGGGGACGGCTGAGGGTTGACCTCAAAAACAAAATAGAATACAAACATCATTATAAATCATCAACAAAACACATACATATAAAATGCCTATAGTGCTAAATAGTACAATCATAGGAAGCCTTAGTGACCACCCGGCAGAAAGCGTCCAACACTCCCAAGCTGATCCAACAGACCTCATACACAAACAAGGAGTCTTGTCCAGGAAGAGTTTTCAAGAAAAAAGGTAGGTCATTGATCTAGCGAAGAAGAAGATAGTATAGCAGAGTGAAGGACAGAGCAGGAATGGGAAAGAGTAAATGAGGAAGACAGCGACAGTGGGAATTTAAAGCACTAAATTTCCATAAAGTGGGGATACTATTTATACTGAAAACCCCCGGCACTCCAACGGGGGTACTGTTGCCGCAGTGAATCTGTCTTGCCTATAAAGGCAAGACAGGTTGTCAACTGTGGCTTTCACTTTTCCCTTTATAGGTTTGAACAATCTACAGTGGCAAGATTGCTCATGACCCCAAGGGGTAATGATACAAGTAAACACATACATTTTTTACAATATAAAATATATAAACTGAAAGTATTGCTACTGATAGTGACAGTAGTTCTACACTCCCGGTGGTTGATAATAAAACATTTTCATTCTTTCATTGGAATATTAATGGTGTAAAATCAAAATTATATGATGTTGAATTTGTAGAGAAATACCTACAGCACCAACAACATCTTTATCATGGGTTTGGAGACTTCAAGAAAGGATTTGACCGAATTTTGCATGCAGCTCTGTGGGCAACCATGAGAGTGTACAACATCAGCCCTAAAATTATTGAAGTCATCAAAAGCCTGTACGACAAGGCTTCCTGTACAGTCCTTTACAACAGCGCCATCGGGAACTGGTTCAGAACAACAATTTGTGTTCGTCAGGGATGCCTACTCTCTCCAACACTCTTTAACATCTTCCTAGAGCATATCATGTCAGATGCCCTTGCAGATCACCAAGGCACACTCAGCATAGAGGGTAGAGCAATCTCTAACTTCCGTTTTGCGGATGACTTCTATGGATTGGCTGGAGAGGAACAAGAACTTGAACAGCTTGTACAGAGGCTTGACATCACCTCCACAGCCTATGGAATGGAAATAAGTGCAGAGAAGACCAAAATGATGACAACAACACCAAAGGCATCAACATGGACATCAAAGTCCAAGACCAATCCCTCAACACAGTGCATAGCTTCAAATTTTTTGGAGCCATTGTATCAGACAGTGGGTCCCGACAGGAAGTCCTCTCCAGGATTGCACAAACAACTGCTGCCCTGACAAGGTTGAAGCCCATTTGGAAAGACACTCACAGCAGATCTACACGAAGAATACAAAGCATGGAGATGAGGTGCTACAGAAGACTTCTGGGCAGTTTCTAAACCAAGCACATTATCAACAACAAAGTCCGACAGACCATCACACAAGCCATTGGACAACATGATGACATGCTCACAGTGGTGAAAAAAAAAGAAACTCCGATGATATGGACACGTCACCAGAGCATCAGGCTTTGCAAAAACCATCCTGCAAGGCACGATGCAAAAAGGCAGTAGAAGAGAGAGACAGAACAAGAAGTGGTAGGACAACATTCGAGAATGGACTGGTTTGACACTGAACGAAGCCATGAGGGTTGCTGAGAACAGAGAAAGATGGAGTACACTGGTTAAACGATCATCTGTGGTGCCCCAACGACCTCCGAGTTACTGGATAGGATAGGATGGGATAGGATTAACCAACCAACACAGGAAAAAAACCACCTACATACTCTTCTGCATTTTAGTGCACGTCACTACCCTTCTTCGTTATATTCATTACCAAGATCGTTCAGAAATTGCCTCCCTTTATCATAATTAAAATGAACGAACTTTCCCAAATTAATTCCCTTTATTATAATTGGAAACAATATACTTTGTGAATTACTTCCCTTTGCCCCAGTTGAGAACGATTTTATTGATCAAATTCCATTTATAAATTATATCTTAATCATTACAAAAAGAAACAATTATCTTACTTCCTTTGACATTGCTAGCAAATAATTCAAACTTGTCATGCATAAAATACTTCTTTTCGCGAACTTTGACAAATAATTATAAACTATATATTTATTTATTTCTCTGCATACAAAAGCATACTTTCTTCACTGCCATTTTATTTTATTTATCACATAAAATATACATGTTTCTATAACTATGCTTGCATCCGAGCAAAATGAACACTTAGGGATCACTCACAGGTACTTACACTACCGGTGATAGCCGTCGATCCGGACAAGACGGCACAACACAAAGACGAGACAGTTCCAAGTGGTCACAGGTGTGCATGCAGCTCTCTTCCTCCTCTCGCAAGACGACGCATTGAGATAGGCGGCAAATGGACAGACCAAGCCCGCACACCCGTCCCCTCCCCCTTCTAAAATGCTGCTGGCACAAGGGTATCTTATCTGTTACTAGTTCTCTCTGTGACTTACCAATTTGACCCAGCACAGTAGGCTAGTTTTATTTACTTGCACCCTCGAATTCGGTGCGAACATCGCTCACTGCAAAAACTTGCACGGCACGGGATAATATACGCCTGCCCTCATACCCAACTATTGCGGCAATCTTGACAATTTAGGCTGACGAAGCAAAACTAACAAAATACTGCACATGTTCTAATTACACTACTTGCAAACTTAGCAATAAACTTTTACTTTATTTTCTCTCCCTCACCGTCCGCCTCCTATAACAGGCCGAGAAATCCTATTATCACAGGTTTAGAAAACCGAGTCGTGACAAAGTTCTAAAATCTCTGTAACAGACTCGACAGCAGCCGGTCAATCAGTCAATCAACGGCCCGATCTTTGACCAAAAGTAGTGGGAGCGTCGAGAAAGGAGTAAAAAGAATAAATAATAATAATACAGGGTTTTGTTTTCTTCTGTCGAACTCAAAGCGCGGCAATCTAAGGAAATTGGTGTTACTAAAGACTGAAAAAAAAAACTGTACAATTCGGGTTTAACATTGTCTGCAACCAGTATTATTATTAAGGAGATGAGGAAACCGGAGTACCCGGAGAGTACCCTTCGTGACCTGTTAAGTCTCAAACCCAACAGATTGCTTCAATTGGGTGTTAGCTCTTACTGATATCGCAGTTGTGATTATGATTATAAATTATGTTGTCGTTTTGTTGATGTTATCGTTATTATTGTTTTCTACACGTCAATTTCTAAACTAGTTGTGCATTTCAATATTGATCAACGCCTGTGTAACTAGGTTGTAGACCGTGTAGTGTAATGCCAGGCGACAACATTGCAGCCTGTACATGCAGTGGTGTGGGCAGTGTAGTGTAATGCCAGGCGACAACATTGCAGCCTGTACATGCAGTGGTGTGGGCAGTGTAGTGTAATGTCAGGCTATAACATTGCAGCATGTACATGCAGTGGTGTGGGCAGTGTAGTGTAATGCCAGGCGACAATATTGCAGCCTGTACATGCAGTAGTTCAGTGGTGTGGGCAGTGTAGTGTAATGCCAGGCGACAATATTGCAGCCTGTACATGCAGTGGTGTGGGCAGTGTAGTGTAATGTCAGGCTATAACATTGCAGCCTGTACATGCAGTGGTTCAAACTCCGTAAACGGCCCGAGAAAACAAAAACAACAAAACCTGAGAAATTGCCTTCGGATGAGAGTATAAACCGAGGTCTAGTCTGTGCACGGCCGCATTACATCGCATGGACTTTAAAGATCCTGACCCTCATGTCCTATAGGGGCGAGTGCCTGTTACGACAAATACACCCAGCATGCACTAGGCCCCTTCTCCCCATCCCCGGTTGCCCAGGATTGTGCTCAGTCGTCTGGGCGTCAGACTACGCGCCCAAAAGGCTGCAAGTGAGCGACTCGGGCTGCTTGAATTAGATTCAGTATTAGCAAACGCCTTGAGCGGCTTTGGAGCTGGTAAAGCGCTATATAAAAGTGATGAAATACATAAATAAATAAATAACATACATTAATTTTGATGTGTGGTTTTAAAAAAAATAATTTAAAGTGTTTGAAGTTTTAATATTTCCACATTGTTAGTATTATTGTTATTATTCAAGATGAACGCAGATGCATAACTGTGTGGTAGCATGGTTACTGTATATTAATGCGTGCCATTATTCTGTTAAAAAAAATAAAGTATCAAAAGATCATTTTATGTGCCAGATTTAAGTCGAGGTTGATTAATTTTTTAAACTTTTATATTTGTTTATGAACGGTTACTATACCTTTTACATGTATTTTGTGTATTTCATACTTTAGTACTTGTCTTATATTGTGTTTCAAAAATTGGCTGAATGTATTTGTAGATTTCAAATTACATACACTTTTATGTACAATTCCACTTTTATGTAAATGAAATTTTTACTCTTGTGATTAAATTTAATTTCTAAAACGCTACTCCTTCTACATAATTGATTTTGAACTATTTTTATCATTTGAAAATTGTTACTTCATTGTTATTTCACTTTTTAAACATTTCATATATATATATATATATATATATATATATTTGCAGATTTCTAAACATTACTCCTACACAGTAGATTTTGATCTATATTACAGTATGCATGTGTGTATTCGAATTATACAAACGTTTATGAAAACCTTTACTTTTAGATAAATGAAGATTTTGTTCCTAATTGTAACAGATGACTTTTCAAGTCAGTCACATAACTGCCTCAACATCAGTACTTTGCGTACAATAATTTACTTTTGGTTATGTGCATAATTTTTGGGTGCGCTAAAACATGATTTGTAATTGATGATTAGTATTCAGTTAGACATAGTGGTTTAGGTTTATAATAATTACTTCCTTCCTACTGCGACCACTCCGCTGGAACCCTAGAACTAGCTACTAAGGCAGGCCGTTGTTTTATGATTATAACAAAAACAAACTGGTACTCCAACAAATTGATGTACTAGGTGTGATATGCTGTCGTCGTTGTGGCATCACAAGGTATTTACTATTGTTCAGGAATTAATTTTGGTGATAGATTTTTGAAATATTTTGTATAACGAATTTCTGTTGTTAGAATTCTACTTTTTGTGGCGTTCTCTTGAATCGATATTAATTAAGGGAATGATTGAGGATTATCGATGATTTGCTTTTCGTTATTAGTGATTGTGTAATGGAGTTTTAAAGTACTAATAACCGACAGGTAAATATACTGAGGGTTGGAAAGGATAGATATTGATGAACTATTTATATGTATGTTCATAAGGAGGCATCCGGCCTTGGGCCAAAGATTAAGGTTCGGTGGGCTTGACCTTGACAATGGCAAGTGGTGAGGTGGAATTGTGACTGCGGCGTCACACTTTGCAGTGATCATGGACTAAGTCCGAATTCATTTTCATCACTTTTCCTTGCCTGTTCAGCAGATGTAAATAGTATTGTTTAATCCATTTTAAAGATTCTATTTTATATTGTTTGGATTGCATGAATAATGAATAGACAATAACAAACATAAACTTAATTTGAAATAACAACTAACTTATTATTTTGAAATCTGTAATATTCTGCTGCATATTAACTGAAATTGAGTTATATTGAAGAATGAACGTCGAGTAAATGTAATATTTATCCATTTCTAGTTCTGTTTGATCATTTATTGTGGTTTCGTTGATGTTGTGAATTATTTTATTCCTCGTCTTGGACCTGTTTTTTGGGTGTGTTTTTACGAAGTCTGTTATTGCTGGTTTGTAATGTGAACTGTGATCTTCTTATAGGCCTAAATTGTATTTCTTTTTATAAATGCAAATATACAAAACCCATAAATTACACACCTGACACTGTTGTTTAATTTTGGATATGTAAAACGCAACTTCTTCATATTTGATTTTGAACTATTACTATAATTTTAAAAGCTTGACCACATGTATTTTAGATATTTCATATTATGGGACGTGTATGTGTTCCAATAACTTGCTGTATATATTTGTTGATTCCATCATACACACACTTGTATTTAAACTTTTACTTTAGGGTATTTGAAAATTTGTATTTGGTGTTTTAAATGTAATTTCTAAAACTCTACTCCTTATTTTAAATAATTTTGAACTGTTACTTTACATTGAACTGTGTTCATTGATTTATCCGTATATGTCATATCTTGGGACTTGTGTTTCAGTAATTTGCTGTATTTAATTGTGGATTCCAAAATACATTAAAAAAGTAAACTTGGAGGTTTAGGTAAATAACATAAAAATCCTGTGTTTTGTATAAAGTTTATAAATCGCTGCTCGTTCTACATAATTGATTTTGAACTGTTGTTTTATTTTGAGCTATGTTAGTGGATGGATTTGTGTAGAGTAACTCCTGGACCTAAAGCAACAATAAATCAATCAAGTAGAGTAACTCGGGGCAAAGCCGCGCCCCCTAAGCAACAAATGTAATAGCTCCTCCTATTGAAGCAGCTAGCAGCTCGAAATAGGTTTAAACAATAGACACCTCAAAGCTACAAAATATTACAACTTCAATATTAAACAAGATGACATACTATTCAAAGGTATTTCCAGACACTTACACACGTA
Organism: Oncomelania hupensis; assembly: GCA_036898135.1. NCBI lineage: Eukaryota > Metazoa > Mollusca > Gastropoda > Littorinimorpha > Pomatiopsidae > Oncomelania > Oncomelania hupensis. The sequence continues at coordinate 41,948,571 of CM072526.1, forward strand.
GCCAAAAAAAAAGTGTTAATTTTTCTTGCAGGCGTGTTGTGACCGATCAGCTTTATCTTAACGAAGCAAAAGTAAAATCATGGACTAAAAAGTCGCGACATTACCCACCCACCCTTACCTTCCCCCCTCTCCTTCTTCACCCCCCCCCCCCCCCCACGAAGTATTTCCAGAGAAGTTTGAAAATACACAAAAGTAGGCCAAAGCATATTAAATGGCACTCAAAACGTAACAATAACAATGTATGTGAAAGAGGAAGTACAACTCTCCCCCCTTTCCCCCCCTCCACCCTCTCAGCTAACTCTATAGTCAAATTTGTCAAGTAGTACTGTACTGCGCTGGCCGTCGGAGTCATCTTGCTAAATGCGTAACTAAACTTTTAGGTAACTGAAGTTGTTTTGCTTTGTTTACTTTGGTATTATCTAAAGTGTCAACTTTTTTTTCATAATTTTATTTTGAGCTCAGTTTAAAAAAAAAAATCAAACCAAAGTAAAATACAAAAGATAAAAAAACCGCAACCATTCTTCAAATAAAAGTGATGCTTTCGAGTCTAATCTTGAGAAACCCTTTGACACGTACAGTAAAACCAGGCCGGTTCCAAGTAATAATTTAAAAAGAATAATTCTAGGAAAACAGAAAGTAATAGGTAGGAGTCGTCTTGCCTTAAAAAAAAAAAAAGAAAAAAAAAAGGTTGGAGTTAACATGATATCATCTTGGATTTTATCCTGATCAGATAGTCTACTGTGCGCTGAGGAATAAGAGAATGATAGAGAAATTTCACAGGCGCTTGCCTCTGGACACGCGAGCGCCTATGCCTGTGACGCGTCTCCCTTCGGTTATCCGTTTTATAGAGATGCGTCACATGCCTAGGCGCTCGCGTGTCCAGATACAAGCGCCTGTGATATTTCTCTAGCATTCTCTTATGTGGGAAATTTCTTATCTCCCTTCTCTGCTGCCAGTAGTTTGAGTGTGGGGAAGTATGCTATAGATACTGATAGATACCGCTATGTGTTTTCAACCTTTATCAGCTGGGCTTGCTAATTTTACTCTAGTTTGAACTATGTCACTGGAGGTATTTGTGGTTTTATTACATCTGGGGGATTTGTATAGGTGTTAATAATTTTTCTGTAATTATTTGTGGATTTCGAAATATTACTCTTACAGATTTGAAATATTGTGTGGTATTTATTTCTCCCTACTTTCCTTCCTTTGATTAAAACAACAACAACAATAACAACAACCTTGTTTGTGTCTGTTTAAGCCTTTCTCCTTATTTATTCCCGGCCCGTGGGGTGCCGGGGGTTTCTGTATAAATCGTGTCCCCACTTTGTGTGGAAATTTAGTGCTTTAAATTACCAGTGTTTCTGTCATTCTCATTTGTGTTTTTTTCGTCCCTAATCTGTTCTATCAATCTACTATCTTCTTTGCTAGACCAGTCACCTACCTTTTTTTTTCCTTGAAAACTCTACCCAAACTCCTCATTTGTACATAGGGTCTGTTGGGTCAGCTTGGAACTATTGGACGCTTTCTGCCAAATGGTCACTAGGGCGTTCTATGGTATTATTTAGCAATGTAGGCATTTTATATGTATGTGTTTTGTTAATTTTTATAATATTGTTTATATTTCTCTTTTTATTTGTTTTAATTTGTTTTAATTTTTTTTTGTAAACGGGTGTTCGATAAGTTAGAGTAAGGCATCAGCGCCTCCTGCATGGGATGCCTTTATTGTAAAGTGACCGGTTAGTGGATTGCCTTCAGTGCTACCGTTAGTTGTTTCAGCAGACCTTTTATACGGATCAAGGGTGAATCCTCTTTCAATCAACTTATTGTCCTGATTCGGCAGTTTGCAGGGCGCTGGACTCTATAAACAAGTGACTAATTAACTAAATGTGTCGTACTTTAATAAATGCCCTTAATGCAAAAGTTAGTTTTTGCTCTCTCTCTCCTCTCTCTCTCTCTCTCTCTCTCTCTCTCTCCTCTCTCTCTCTCTCTCTCTCTCTCTCTCTCTCTCTCTCTCTCTCTCTCTCTCTCTCTCTCTCTCTCTCTTACACACACACATCACAGCTGAGCGAGCCAAGCAGATGAATGCCTTGTAACCATAGGGTATCACAGTGCACACGTGACGGGATTATTATCCATAATTATTATAACAAGAAAACAATCACAAGCCTCACAATGATAATTTCTATTGATACAAATATAAATATAACTAAAGACCACACACACTCTGCTCACTGAATACGATACTTTACCAACAAACTCTCTCTCTCTCTCTCTCTCTCTCTCTCTCTCTCTCTCTCTCTCTCTCTCTCTCTCTCTCTCTCTCTCTCTCTCTTTCTTTCTTTCATTCACTTTCTCTTGTCTCCCCTCCTCTTTTTCATCCTCCCTTCCCTCTTACTGCTTTTTCTTAGTTTCTTCTCATCACTCTTTCCCTCTCTCTTTCTCTCGGTCTCTCTCCTCTCTTCGCTCTCCGTTTATCTTCCTTCACTCCATCCACCTCTATCTCTCTCTCTCTCTCTGTGACACACACACACACACACACACACACACACACACACACACACACACACACACACACACACACACACACACACGTTCGTTCGTTTACTAGATTATTGTCCCCGGACACTTTCGCATATATGGGACGTTACTAAAATTGCTGATTAAAAATTAAAATCACAATACATGCACTCATCCATACAACACAAATAAGACGTTAAGATTAAAATACGCTAATAAGGCATAAAGTTAAGATAGGCATGTGGGCAAACCCAGAATACCTCCATATTAAAATAATAATAATACACACACAAAGACGCACTGACATCACCTACTTACACAAACGTTAGTTTCAAATGAACGAAGGGAGGCGATCGCGCATAAGCAAAAGTATGTGACTGGTTCCGTCCCTTGATTTCGAGAGTAGTCTTACGCTGTGGTAAAGAGAAGATCGTGGATGCAACTGCAGAGGGAGGGGAGGAAGGTAGGAGTTTCGGGCGAGGAAGAGAAGATGGGGAGTGACGTAGGGTGCTAACATTGGATGCTTTCCTGTTGATTAGACAAGCACCGTTTGCCAGATGTTAAACTTAAACACAAAAGCTGGTTGTCACGACAAAATTAAAACTGTAGCCTTAGGTCTATATATCTGTGGGTTCGGGTACTGAATAGAATAGACTCAACGTTTCCCGGCGTGCCGTAAGAGGCGACGAACAGGGGTGATGTCAGCACGGCATCACTGGGCGAAAGTCTTCTATACAGAAGTCACCGGCCAGGACAGAGGAACCTCACGTAACTATAGGTTCAACGACCAAGTGTTCGGTGCCAAGGCGAGCCACACTATACTCGTGGATTTCGGCTGTGGCCAACAGCTGGAGACGACTGGACACCGCCAGGTCTTTCTTGCCCAAGATACACGGTATGATGAACAGAAACTGACTCCATACCGGATCGGTCGTCACCCGGGTCACTAAGCCACGAGGACGGAGGTGATAAGTGTGTTACTGTCGGATAACTTATCAAGATCCGCACGAGAGACAACATAGTCGGAACCTGGAATGTCAGGACTCTAACTGGAAGAACTGGCCCACGAGCTGGACCACTATCAATAAAACTTAGCGAACTGCGCTACAAATGCCTAGGTGAAACAACACGGTGCATAGCTGAAATATTTAAGAGCCATTGTAGCAAACAATGGATCCCGACAGGAAGTCCTCTCCAGAATCGCAACAACAACTGCTGCCCTGACAAAGCTGAAGCCCATTAAAAGACAGGACCATCAGTCTACACCCCAAGATAATGCTGCAGCGCTCCCTTGTCATCTCCATGTCCTATATGCTTGCGAAACATGGACCCTCACAGCAGACCTACAACGAAGAATGCAAAGTATGGAGATGAGGTGCTACAGATCAGAAGACTTGTGGGCATTTCCTATACCCAGCACATAACCAACGACGACGTCCGACAGACCATCACACAAGCACACTTTACAACCACATACCAAATGGAGACCCATCAGTTCCAGCATGTCCCAAGAACAGAGAAGAAGAAGAAATCCTCTCAGAAGAAGTTGAGTCAGCAGTGCAATCGCTGAAGAAGGGGAAGTCAGCGGGAGTGGACAATATACTCGCGGAATTGCTTCAAGCAGGAGGGGAATCAATGATTGACGCCCTCACCATTATTTGTAACAAGATCTGGCAGAGTGGGGATTGGCCTACACCATGGACCCAGTCGCTTGTCATCACTCTTCCCAAAAAAGGTAACCTACAGGGATGTGAAAATTACAGCACCATCAGCCTCATCAGCCATCCCAGCAAGGTCCTCCTGAAAATAATACTCAACAGGTTGAAACCCCAAGCTGAACAAATCATAGCTGAAGAGCAAGCAGGATTCAGGGCAGGGCGAAGTACCACTGAACAGATTTTCAACCTCAGAATAATCTGCGAGAAATACCTACAGCACCAACAACATCCATATCATGTGTTTGTAGACTTTAAGAAAGCGTTTGACCGAGTCTGGCATGCAGCTCTGTGGTCAACCATGAGAATGTAAAACATCAACCCTAAAATTATTGAAGTCATCAAAAGTCTGTATGACAAGGCTATTAGTGCAGTCCTCCACAACAGCGCCATCGGGAACTGGTTCAGAACAACAATCGGTGTGCGTCAAGGATGCCTACTCCCTCCAACACTCTTTAACAGGTGACCTAGTATCATAATAAGACAGTAACGAACCACTTACTCTCTACAGACAGTGTTGTGTTGTGTTGTGTTGTATTGTGGTGTTGGTGTGTCTGTATCTTCACAGGCTGGGAAACTGAAGGTGAGTTGATGCCCAGTATTCTAGTTCTTTAGTGGCTATACACTCTGAGCATGCGTACGTGAATGAATGATGAAGGATGAGGGGGGAAAGGAATATTTTGATAAATAGCATTTTTATATGATTTTCTTGTTGGTATGTAAAAAGGAATAATGTTGTTGATGTTGTTGTCAAAATGAGGTCAAGGGTGAGTGACGATGTATTATAGCATGCTAGAGGGGTGATGAATATGAGAGAGGGGTGACGATGTATTTATAGTATGCCAGAGGGGTGATGAATTTGAGAGAAGGGTTATAGAAATGAGGCAAAGGGTGACGATGTATTATATATTATGATATGGAAGAGGGGTGATGATTATGAGAGAGAGGATGAATCAAGATTGTTGACTAGAAATTGAATTATAATATGCATTTGTATTTGTTTAAATAATCATGTTCATGGGATGTTAATATAAATTATAGAAGGATTATGAAATGTTATGATGCATAAATAAACAGGTCAAGATGGCGGACGGCAGAAGGAGTTATTTCCCATGTATTGTTTACTTTGTTGATGGTAGCTTATTAAGACAGTTTATTTGTTTACCAAATTGGGCCTAGTATTTCTGCTAATCCTAGTTCTGCTACTACTACGTTTGATCTACCTGTCTTTGTACCACTACCTCCGCTTCAGTTGTTCCGTCTTCGTTCCACGTTCTACGTACTTCGTTCTACGTACTAATTCGTTCCATGTTCTACGTAATTCGTTCCACGTTCTACGTACTTCGTGCTACGTACCCCGTTCCACCTCTACTTCCACCTGCAGGATGAGGCAAGACAACGTGCTTGTGGGACCGCTTCTACTTGGATCGCATTACGCAGGGCCTCACCTACACCCTCAATCATACGCGCATTACACGCACATAAACATAAATAGTAGTGGCCAGCGCTTTGAAAGCTCTCTGAGCTTGTAAGTGCGCTATAAAAGAGTCATCTTTTTTTTTCTTTCTTTTTTTTCCTGGGAGGACATGTGGTGTCCCGAACTTTCCCTCGAGGGGGACCGACTGGTGATACACCTAATGGTACTCCAGAGGACAATTCGGGACACCAAAGTGTCTCACGGGGGACAATTCCAGGTGGGCGTCAGTTTGGGGCGTTACACCAAATTAACAAACTAGAAAATAAAGAAGAAAGACCACACAATCGATTCAAGAGACATTCAGGCAAACATCTCAGGTAATTTAATTCTAGTTCAACAAATATGGTTTTGAATTAGACAACAGTATTTGATTGTGTCTTCCAAATACACCAACTTTGTTTTTGTATACATTTACCTTTAGGTAAATAAGGGGTTTCCTCCCCTTATGTTTAAATTTGGATTTGTAAAACGCTAATACTTCATCATAGTTTTGATTTTAAACTGTTACTATATTTTGAACATTTTTGCTGCATTTATTTTGTGTATTGAGACGTGTATATTATATAATGGATTTAAAAACAGTACACTTCCTACAGATTTGATTTTGAACTAGATTGCAGAAATTTAATTTGTCGATTCCAAACTAATTGCGTTAATACGGAATCAGAATCCTTTATTATCCCCATAACAGGCGGCGGAAGCAGGGGAGGCAGGGGGGCCATGCCCCCCCCAGAAAAATGTTGGAGGGGGCAGCCTTATATATTGCCCCCTCCAATAATGAGTAGTGCTTTTTTTTTTTTGCCAGGGCATTAAAGGATTTTTTTTCTTCAAATGGAATCAAGCAATACAAGTGTTTACCATCATAATCATCATCATCATCATCATCATCATCATCATCATCATCATCATCATCATCATCATCATCATCATCATCATCATCATCACCCTCTGATCAGTAAGAGAAGTTCGTCCCTTCGTCATCATTTCCTGTCGACGCGTCATAATCGTTAGCCTTAGCGTAGATCAAAGTGACCGACAGTTTTCGACATCGTGCACGTCACAGTCGCGTCAGTTTTTACAGTCTACCGTTTTCAATATCAGCAATTTTCTCGACCACAAGTGAAGAAGTCAGCAAAATGGCAAATGCTTTGACAACTGGTGTTATTGTTCCTCGTCAAGCATCCCGACAGACTCTCCGTGACAACCAACCTGCGGCCACTCCAGAAGAATATTTTAAGATTAGCATTGCCATTCCTTTCTTGGAACACCTGTCAACCGAATTGGACTCGAGGTTCAAAAATGCTGGTCTAGCAGTTGATGGTCTATGTCTGGTGCCAAGCACTTTAATAGACAACCAGGATGGTTTCATGCAGGTTCCAGAAGGGGTGAAGACACTGGCAATGTTGTGGGAGTCTGACCTACCAGACAACGCTACCCTTGATGCAGAATACCAACGGTGGGGTTGCAAATGGCGAAGTGCTGCTGAGAATGCGACAGCCATCATCCCATCCACGGCATCAGAAGCACTGAAACATTGTGACGGGGATTTTTATCCCAACCTGTTCATCATGCTAAAGAACCTTTGCACCCTGCCTGTCACTATTGCCGAGTGTGAGCGTTCAAACAGTCAGTTGCGCAACCTGAAAAACTACCTGCGCTCTACAATGGGGCAACAGAGGCTCAATGGACTTGCTTTACTGAAAGTGCACAGGGATGTTGATATTGACTCCAAAGAGGCAGTGAACTGTTTTGCCAGAAGATACAATTCACAAATGGTACTAATGCCGGAGAACCTAGTGCAGCAAGACTGAAAGTGAAAGCAGGGCGGTGATGTTCATAAACTACAAGGTAAAGCTTTATACCGTTAGCGATCGACAAAAGTAGTTAATAATAATAGTATACAAAACATCTCTGCTGATAAATAAATGTTTGTGTGTGTGTGTTGTTGTTGTTGTTTTTTAAGGGAGGTGCAGAGGATAATTTTTGTACCTCAGAGTTTGTCAGTTCAACTGTTAAAAAAGCTCAAAGTCCCAGACCATCACAAATGGCTTTTTAAAGGTTCAGATAGCACCAGATTGCACCATTTTGCATCCTTGAAAAAAAACATTTACGGGGGGGGGGGAGGGGGGGGGGAGGGGGGGGAGGGGGGGGGCATGCCCCCGGACCCCCCTAGAAGGCTCGGCGCTTCGCGCCTTCGCTGAACCTGTAACCCCCCCTTCGACTTTCCCCAGGTCCGGCCCTGTTAACAGTGTTAACATGTGCGTGTACATGTGTGTCTGTTTAAATGCGTGAATTTGAATGTGTGTGTATGGTCTTTATCATCTTGGTGGAAAAAGACTTAATCAAACAACGAATCAGACGTGTGTAATATGTAAAAGTGTATGGTACAGGACGCAGTCAATATAAAAATTTCAAAAATAAAAATTCGATTTTCTTTCCGTCTTCTAATAGCGATCTCCCTGCCTTTACACCACCTGTTTGAGTGATGGATGTGTGTTTGGTATGTGTGAGGGTGGATGAGACAGGTGAGCGTGTATGTTGGTATAGGTCGCCGCGCTTTGAGCCTGAATGATTTGGGGTAAGGCGCGTATAGCATCCTGTATTATTATTATTATTTATTATGTTTATTAGAGATTGCCGCGATTTGACTTTCATTTAACAATAAGTCAAGTATAGCATCCAATATAATAATAACAATAATAATAACAATAATGATAATAATAAATAATAATAATAATAATAATAATAATAATAATAATAATAATAATAATAATAATAATAATAAATTATGCTGATACTACTACTACTACTACTACTACTACTACTACTACTACTAATTACTATATTTATTATTATTATTATTATTATTATTATTATTATTATTATTATTATTATTATTATTATTATTTACTTCTTTTATGTCCTTTATTAAGCGTCGTGTCTGAACTGGCAAATAGTTGCTTACTATAACAGTAAACGGGTTATATCCCTTAAAATACTTACAAAGGCAAAGAAATGCAGCGAAGTGTGACCAATGAACCCCCAATAGGTTACTGTGGATTAAACGGGGGAAACAATTTACGTTTATTTATTTCAGCTTGCCTTTTAAAAAAAAAAAAAAACACCAGATAAACATTGGTCGCATACCATGAATCAAGCACACACAAGGCGACAGACACACACGCACAGGCACGCGCGCTCACGCGGACACTTTAGCGTGTAACATAGAAAGCAATAAAGGCTGGGGGAGGAGTGAAGACAAGATGGTGGCGCGTTTGGGATGGTAGTACATTTTGGTGGGTGACAAATACTGGCGGCAGGGATAGCTCAGTCGCCAGAGCGCATGACTTGTATACGTGCGTCTCGGGCGACGTGGGTTCGAATCCTGACTTCAGCAAACTATTTTGTGATTTCTGGATAGTAGTGGCCAGCGCTTTGAGCTCTGAGCTTGTAAGTGCGCTATACAAGAGTAATCTTTTCTTTCTTTCTTTTTCTTCCTGTGAGGACATGTGGTGTCCCGAACTGTCCCCCGAGGAGGACCGACTGGTGATATACCTAATGGTACTCCAGAGGACAATTCAGGACACCAAAGTGTCTCACGGGGGACAATTCCAGGTGGGCGTCAGTTTGGGGTGTTACACCAAATTGACAAACTAGAAAAGAAAGAAGAAAGACCACACAATCGATTCAACAGACATTCAGGCAAACATCTCAGGTATAGTTCAACAAATTTGGTTTTGAATTAGACAACAGTATTTGATTGCGTCTTCCAAATACACCAACTTTGTTTTTGTATACATTTACCTTTAGGTAAATAAGGTGTTTCCTCTCCTAATGTTTAAATTTGGATTTGTAAAACGCTAATACTTCATCATAGTTTTGATTTTAAACTGTTACTATAATTATTTTGAACATTTTTGCTGCATTTATTTTTGTGTATTGAGACGTGTATATTATATAATGGATTTAAAAACAGTACACTTCCTACAGATTTGATTTTGAACTAGATTGCAGAAATTTAATTTGTCGATTCCAAACTAATTGCGTTAATACGGATTCAGAATCCTTTATTATCCGCATAACCATTCCATTCTATGCAGTGTACATTTGCCTATACAAATTCAAAATTATTAAGCCTAATTTAAATTATTATATCAACGTAAAGGTAAAAAATAAATCATTATGTTCATATTTACATTGATTAAAACTTGTCTACGATTACATTGTCGCATATAGAGGATAAATAGTATCCACCCTGCACGAACAAGAACGCACACACACGCACACACATACAGATGTACACCACCTAAGGACACGAACGCGTTTCACACGAACGAAGGGAGGCGATCGCGCCTTAGCGAAAGTCGTTGACTGGTTCCGTCCCGTGATTGGGGGAGTTGTTCTTATGCCATGGTAAAGAGAAGATCCTAGGTGCATCTGCTGAGGGAGGGGGAAGGGGGTGATGGGTTGGGGGAGAGGAAGAGAGCAGGGGATGGAGGTAGGGTGCCAACACTAGATACCTTTCCTACTGATTAGGCAATCACCGTTTACCAAATGTTAACTTAATAAAGCTGGTTGTCACAACAAAACTGCAGGCTATACAATTCTTTTGGTTTTATTTTACGCAGTCATTTCCCTTGAACCATAGGGCTGTAACAAAGGGCTCTCGTTTGTTATAAAATAATTAGCGTTATTTTCAGAAGATTCCTACAAACTTGATATTAGTTTGTAGACAGTTTTTAAATGTTCCAATTTCAAGTATACAAGCATTCATCAAAAGGTCTTTTTTATACAATTATACAAGTTGAGACAGAGATATAAACTTGAAACACTGAAGACGTAAAATACACAACAGTTGGAACCCAACACCAATTATAGGTTTTGCTAATTTTATGTATTTTTTCTTTCTCACTCATAGTAGAATAATAATTAAAACTATATTCAAGAAAACTATTAAGTCCTAGAGTAATAAAATAATAAATAGCTTAACTATAATATAATCTTCTTTTTCTCTGAAGCAATCCCGTTTCCAGTCTGAAAGAAAATTACATTTATCAATTCATGAAAATATTGTATGCATTTATAAAACTAGTTTCAATATTATATTTCCAGCAAGTAAATCATGAAATATCAATATTTAAAAAAAAACGTGCCTGTCATGAACAGAATCCAGAATCACCACAGTGAAAGACAGAAGTAGCCTACACAGTAACACAATATTTTCAAGTCACACAATATTAACATTCACTCTTTTTTCACAGTCTATCTTTCATTCCACTAATACACCCTATCCTAGTTCTATTTCATCAAGTCACAGACACTCTCAGAAGTACACGAGAACAGCCTTCTGTTTGTTTGTATGTAGATTATAGTCACACGACACTTTCGCATATAGGTGACTACTGGACCGATTTATACTGACACCAGCGGGCCAGTTGTTGGTAAAGGGGAAAATAATATGATCACACGTTGACCAATCCGGGATTCGAACCAGCGACCTTTCGGTTACTAGCAAGACGCTCTTACCAACTGAGCTACCCGGCCCCTCTCAGCCTTCTGTTCTCCAAACAGTCTTTATATAGCCGAGTTAGTTAGTTAGTTATTCATTGATTACAGGGTCCAGCGAACTGCAAAGAGCCCGCATAAAAGATCTGCCGAAACACTGGTAAGCTTAACACTGAAGGCACTCCACCAGCCGGTCAATTTACAATAAAGACACCCCACGCAGGGGACGCTGAAGCTATACTCTAGTTTATCGAACCCCCGTTTACAAAAACAAAATAGAATATAAACATAATATAAAATATTAACAAAACACATACATATAAAATGCCTACATTGCCAAATAATAACATCATAGGAAGCCCCAGCGACCACCTGGCAGAATGCGTCCAATATTCCCAAGCTGATCCAACAGACCTCACACACAAATGAGGAGTTTTGTCCCGGAAGAGTTTTCAAGAAAAAAGGTAGGTGACTGGTCTAGCGAAGAAGAAGATAGTATAGTAGATCGATAGAACAGAGTAGGAATGAGAAAGAACAAAGGAGAAAGACAGCGACAGTGGGAATTTAAAGCACTAAATTTCCAGAAAGTGGAAATACTATTTATACTGAAAACCCCGGCACCCCCACGAGGGTTATATAGCCGAGTCTCATCACCAAAATATTAATGAACTAGGAAATATATTATGCAAGCAAAGGGAATACATACGCCACGTACCTATGTCAACAGCCGTCGCTTGTGTACTAATTCTATAAACACGTGATGTATACACAAGGGTAAATATTTGCCAGTTCACTTCCTGACATCATTCAACAATATATTCAAAGCAGTGGTGCCCCCATCGGAATGTCAGTATTTCTAGTAGCTAGAATAGGCTTCACCTCTATGATCGACGCTCTACTATCAGCATCTAAAGATTTCTTCCTTTTAGGAGATTTTAATATTGACCAGTTAAAACCTAACAAACACTGGACTAACACTATTCAACCTTGCAGCATTGAACAAGTAGCAGGCCTATTAGCAACGATTAGAGTAGCCCAGACTTCTAGAACATTCATTGATCCCATATATATACAAATAACAAGACGCATGCTGTAGAAGTTCGTGTGTCAGTCTTTGCTTGCAATGAGCATTATCATGTGTGCTTAACCTGGAAAGAGAATACAATACACTACACTACAATACACTACAATACACTACACTACAATACAATACACTACACTACACTACACTACACTACAATACAATACATCTTTATTACCCCAAAAGGAATTACAGCAGGCGCCGAATCACATTTTAAATTCTCATGCATGAAGAGTTCACAATATTCGCATTTTAAATTCATATACCTCAAGAATACAAACACAAAATTCGTGTACATTAAGAATTCACGATAATCCGCTTTCATCTTTGCAAGCAGTTGCCAGTCTTGTTATCAAAAGGCATTACAGAGCAAACGTCACAGGTTTATATTTTCTTCTTCTACGTCTTCTTCTTCTTCTTCTTCTACTTCTAAAACTACTTCTTCTTCTACTTCTTTGTATGTTCAAAAATGTTTTTTTTCTTTTTTTAATTTTTATCGTAAATATATCTAGAACGATGAAACAAATATTTTTCCGGCTTCCCATATTGTAACTTAGTGCTCTTCCATTCATGTTTGCCCTTTCTCCAAGCTAAGATTTTCTGAGGTCAATTAGTTTCGGTACGCGCTTTGCTGATGTCTTTTAATCCTAAGAATAAGACTGTCCTAAAGGTTTTTACTTCTTGACTGAAACAGATCTTTTTATTTTGTTCCTAGGAGTAGACGCACGATGAACCTTGCGAATGCCGCCAACAGGAGGGAAGGCGCTGCAGAAAGTTTTCTGAACCTCGCTGACCATCTCATCACTGACGTCCACAAAATGCACGTGCTGCAGACGAGTACTGCCACCTGACAGCTGGTCGAACTTAGTAACCGCAGCCGCATAGCTCTCAGCGCACACATCTTTCGGCACTCCGAATATGGCTGTGAGGAAAACAAAAAAACTGGAAATGACCGGGTTAAATACACTGACAAGGAATGAGTGGGAAACTGTGACCTATGTGGTTAATAGCAATATTACTGTTTTATCCAATACTTATGTATTTATGTACATAATTCAAATACCTCAAAGATATCAACCAAGAAAGAAACGTATAAACCTATAACCCCACTGAAAATTTGTTTTTTGAATGAATCCTTTCAGTTATGCCTCCATGGAATGGCAGCTTTAAAAACACGGGAGCTGACCTTCTGCAAACAACAAGGTGAAGAAGGGTCTGCTATTGCGGAAGTAATTTTTACCTTCTGACGCCTGTACAATATAAAAATACACTCAAACTGTACCTGAGCTAATTGAAGGAATGGCCAGGTCTTTGTAGCCCAACTGATGAGCTTTCTCCAGGCAGTTGAAGACGGTGTCCACCAAATGCTGTTTTAGTACGTTTTTATCCTTGTAGTCATACCAGCGAGGTCCTACAGCATGCAGAACTTTTAAGCATGGCAAATTACCAGCAGTTGTAGGTACTACTTCTGAGACCTTGAGAGGCCCATTCCGTTGAATGTAATCTCGACCTTCGTCCTCCAAAACACACCCAGCAGCCTTGCTTATCGCGAAAGCTACGCCTCCTCCGTGTATAAGATGTTCATTGCTTGCATTGACTATAGCGTCGATCGCGAGTGTAGTGATGTCTGTCTTGTAAACCGATACCTTGAGGCCAGATTTTGTAGTTACGTCCACTCTGTCAGACCGTGTTGTAGTGGCGAGGGAAGCTAGCGAGGCACTTGCTGACAGCTGAGGCTGCGGCTGAGCTACGGCTGGGAACACGGACTGCAATGATGGCAAGAAGGGTGCAACGGTTGAGCCTTTGGGGGCTAGCTGCTGAGGTGCTTGCTCAGTCTGCAGACTGACTATCTGGGGGGGTTGAAATGTGGGTCTTGCTGCTTGTCTCGTCGAACTCACAGAATTCACAGCAGGAGAGTAATCTTGGGCAGTCGAACTCAAAGGAAGAAAGGGTGATGGCAAACCTTTCTCTTCAGAGACCAGAGAACTCTCCGGCCTCATAGACAGCAGGGATGTCTCCTTCGGGTTTTCTTTCTTGTCGTTTTCTTCTTGAGACGTCTCGCTGCTATCCTTTTCAAATTGTACAAACAGCTCTGCTTGGCGACGGACCTTTTCGGGAACGTCCACTGTCATAATCTGTAACAGAAAAAGCGGGTAACAGCGTGTTTGAACTCTTTCAATGGTATCAATTGTAACCGAAAATCATTCTTAGTGTAGAAACTACAATACACGCATTTGGCATAGTATTATGTTTTATATTAATGTTTGGGGTGGTATGATGTTTTACATACACTTGTTTAATGGGAAGGTCCACTAAGCTACACTTACCTGCGTCAGAGCAGCCGTAACATTGTCCCGCTGCCCGCAAATCCCAATGTTAGGTTGTTCGGTCCTCCACAAACTCTTGTCCTTGGTTGGAGCTGCAATACAGAGGTAATATGCAAAGATTTATATTGGATGTCAGTTTATAATTATTTTAGCATTATTACTGTTCTTATATAGCGCTTTAACTGCTCAAGAGCTGCTCAAGGCGCTGGCCTTGATACAGGATCTCGCTCAAGCTGCCCGAGGCGCCCACGTGATGCCTCAGGACTATGGAATCTAATGCTACAACGGCACACTTTGCGCATTTGGTTAGAACGCTCGTTTCCAAAGCCGTAGATTGTGGGTTCGATCCCCGACGGGAACTAAATGTTTAATTTATACATCCAGCGATTATTCTTAGAAAACATTTCAACAGATGTTGAACTGTAGCATTCTTTGTGAACACGTCATTAAACAAAATAACGGCTTTTGGTCAGAAATAATTAGGTTGTTTTCATGTGTTTTACTTATTCATCCACATTGTTTGTTTTCCTCGACTGGTGAGTAGATAGATCTCCATTCAATAACAGGCGTCGTAGGTTGTCACAGGGCGATCTGTGGCGGAAAGGTAAAAGCAATTAGCAGGTGGATAATTGCAAGTTGCTGGGTGAATGATTACGATAACCGAGCGTGCAGAACGTGCTAGTGCACTGCGCAGTAGGTAGCGGAACTGGGAAAAGTAGTCACTACAGGGCAGAACGTATTGGAGTGAGCTAGCGAAAGGTTGTGTTAGCTAGTGGCACTGTTCTGTGGTGTAGGGATAGACCGTTACTGACGGATGATAGTAACCAGTTCTGGCATATACTAGTTAGACGTTGCTGTGTCTATGTAGTAGTACTCAGAGAGGAGTATATAGATAAGCAAGTGGTGGTAGTGTTTTAGCGTAGCGTCGAGGAAGTGTCCGCTAAGGAAGCTAAACACTACGGATTTACCTTACACGGAAGTTGCTCATAGGAGAGTGGGAGTGGGCTGTGAGTGGCGACTACATTCGAACCGGATTGGGTTCGACGTCGTTCGACGTTGTTTGGCGTCATTCGACCGCATCATCATCGGTGTCCTCATCGCCATCTTTGTTGTCTGCGTCCCCGTCTTTTTCCCACAACCCCACCATCGGCCACATTCTTAATTTGCCCTCAACCCCACCATTCCCGTTGGTGACGTGGAGGTTGGAGCCTGGCCTAGACGTCGCGGGAAGGCTGTCCTGGGGTGTACCGCTGTGGGACGTTGGGGTGGCAGGTCCGCCGTGACTGCTGCATCATCACCGTCATCATCATCATCATCGCCGTCAGTGGCGAGTCGAAACAGGGGCGCCGCCACGTATCGTCATCGACGGTGGCACACGCAACGGCTATAGCAACCAGCAGGGAAGGATACCGACAGGGGGACCTCGAGCCGCGGGACTTCGTGGACCACTACGCCGCAAGGAGGCACCGAGAACTGGACTTTGCTCAGGTTGGATCGTTTCGTGTTGTCCTCCTCCTATGCACTTGACCCCCCTTTTCTTAGTACGTGCGGACGGACCTTTGCTTACGCACGATTCGTACGCGGACTGGGTTGGTTAGCAACCATCGCATATCGCGCTGACGTGTCATTTCTCATCGTACCATTGATTGTCCATATCCTTTATTTTTCTTTTTCATGTGTAAATGTTGTACGTGTGTGGTGTGTGGCTTGAATGAATAAATAGTTTGTAAGTTGTATATATACTCGTTGTGTTTTCATCACTTCACGTCTGCTGGTAATCGTCGTCCTGTCTGGGCTGTCTGCGTGCGCAAGTTGTTTGTTTGTGTTGTCTGCTTGGGCGGGGTCATGGCGGTGACATAGGTCTATCTCAAATGATGCCCTCTCTCATTCTGAACAGCTAAATACGCGTCTATGGATTTTCAGCTTTAGTACGTTTAGAAACACAATGTTTGGGTCACATTTTTTAGGCATGTGCATGGAATATATATATATATATATATATATATATATATATATATATATATATATATATATATATATATATATATATATATATATATATATAATATATATATATATATATATATATATATATATATATATATATATATATATGATATACATATATCAATATATATTCAATATATATACATATATATACATATGATGATATATATATGATGATATACATATGATGAAGATATGCAAATATATATGCATATCATCATCATCATCATCATCTGCATCGTCATCCCCAATAATGAATCGTGACTGTAATATTCAATTTACCTTTTACTGCGCTTAAAGGAACCCACGCCAAGGCGTTGAATGACTGCAGATGTTGCTGAAGCAGCTGCAGGTCGTCGTCGCTGCGTGATTCCACGTACAGTATGACGGTGAGAGGCAAGGTAACGCAGTCGATGAACTTTTGTAGGCACGTAAGCACTCTAGGCAGGTAACTGAATGCCTGAACCCCGCTGTCAGGCAGCACCGGTAAAGGAAACGACAGGCTGGTTCCTACAAGAAAAAAGAACACCAAAAGGCAGAAAGAGTAACAATTACCTCGGGCGATCTATAACCCGCCGCTCACTCTCACGGCGAATAATCTGTATTTGTTTTTTTCTTACCAGTCCACGGACGATAGTTTAGTCCCGTTTCACACCAAACTACACACTTTCTTACATCTTGGACAGACCAATTATACATTTTTAGTATGTGTGACTATTGTTAAGGGTAATATCAGAAATGTTGACAAAGATGTTGTAACTTAGCTTAGAGATAAACGGATAGTATTGAACAAAACCTGACGTTAATTTACCAGCTCTCTAAAGGAATGTTGGCAGTTATTAAATTAACATCCCTGAGACAGTCAATCCCAATACAATCATGTGGAACTCGCTATGAAGAATGTAATTTAGCCCACTTGGACATCTGATCGGTGTCGCAGGACCGCTAAGTAGCCACGCGAATTATATCACTCTTAAATCTACCCTGAATCTCTCCCCTGACCCTCGAAGTTGAGACGTAACAGATAGTGTCCCAGAGGCAGGACAAGAGAACAAAGACGTCCAAGAAAAGATTCACGTATTCGCGAGAACGAGATGATTGGTCGGAGATGACGTAGAGTCCTTTATATCCTCCGTACACCCCTGCTTTAACCAGGCAGTCAAAACGAAGTGTAGAACAACGAAGGTCAAGGAGCGAACTGAAGTGAAGAAATAATCCTCAGCCATCACCAACATAGTGATAGACTAGAGACGGTTTCACGATTCCCAGAGACTATAAATAAGTTAACACTAGTAATTTTCTAGTACTTGTATGTTTAAATATTATATTGATTGCCATGCATTAGTATGTTCATGTTATATGTATTTACAGATACCGATTATTGTTTCTGACATGTTATGTATATTGCTCGATATAGCTTAGCCTTAAGATTCAGATATCGTAGTGTGCTTATGGGAAACTCGGCAGGTGTCTGATGCTATAGACTCCTTGCAGAGGGCACCACATGCCAATATATTTGAACAGAATATTGTAGCCAAAGTTCTGAATTTTCCAGCTCAGCTCTGGGATGGTTTGTGGAGTCAACGCCTGACGCTTGCTTCCGTGGAAAGAAGATTAACTAGAATCTAACTCACCACTTCCGGCCCCGTAACTACCAGACTCGCCCGATCATCCTGAGAGTGACCAGACTCCCTCAGAGTGACCACCCAACTCAAGCACTCACAAAAACTGAGAGCTAAGTCCCTCTCAACTGCAACTGATGTCAAAACTACTTGGAACACTATTAAACCATGAAACAGAGAACTTTATAGCACATGATGAAGTCTTGCTAAAGAACTTTCTCAGTACATTGGACAATTTATAATTATTAATTACATTTCATTGGTAGTTCTGTTAGAATTTGTGTTGAAGATATAAGAGTTAAAATCACATAAATACGACTGGTGTCATTCTATTTGTATTGTTGTGTGTCCACTAGCTCTTCTTCTTGTGAGACCAATTAAACTAGTCATTTGACTAGCAAAAATCATTTCTTAAAGTGAGCCAAAGATACTTTAAAACCCGAGAACAAAAATAAATTTTTATGTGACCAAGCACCGTGATCTAGTCTCTCACATTGCTTAGGAATCTTGGTAAAGAACGAATGATAGAGATAGCTAAACGCCTCATCTATCTACAGATCTTAATCCCCTTGTAAGATTATCGTATCTTCTCCACGATATCATCACATTAAGGGACTAATGTTATTTCCGGCGAACTACTGACTTTGGTTAGAGGTGGAAGGAGGGGAGAGAGTAGGGATGGAAAGGGAGATGTGGGTAATGGCCTGTCTTAATTATAAGGTTCGTGGAAGTTCACGAACCACTTTTCGAGGTTCCAGATCCCGAACCTAGGTTGCTGAACCTTTTGGACACAAAAGAAGATTCAGGAACCTTGGTTCGGGATCTGAGAACCTAAAAAAAAGTTTGTGAACCTCCACGACTCTTCAAATTAAGACAGGCCATCAGGCAGGGAGAGTGACATGTTTTGGCTTTTAAGCACCCCTGTTTTAAAGTCCCTTACCTCCTTGTACTGTCATTTTCCTGACGACCTCCTCCAGCACTCCACACAGCTTGTCTTGGAAAGCAGAGTCAGACCGCTGGGGCAAAGCGGCGATGATAATCTTTCTGGAGACATCGAGTGCGTCACCCTGAACGTCCGCGCCGGAGTTGCATACCAAGGTCATTAAGTGACGGTTCTTGTTCAGCCCAATTTCCTTTGCATACCTCTCCAGCTTAGAGTCCAGAAAATCTGCCGGGATTTAGCCGAACACAAAAGATCTAAAATAAATTAAACTAAACTAAACAGAGTGACTGACCTGTAACAACAGAAAAGCGATTAGAAATGAACGCGCTCTTCGTCGGCCTATAAATATAATTAAGGAAATTTGACAGAAACAAAGTCCACGAGCAATCTATTGATTGTAGGGTAAAGAGGCCGTACGGTACTCTCTTTTCTTTGGTTTACTTTTATCATTTGTTTACATTTTTTGCTTGCGGTAAAACCTCTCAAATAGTTCATACTGAAGATACAATTCATTACGGCTTCCTTTTAAAAATAATAACATCAACGTGTTCTACTGAAATAACAGCTGGCTAGCAGCGGCAGCAACACTTACTGCTTTCCAGGATGTACTTCACCGTAGGAGACCACTCTCGCCGACCTTCGGGAAGCGGCAAGACAGTCACGTGACAGTCGCACGCCGCCATGTTTCCCTGACACACAATCAGCCGGTGACCCTTGGGCGATCTCGCCGTCCACAACACGCGTTGCCATGGTGACGTGACGGTGACCTTGACGTTGTGCTTGTTTTCCAGAGCGGTGATGACGTCATGCCCCTTGGCCCCTTGGAAATACATACACTGTTCTTCCTTCAATGTTGTTTGCTGGCATACAATGTCATCAAAGCACTTCTTTATGAGAGTCAAAGCTTTCTCTGATACAGATCTCTCTGCCGACATTATCACTACGGATTGGTTGTTGGTGGTCTTCATTTGAATGCTAACCTTGGCCCCAAAGCTGGCTTGGATCTTCGTCTGTATCATGACCATGTTGTTGTTTACGTATTCCGACTTGTACTCTTCCAGAACAATCTCCGTTTTTGTAATTGCCAGGGCGAGGAGGTGAGGTCTAACATCGTTTTCCACGCTGCTACTGAAGGCAATGATAAAAGACGACAAATGCGTGTCGTATGTGGCCACGAACTTAGCAGGGAATTTTTCTCGTAGTTCTTCGAAGCACTTGCCGACCTCTTCATCCTTCTCATTACACGCAAGGGTGGTTTCTTGCACAAGCTTATCGAGGATTTTCCCAACTTCCGCAGGGTCACCTTGAATGACGGTGATTTTCCCGTTGAGTACATCAGCAGTGTCCACGATTATCTTTACAGACATCAACTGAGTCAGAAGCTCTAGCATCACAGACGGCTCTTGCAGGACCTTGGCACGAGCGAGTGACATGCTGAAGATGTTGGCAGACGTTTGAAATGGAATTCTTTGAGACCCAGCAGCTGCACCTCCAATGTTTGACGCGTTTGGAAATGGAGCAGCTTGAACGGTGGAACTAACTTGCTGGGAAACCGTAGCGTAACTTCCACTATGGTTCCCATGAAGAGCCAAAGGACTCTTTACACTCAAAGACCTGATGGGAGATGACGTAAGTGAACTTGGAGACAATTTCAGAGCTGCAGCACCAACACCAGCAGTAGCAGCGTATGCATATGTTGAAAAGGTAGCAGCGGGCTGTAAAAGTGATGTTGCCGTTGAATTCATAACTGTGCTTTGGACGGGACCGGATGAAATAGGATTATCGTATGACACAAGAGAAGAACCAGAAGATATGGCAAACACTTGAGGAGGGATCGTGGGTCTAGCACTAACTTTCTTCATCTCCTCGTTAACCAGGGTTTTAGCCCTGGCCATTTGCTGAGTATCTGAGGACATGAGCAACAGACTCTGTTGGTCAACGCTCAGCAGGCAGGACAGTGTGGTGTCACAGAAGTTCTTGGAAACCACCGTTTGGATGTCAACAGCAGAGGTCCCAACATCCACGACCTCTGACGTGATGGTTCCGATAGCTTTAAAGATGCGAGCTTTGACGTCATCGGCCCATTTCCTGCCTTCCTCTAAAGACTTGCGACCCTTAGTCTTTTTCACCTGGATGATGGAGTTGTCCACATCCAGGCTGATGTGGCTGACCGTTAAGTTTTTGTTCAGTTCCTCTAATTCCGTCATTTTGTTTTCTTTCTCCAACTGGCTGACAAAGATGTCCTCATCGTCTATCAGCGCGTGAGCACCGAACATGAACTGAAGTCTGCAAGCCTTGCTGTTAGGGAACTGGGCAGCGATAGGACAGATAGGCACTTGCTGTGTTTGATTGGCTTTCGTGGAAGCAGCAGATGAGTTTACCGACAGATGTGCGAGACTTTCCATTTGATCAGCAGTTGGAGGTGATTGATCTGCGGGAGCCAGGGCAAGATTATGGGTCAAATACGCCATGCTCAGACCTGAACAGAAATGCTCATTATATATTATTATATTATATATTATATATTACTCATCTGCAAAGCTTCAGTTTCTGAAGACGTGTGTGTGTATGTGTGTGTGGGTGCGGGTGTGTTTGTGTGTGTGTAGGTGTGGGTGCGTGCGGGTGTGTGTGTGTGTGTGGGCACACTTACACAGTGTTATCTGGACAAATCAGTGAACATCTACCTAACTTGTATTGACATGCCTACTTGTTTTGACGTCAGAACAATGATCCGTTAGGGTTAGGGCGGGGTTAGGGTTAGGGATAGCTTCAAAAAAATGGCAAAATGTCAAGGTAAAGGTAAAGGTAAAGTTGGTCCCATAGCCTTGTGGCCGTAGGGTAGCGTGATGTTGGAGATCACACTTATCTTGGGCCAGCGTAATGAGGGTGATGCCCATCTCTCTCCCTCGCTGCTTTACCTTCCCCACCCTTAAGAGAGTAGGCACTCAGTCACAGTTGAGTCAACTGGGGGCGTTGTTATTTGTCGCTTCACGGTTTGCGGTCACCCATCCAAGTGCTAACCGCACTGGACGGTGCTTAACTTGCGACACTGTAGCGAGTGCTCCAACCACAGCGCTATCCGACACCCATAATAATGTCAAAATGATGGTAAGTGTGTCAAAATAATGTATGTATAGTTTCACGACAGTCATCAGAATGTCGTTTCTACAAAAATGTGCGCGCGCGCGCGTGTGTGTGTGGGGGGGGGGAGGGGGCATGTTTACACGGTGTTATCTGGACAAACCAGTAAACATCTACATAACTTGTTTTGACAGACCTACTTGTTTTGACGTCAGAACAATGATCCGTTAGGGTTAGAGCTGGGTTATGGTTAGGGTTAGTGTTCGAACACGTAAAAGTACTTAAAAAGGGGGACGAAATATGACCCATTGTCAGCACAACGCATGTGGCGTTTCAGGAAAGTCATGATAATACTGTGTACCCTCGGCTGTGTGTGTGTGTGTGTGTGTGTGCGTGTAGGTGTGTGTGTATTATTTGTACAATACGTCAATCAGACTGGTCTAAGACTATATCAACGACGTTATTGTTATCGTTGTTGTAATTGTCATTGTTAGTAGTAGTAGTAATAGTATTGTGTTATGACATTTACTGACTGGATTTGATTTTCTAACTGCAAATTTTTAATTAGTAAACACAAAAAAGTTTTTTTTTTATCATACAATAACGTTCTACTGTGGTGACAACTGCTTCCCTTGCCTGTCATAACTCCTTTCCATGATGAAAACGGCAGGTCTGTGATGTGCTTGTTCGTAGTGATAGAATATGTGTATTAAGTGCATCATGTGATAAGAATAAGCATTATATGTGTAACTTACCTCCGTATACAAACATACGCCGTCCTTTTTACGTAGTTTCTCCTCTGTGCAATTTAATACTATTAAATATTTTTGTTCAGACCCTCAAACTATTCATGTTTAGACCTGAACGGCACTGATATTTCACTTCGAACAGTGTGAGTGTTGGACGACGTATACTTCTATTAAAAAGGGCACGTAATTATAAGACTACTGATCTTACGTACGATTCGCTACACTGCACAGGCATTGGCAAAGACTGAACAGTTGTGGGAGGAACACAGGCGCCTGAATGCTTGTTTTCTTTCTCAGTATATCTATATATATCTCTCTCTCTCTCTCTCTCTCTCTCTCTCTCTCTCTCTCTCTCTCTCTCTCTCTCTATATATATATATATATATATATATATATATATATATATATATATATATATATATATATATATACTTAGAAAGAAACAAAGAAAAATATATCATGGTGGAGAACAACTGAATCAAGAAATCTCTGAAATCCGGCTGGGGCCCAGGGGCCGCCGTAGGCCCCAGTGGGGTCCAGGGGCCAAGCCCCGCTAGGGGGTCCATGGGGGCAAAGCCCCCGGGAAGAAAACGAATTTATGCAATTTTCAAAGTAATTTAGGGCCTCTCCTGAAAGCAAAAAGCACAAAGTAAACATGAATACAAACAACAACAAAAAAGAATGTTTTATGCACATGCCTGTCAAAAAAGTTAAGAATCTTGATTTGTTGGTTACTCGTTCAATCGCGATTGAACGAATAACCAAAAATTCCAATTTCGGCAGAGCAAGACATTGTTTATGATTTTAAAAGACTGCTAAGACGTTGAAAAGAATCGCTGAAGCATAACACAAAGGAAGGAGGACGCGCGCCCTTTATAGGCTACTGTTCCCAGTCGTGGTCGCCCGATTTTGTTTTCTTGCTCATAGTAGGCCTATATAGTAGGCCTTATAGCATAGCTCTGTATAACAGTCGCGGGCGGGCGATTTCTCTGAACGCATTGAATGACTGACAAACTAAATTGGATGCGGCACGGAGGTGTTCCGCGAAAAATATATCGGACGAAAAATAAAAATCTCGGAACTCAATATTGTTTTCTCGGAAATGCAAATGTCTTCCGCGGAAATTCGCGAATCCGAGGAAAATTCTCCACCCTGAATTATATATATATGCCTATAGATTTAAAACTCACTAAAGCAAGCACAGCGGACTTATGACGAATGTTAAAAAAAGTTTAGTTTTTAAAAAAAAAGAAGGTATTTATGTATTTATTTAATTTTATATTTATACATTAATATTTGTCACTAATAAATTTACCCACAAAGTAAATAGATTGCGCAGATTACTAACTTTCGCAGGTTTAGCTTGGCGGTGACCGGACAAGCGAGTCTAGCAGTCGCCGAAATTGTTGTCTTCTACATCGGTTGTAAGCCTATGTTACGTGACACACATAAGCTTTGCTTTTCTTTCATACAGACATTGTTTGATACAACAAAATACCCATGTAAATCGAGGCCAAAGTAACAAATGAATGTACACGTTATTAAGTGGGCAAGAGACTTGTCAACCTAAGATACCCGTTGTTCAATAATATACTGTAAGGACAGGCGTATTTTGCTGAGCCTTTTGCCAATTTAAACAGGGAACATTACATTACATTACATAATTGTTGCTTTAGGTCCAGCGGACTCTTCCGAGCCAAATCAGGACCGGACAACCCCCAATCCGCATAAAAGATCTGCTGAAACAACCCTAGTGGGAAAACTGAATGCCCCCCACCAACCAGTCAGTTTACAATAAAGACATCCCACGCAGGGGACGGCTGAGGCTTCACTCCAACTTATCGAACCCCCGTTTACAAAAACAAAATAGAATACAAACATCATTATAAATTATCAACAAAACACATACATATAAAATGCCTACATTGCTAAATGATAACATCATAGGAAGCCCTAGTGACCACCTGGCAGAAAGCGTCCAATATTCCCAAGCTGATCCAACAGACCTCATACACAAACAAGGAGTCTTGTCCCGGAAGAGTTTTCAAGAAAAAAAAGTAGGGGACTGGTCTGGCGAAGAAGACGATAGTATAGCAGATTGATAGAACAGAGCAGGAATGAGAAAGAGCAAATAAGAAAGACAGCGACAGTGGGAATTTAAAGCACTAAATTTCCAGAAAGTGGGGATACTATTTATACTGAAACCCCCGGCACCCCAACGGGGGTAGGGCATAAACGAGTGAACAGCAGCTACACAAATACACCCACCAAGCACTTCTTCCCCATCCCCGGTTATCCAGGGTTGTGCTCAGTTGTGCTAAGTGTCGCGTCAGACGATTCACCTCGGGTAGATCCAAAATCGGCCAGCGCCTTAAGCAGTTCTTGAACTGGAAAAGCGCTTTATAAGAACGATAAATAAAATAAGATTAAGTAAAGTAGATTCGGGTCTGAAACAGTCTTAGATATTGCTCTCTCTCTCTCTCTCTCTCTCTCTCTCTCTCTCTCTCTCTCTCTCTCTCTCTCACTTTCTCTCTCGTTTAATTTCACAGACTTCTACCGTTCGTTAGTGCTATCAAAACAGTTAAAAATTACTTTAAAAAAAACACACACAAAAAAGAAGAAACAACAACATTGGTCTATAGGTCTACAAGCTGAAGTTTTCCTACAGTCTAACCCCAAACCTCAACCCAACCCAACCCAAAATTACTAAAATACTAAAAATGATAGATGAATAATTAAATAAATACATTATTTAATTAACTTTACCGGGCGACTTGGCTTAAGTCAGGGTGCGTCCTACATATTATTATAAAGAAAACCTAGATCAGCTGTATGTGCATGTACTCTGCCCACTCAATAACCATGAATCGAACAGCTGTCCGTTCGGTTCGCATGTTGCAAAAGTGAGTCACCTCTGAGTGGTTTTGTGACTCAGGCACTTTCTGTACACATTTATATCCAAACGTTGATATACTAGCAGGATTCAGGGCAAAGCGAAGTACCACTGAACAGATTTTCAACCTCAGAATAATGTGCGAGAAATACCTACAACACCAACAAGAAAAAGACAACAAAACAATCGTCCGGCATTTATCTCTCTATAAGATCCACCAAAACCTTCCCATGTCATGTGCAAGCATGATCTCCCCTCCCTCTCTCACCCGTCCCCCACCCCTTTCCACCAGGTCTCGCCGTACGCCCGCATCAACTGCATACCGACAATTTCTCGAACGGTTTTGGTTATGCCACTTATGGACACTAGATTTGAAGTACAAAAAGAACCCTACTCGTACACGTTGTCGAATTTCCCGAAATCTTATCATACATTTATCCCGCTCGACCTAAACAGCCAGCAATACTCACCATTCTTGTTGATCTGTACATTCTACCCACACACACATGAACACGCCCACACGTTTCATAAATCAACAATGTACGACGACAACAACAACAACAACAACAACAACGACAAATGAACAACGATAAGATAAATCACTTACCTAAACTTCTCCTTGTACAGTTAAGGGTGTAAAATTCACAACA
Source organism: Oncomelania hupensis (assembly GCA_036898135.1). Lineage (NCBI taxonomy): Eukaryota > Metazoa > Mollusca > Gastropoda > Littorinimorpha > Pomatiopsidae > Oncomelania > Oncomelania hupensis. The sequence goes on from CM072526.1 coordinate 41,975,138, forward strand.
ATCTGACGCGAGCAGGCATTGACTGGAAGGAAGGAATAACCTTAACGTCCTTTTGCGTTAGCGTTAAGGACGAATCACCACTCCGCCACCTGCCTGATCCGTGCACTCGTTTAAAAATAGTATGCCTACCTCTGTCGTCTGCAGTCGCGCTTTCCATTGTCGTTTTCCGACAACTGTACTTTCGGTTCTGATGTCGCAAAAGGGAGCCGCTTTGCATCTACTGCCTGCCGATTAAAGTATACTGTGTGACGCTCGCGGTGTTCTAGTGATAGTGTGACCGAGTGAGGTCACAAGTTAGAGGTAAGACAAAGTGGACATTATTTGATTCACCTGCTCAGCGAAAAAGGATAGCATCCAGTATTATTATTATTATTATTATTATTATTATTATTATTATTATTATTATTATTATTATTATTAATAATAAATTTATTTGAAATTTTGTCTTTGTCTAAAGAAATCAGAAGATCATTTAGAACGCGAAGAAGAACGGTCTATGTGCTTTGTGCTGTGTTTTGTTTTGCAAAGTATGCAATAACAGAGTGTATTTACCTTTGATTTGATTTTGCGTTGTTTTTAGAAGAAGCTTTGTATAATGTTGATAATTTTCGTTCGTCGATATTATTGGAGAATTCTCTAGAATTGCTTGTTTGCTATCAATCGAAGCATCTAGATAGATCTACTAGTGGCTAAGAGAGTCTTCTAACCTAAATAAAGTTATATGACGTAAGACAGTGCATAGTTCCGGTGATGAATTTTATTCTGATTGGCTGTAATTGCGTCACGCTGGAATGTTCAAATTTTCTATAGGGTATAGAGAGACTATATAAGTGCCGCGCTGTTTCAAACAGCAGTTAAGTCTCCTCTCTGAAAATCCTTACCGGGAAGAAAGGGGACTATATACTGATTTTTAAAAAAAAAAAAGTCTCCTCTCTGAAAATCCTAATCGGGAGGAGAGGGGACTATAAACTGATACACATACAAAGAGAGTAACGAATGGAAAGTGAAAAAGTGATTGAGCGATCGTGTATGCAGTTGTTGATGTATGCTGAATAAAGTTGGAAAACTTCATACGACGACTCCTATCCTGCCTTGTTGCTGAGTGAACAGGTTGCGTGGATAAACGAATCTGAGTTACATTTATCAAGATTCAAGCATCGGGGCTGAATCAACAATTGATAAAAACAACAACAGTGTAACACACACTTAGATGTTAATAATATAACCAAAGACGTAATTGAGGTTCTGCTATCAGTTAGTTAATTATTCATTGCTTACAGGGTCCAGGGGACTGCAAAGAGCCGAATCAGGACCACAAAATCAAGACCACAATCCGGCTGAAAGAGGATCCACTTCTGATCCGCATAAACAACCCCAGTGGTAATACTGGAGGAATTTCATCAGCCGGTCACTGTACAATAAAGGCATCACGCGCAGGGGACGCTGAGGCTATACTCTAATTTATCGAACCGCCGTTTACAAAAACAAAATAGAATACAAACATCATTATAAAATTTCAACAAAACACATACATATAAAATGCCTACATTGCTAAATAATAATATCATAGGAAGCACTAGTGACCATTTGGCAGAAAGCGTCCAATATTCCCAAGTTGATACAACTGACCTCACACACAAATGAGGAGTTTTGTCCCGGAAGAGTTTTCAAGACGCTTTGGGTACGTTAATTACTTTGAAAACCTTGGTAACATTCTTGATGAAAACTTCCTTCATCCTCCTGACCCTCTTGTTCCTGAAATTAACTTTATAAATAATTCTAATCTGAATTCCGACATAACACTTGATGGTAATAAGAGCTGTTGGTAAACTAAAGACTAATAAAGCACGCGGTTTTGATTGCATTTTGAATGAATACCCTTGGGGGTGCCGGGGGTTTCTGTATAAATAGTATCTCCACTTTCTGGAAATGTAGTGCTTTAAATTCCCGCTGTCGCTGTCTTCCTCATTCTTTCTCATTTCTACTCTGTTTTATCAATCTACTATACTATCTTCTTCTTCGCTAGTCCAGTCACCTACCTTTTTTTTTTCCTGAAAACTCTTCTGGGACAAAACTCCTCATTTTTGTGTGAGGTCTGCTGTGTCAACTTGGGAGTGTTGGGCGCTTTCTGCCAGGTGGTCGCTGGGGCTCCCTGTGATATTATTGTTTGGCAATGTGGGCATTTTGTATGAGTGTGTTTTGTTGATGTTTTGTAGTGATGTTTGTATTCTATTTTGTTTTTGTGAGCGGTAGGTTCGATAAATTAGAGTATAGCCTCAGCGTGCCCTGCGTGGAATGCCTTTGTTGTACGGTGGCCGGCTGGCGAACTTGTTTTTTCCAACCTAGTTCCAGTCATTCGCCGAAAAAGGCAATTACCGAAGTCGAACGAAGCTCTCAGAGTCGAGCGAAGCTATCCGATGTTTTACGAACGAATGCTGGCAGGACTACGTGAAACCACAGGCTGGGAAGTCTCGTCTTTCGTAGGCCTCAATTACATACTATACTACGTAGCCTACGTATATAGGAGGCCCACGAGTTTACAAAGACGAAAGAAAAGACTTAAGAGCCTGTGGTGAAGCATCCGTGCATAAAAATAGCCGCTGTTGCTTCTAGATCTAATTCTATTTCGATCTGCACAGCTTCAAGCTGTAAGTCAAGTCGAGATTCGCATTTTGAAGCAGTTAGTATTATTATTATTTTATGATGATTAATATACTGACACAATTAGTAATAAAGAGTAAAAGTAATACATAACACATAATGCACACATACAACGATTTCACATCTATATCAACAATAAAACCATGACAAAACTTCAAAGCGCTATGGATACGTTGATTTCCCTTCAGCACAAGGCAAAGCAAGTTTATAATATTCTCAAAAAACCGTGACATTTTCAACATTGCAAGCACCAAAGCAATTATTTGTTTAACTAATATTATTCTTTTTAACTGATACAGTAAATTTGTTACATGTATTTTAATGAGAAACACGTATTAAAAAAAATGTTGCGTGGCAGGCTGAAATTTCAATAAATCATCTGAAAACTTTGGTAAATTTATAAGAAAAAACAACCAGTAACACCACCTGAATATTTCGGGTTATACCCAACTTCAGCAAAAACAAACAAAACGTCACTGACCATATTTACACCATTGAGCACGCACAGCAGCACACTATTCTTTTTCTTTTTTTAAAAGTAGGAATAATAATAATAATAATAATAATAATAATAATAATAATAATAATAATAATAATAATAATAATAATAATAATAACAAACTAATAATAATAATAATAATAATAATAATAAACAAACAAAACAAATAAATAAACTAAAGATTTAACTAAATAACTATACTACTACTACTACTACTACTACTACTACTACTACTACTGCTACTACAACTACTACTACTACTACTAGCGAAGTTGTGGCCTTGATTTTGTGGTCCTGATTCGGCTCTTTGCAGTCCGCTGGACCCTGTAAGCAATGAATAACTAATTAGCTATTAATTTAACTCTGATCTCGAGTTGTCTTGATTTTGTGGTCCTGATTCGGCTCTTTGCAGTCCGCTGGACCCTGTAAGCAATGAATAACTAAGTAACTATTAATTTAACTCTGATCTCGAGTTATAAAAAAAATTCGCTTAGCCTACTCGTCCTTCTCCGGAAATTTAAAGATTCAAATATTATAAAGTATAGGCCTAAATATTATTAATTAGAATAGATATAGTTTATACATTTATTTACGTATAAAACTAACAATACAGGTCTAATAATTATACTCTGCTAGTGAGCGTCTTCGCTGTGCGAAGATTGACTTATAATATATAATGTAGATTAAGCCTATGTATACTGTATAACAGTGTCTACTTGGTTCTAGGCAGGAAATGGTAACTGCTATTATTAGCCTACTTCTGAGAACTAACAAAATGCACATCAAGGAACGCAACTATTAAATATGATCGATAATAACAAAGTATACGTTGCGAAATGCTAATCTGTGTAAATCGAATAGAATTAGAAGCAACAGCGATCATTTTCAATGTCAACTAGTCGTAGTCATGCAAGCATCATTTCGTAACATATCGGAGAGCTTCGTTCGACTTCGGTGATTGCCTTTTTGGGCGAATGACTGGAACTAGGTTGGAAAAAACAAGTTTGCGGCCGGCTGGTGGGGTGCTTTCAGTGTTGCCTCTGGGGTTGTTCCAGCAGATCTTGTATGCGGATCATGGGTGGATCCTCTTTCAGCCGGGTTGTTGTCTTGATTTTGTGGTCTTGATTCGGCTCTTTGCAGTCCGCTGGATCTTGTAAGCAATAAATAACTAACTAATTTTGAATGTATTTTAAAAATCCTCTTCTCCTAAGTTGTTAAATACTATTACTATGTTATTCAATCTTGTTTTAAGCAGTGGCAAAATTCCTGAAGTCTGGTCAGTTGGCATAGTCTCTCCACTAATAATGGAAAAGGGGACACGTTAAATGTAGAAATTACATAGGTAAAACGCTTCTTAACTGTTTGAGTAAACCTTTTACTTGCGCCATTAATAATAGGATGAATTTATTTCTAGTCCAATAATTTATTAGGCAATGAACTAGCAGGTTTTAGAAAAGGTAACTCAACCATTGAGAGTATTTTTGCACTGTACTGTCGAATTGATATTTACTTGCAACAAAAGAAAAGATTGTTTACTACATTTGTAGATTATAAAAAGACATTTGGTAATGAATAGCGAAATATGCGTTTGGAAACTTTAATTTAAAAAAAAGGGTATCAAAAAGCCAAATCTTGTGTTAAAACGCATATTGTGTATTGTTTACTTTTTGTACAATTAATGCTGGAGTGAAGCAAGGTGAGAATTTATCGCCTATTTTATTTTCATTGTTTTCGAATGATTTAAGGGCTTTCCTTACCGAACATATTGATGGTTTATTGTTGCCACGGAATATTGCTTACGGGTTCAATTTCTCAGATGTTGATCAGTATTTTACATTGCTTTTGCTACTGTATGCCGATGCCATAACCATTTTATTAGAATCAGCTGAAGACATGCAGAAAGCTTTGGATTATCTGAAAATATATTGTGCGAAGTTTGGCCCCTGTATACATATAGCAAAAGCGAAAGGTATGATTTTCTTCCGAGGTAAAGTCAGAAAGTTGCATGTCTTTAAGTTTAATAATGTAATCCTTGAAATTGTTTGGGAATATAAATATTTAGGTACCCTCTTTCATTATAACAATAAATTTCAAAAGAACTTGAAAACCCAGAGTGTATCAGCTGAACGTGCGATGTATGCACTTTTAAGGAAGTGTAGAAAGTTAGATTTACTGCTTGATGTCCAGTTAGATTTAATTGATAAATGTATCAAACCGATTCTATGTTATAACTGCGAGGTGTGGGCCTACAAAAAACATGGAAATATGTGACAGATTGAAACTAAACATTTTGAAAAATGATCCTTAACGTAAAAACTAGCACGCCGACTTGTATGGTTTTGGGTGTGGTTGGCTGTATTCCTGTCTCTTTGGATGCCACATGCAGGTTACTTTGTTTTCGGTATAAATTGTGTATCGATTGTTGTAACGATTCCACAAAAATGTCGGTGCTTATGCTTCGCCTGTGCTCTTATTTGTTTTTTAATAGTGAGTATAAATTGTCTTGGTTAAATACTGTTCGCTCTCTTCTGAATGATCTCGGGTTGTCTTTCACATGGTTGCTTGGTTTTAGGTATTCTTTGAATTATTTTAAGAATTTAGTCAGACAACGCCTAAGAGGCAAGTTTTTGCAAATCTGGCATCAGTATATAAATGAGCATAACAGTTGTATTAGGCTTACTTATAGAATTTTCAAGGAAATATTTTGTTTTTAGGATTATTTAGTAAATTTGTCACAATGTTTTAAAATAAACCTGTTAAAATATAGACTAAGTTGCCACAAACTTCCGATTCAAACTCAAAGATATATAGATATTGCGAGAGTAGAAAGGTTGTGTTCTTCGTGTGATTTAAATGGAATAGGTAATAAATTCCATTATTTGTTTATTTATACTAATCTCCTCCGATTTTCTATATTGCCACAATATTTTAGGAATCGCCCTAATGTCTTTAAATTAAATTAGCTAATGAACTTGAAATCGAAAAGCACACTGATGAATCTTATTAGAATAATATTTTCACTTGTTTAAAGTAGTACTTTATAATTTTTTTTAAATTTAAATCCTTTTTCAAGTGTGTCAATACTGTTTGGTAGTAATGCGTATGTACTTCACTGTTTTGGCATGCTTTACATTGTTCTCTAACTTTTCTGATGACTGTTGTTTTAGTTTTATGTTGCATCTTTATGCGCTTGTTCTTTTGAGTGCATATTTTTGAGGTAAGTATGCGTCACAAATGTTTGAACATTGTTTACTTTCATATGGTTCCAGTATCTTTGCTGGTTTAAAAAAAATTTTTTTTGTTTCCTATTCAGTGTATATGTTATTGTCTGCAGTTAGATGGCGTCTTGTAATACATGTATAGTGCCGTTCGTGCTGTCAGTATGCATATTTTGTGTATCCCAATCCCCCATCTTCCCCCCCTTGTCTGGCTATACACCTCCCCCCTTCCCTAGGATAGGAGCCTAAGTTAATATTTTTGCATTATCCTTTGTTTAAAAAAAGGATAAAGTTAAAAATGTTCATATTCCACTTGGTTCAGTGTGTTGCACTAACAGGTTGCCCACGCATGCGTAAGTATATTATATTTCTGCAATGGTGTTCACGAAGCAGTCATCCAATGCATAAATCCGCGAAGCCGTATGTAAAATGCACCGTAGGGCTTCGCGGATTTATCATACACTGGGTTGCTACTTCATGAATTCACACTTTTCTGCTATCCTATGCACCAACGGGAATCCCCTCTATGAAAAATACTTCCGTTTTTTTTTTCTCCGCGTGTTTTAGTGAGTTATTTCCAAATATTCAAGAATAATAACATGTGTCACTGGCCACCTATATCGTACCCTCACATATTTTTATTTTTTTTGCTGCAGTTTATTATCCCTTTCTATCGCCAGTGGCGCGCCTAAACCCTACCTACCTAACATTATTTGTGAATTTTTGAAAAATATTCGGAAAAACATAACGCCCAGATGCTGGCTCGAACCCACACCTGTCAGGCGCCATTGGTTTCTGGCTTGTAGACAAGGCAAGTTAGTCCCGCCTTAGCCCACTTGGCCACAACGCTAGCCTAACATAGTCAGTTACTTCGTGTTTTGTGAAGGTTGCGACGGCGAAGCTATGGAAAACTACAAGAGTTTTCAGGTCCTGTTTCACTTTCTGTCGATGATCGACGCACCTCCGAAGTCGCCACAAATACAGGCCTCTACGATTGTTTTTTGCATTCTTTCACTGAGCATGTACTTCCTCCACCGTTTTTATACTTATCCCACTCGTTTTTTGGCTCTAACAATAGTCGTTTTCGGCAATTTGCCATATTTAAAAGTCACGCATCAAGCTTTGATAAAAGCAAAACAAGCCAAACCGGAACTTGGTTTCATATAACCTCGTTTTAATTTATAATGGCGATACCCACGAGTTTTTATGAGAGGTGCCGGAAAGTTGTGAATACCACCCACGATGAGAGTGTAACCCGAGGTTTAGTCGGTGCGCGCTTACTAACGCACAACCTTTGAAGATCTTGATGCTCATGTTCTACATTGGATGAGTGCCAGACAAACCAACAGGCACAACAAGCGCTTCTCTCCTTCCCCTCGTCCTGGCCTCCTCTCCCACTCTTGATGGCAGCCATAGTGACAGGACACCTGTTCTGTGAGGGAGAATACTCTACAAAACAGAATAGTCAAACGCAATAGCTGTGATGTCCCTTGAGCTACAGGCCAGAAGTCCATATTTCCCTCTGGTTCATTTAACCAACTTCTCCTTTACATACATGGATGCATGCATACATTCATACATAGGCCTACATCCATCCATCCACCCATCTATCCATATATCGTTATATACAAACAGAATACAGAATATATTCAGTCATGACAACATGCATTGCAGTGGAAATTGCCCCGATTGTTTGGAAACAGTCACACACACACACACAAACATATACATCCACAAAAGTCTGTATTCATGGCAAATTGGGGTTTTGGACAAAATGTAGTCATCAGAAGGCAATTGTTTGTTACGGAAAGAGCGCAAAATTCATCTAAATGTAAGAATTAGATCCAAAAATGGCAAAATGGCTTTTTTCGTCAAAAGGTTGACCTATTTCGTCTCATAACCCTTACCCTAACCCTTTTTACTTCAAATTTGTCTAGAAAGCAGCCCGCCCTAGATAGAGCACCCCAATATACTTAAACAGTCCCATGCATTACAAAAGCATTTCTATGTACTAAAACAGCACTTTCATTTACTTAAAAAGTACATGGAAGTGCGCTTTCAGTACATGGGAGTGCTCTTGTAGTGCATGGGACTGTTTTAAGTACATGGGAGTGCTCTATTTACGACGGGATGTTTCCTGGACAAATTCGAAGTAAAAGCGTTAGGGTTAGGAGACGAAATAGATCAACTTTTGACGAAAAGACATTTTTAAAGTCCAATTCTAGATGAATTTTGCTCTCTTTCCGTTAAACAAAAACGCTTTCCGATTACTACATTTCGTCCAAAATTCCAATTTGCTTGAACATAGACTTGTGTGGTATATGTGCGTGCGCACGCGTTTGTATAATTTCGCTGTTCTGGGTTCCAGGTTTGTTTTTCATCTTGGGAATACATCATCACAAACATTGTTCTTACATAGCACGCTTACCACCTCAAAGAACTACTCGAGGCGATGGCCGAAACCTAAATCCGACCCTAAACCGCCATGGGCGCCAACTTGCAGCAAAACGCGCGCGCTATGTCAAACGTCTCGGATAACTGAGCAACTCTGATGGAGGAAAATTGTACGCACGTTTACTTGAGCCTGTTGCCTTAACCCATCTCCACAGAAATGAGCGGGTGCTTTAAATTGTCGCTGCGGCAACACTTTGAGGATAAGGGTTGGTGGTTGAGAAGAGTGATTGATGAACGTGTCACACACAATAAAGAGTCATCACAAAAAAAAAGAGTCTTGTTAGAAATTTCTTTCGCCACAGCCGATATGCGAACTCGGCTCAACGCACACGCCAAGCGATCGTCCCAACGAACCACTTAGCCACTCGTTCTGTCACAAATAAATAAATAAATACAAACTTTTTTTTTTATTATATCATACTAGTTTACATAATTATTATGATATAAGGAACCAGTATTGCGAATAGTAGTGTTGAATCTACTCAGCAGTATCAATGTGAAAACTGACCAAAACAATTAGCGCCATCTATAGTACTGTCCAAAGACAAGGGCAGTAACTCTTGTAGGCCCGGTTTCCCTAACACCCTCAGTTGAACGCAGAAGTTAGTTAGTCATTGTTTAAAGGGTACAGCGGATTACAAGGAGACGATCCAGGCTTCTTGTCTAACGGAGAAAGCAGCAATGCGCAACTACTATGGTTAAAAAAAACAACAACAAAAAAACACAATATCCGAAGTGTCACCTGGCCGAAGAAAGTGTGTCTGCCAAAGTGTCCTCTTCGTGTGCCCTTTGCTATAAGGTAGAGAGGACGAAGAAGCGTCTAATCAAGCCGGGAATGGAAGAAGATTGGTGGTAGGGACGAGTAGTCGTGGAGAGATCTGGACGCTCTGCTTGCTCGATCGTTTCGTGGATCCAGAAAACCCGGATGCCAAGAAGGTACAGTTTATTTCCAGGAATTTAATAACTTCCCCAGATAAACGCCAGCGGTGCTGAAGTTACCCAGCACTAAAGCGCAATCTTTCCTAAAGCAATTAAGCATGAGCAAAGGGCGACCACCAACATGCCAAAATGAATGCACGTAAGCAAAAGGGCGAACATCAGGGTCCAATATGAATGCCTATTCTCAGTCACTGCACAAAAGCATGAACACGTGGATCTAAATATAAATAAGCTTACGTACTACTGCTACCGATATGCTATCGCGGATCCACTGTTCTTTATACATATGGAGGGTCCATTCTACTTGCTTCATGCCTTTTGTGGTCGCCGTCATCCAATTCACAATTGCGAAATTAAGTGGGTGGTATCCGTGGAAAAGTTACCCAATGAATAAATCCGCGAAGCCGGGGGTCATTCCTTACTCTATAGATCTACCTACCGCACGGCTTCGCGGGTAAACTGCTTCATCATGAAAACCATCCACGGGTATCAACCAAATCTATGCCTCTTGGTTTTCTTAACTGGTAATCGACCTCAAGGCTACGCTCGCACTGAAGGGATCGGGCCTCCTGCCTAACTCTTCAGTACCCTTAAACACTGTACAGGCATGCACGGATAAAGGTCACACATATCAAAGTCACCAAACTCGTGCAACCCAAGCTCTGCCCGCTGTTCTGGGTGCCATTGTACAGCCGCGCTTCCTCCAAAGAGTAAGGGAAAGCCACGTCCGGCACAAACGGGCCATCGACCATGATGGGATGTAGGCTGAGGTTAAGGTAAGCGGGATTGGTCTGTGTCCATGGTAACCACCTCTTTTCCATCACAGTAGAGTTTGGTGGCGTTGGATCGCTGCAACAATGGGGATTGGGGGGGGGGGGGGGAGGTGGGGGAAACAACAAATTAAACCTTGCACAGGCAAAATACCACAGACGCAAAATAAGAAATTCTCTTTCTCTCTTTCTCTCTCTCTCTTTCTGTCTCTGTCTCTCTCTCTGTCTCTCTCTCTGTCTCTGTCTGTCTGTCTCTCTCTCTGTCTCTCTGTCTCTGTCTCTCTCTCTCTCTCTCTCTCTCTCTCTCTCTCTCTCTCTCTCTCTCTCTCTCTCTCTCTCTCTCTCTCTCTCTCTCACCCGTATTTGACGAAGTTGACCCAGAGTCCCATGACAAGGGAAGCAACTTGTCTGTCGGTGTCTGTCCAGCTTTTGGGGAAGTGGTAGAACTCCCTACCACCACAGCCTTCGTTGCCTCCCCTGCTGTCTCGGTGAGGAAACCCAAACACGTAAGCCGTGTCGTCTCCGTGCAGTACCACTGGTAGAGGGGAAAGAAAAAGAATATTATGAAACTTTATTTTCTTAGCAAACAGCAAGGAAAATTACTGCGGCACGTACTGTACATGCTGCAATCATTGACACTTTCGCACTGTAACGGCCCATAAAGGCCTGTAATTTAGTCAGATTTTTTATTTGTAAATAAATGTTATTGCTCTTCTGTTTTTATTTATTAAATAAAATTTATCGGTTAGTTACTTTATCGATTAGGTATTTTTCAACCTGCTTGCTGTGGCCAAAAAACGGTGCCCTGCGAACATGCGTTTTTATTTTGTGTACAAGGCTTCGATGTTTATCAGTTCTCCTGGCTCTTATTCAGCTTCACACTGGGCCAAGGTGGTCAGTTTGATTTATTTAGCAATTATTTAAAATCGTATTACGTAAGTTTTGTTTGTAATGAATCTAGAAAGATAATGGTGTGTATGATTGCGACACAGATCTATTTCGTTGTTCGCTTGATAGTTTTATTTTCGAAGGAAAGAAAGCAAATATCGGGTAAAGAGTTATATATTTATAATGTATTCTGTTTATTTATTGTATTTGCATTGTTACATTATTTGTTATTGTGTTTTCTTTCAGTTTCACGGATTAAAAATTCAGTAAAGAACCCCAAACCCGTGTGATGCTGTTTGTTCTTTTTTGGAGCGATCGTGGTGCGCTACAGTGAAACACCATACGAGAAGAACGTCGTCTGTTGGGAGACTGATTCTGCGACCTTCGGAATGACTGTGATTTCTGAAGTTACAACGCACGACTGCCGAAGACCTAGAGACTACTCTGCGATACACAAGAAATGAACAGCTACATGACGCCAGAAAAAGGAAACCGGGGCACCGGGGACAAAAGAAATTAGAATTTTTTAAGGAATGATCTCTTTAGTGTAAAATACTGAACCAGTACACTGAATTTCAGAAAGAAACATTATGTGTTTGCAAAAGAGCAAGGTTCACATCTTCATATAACCTTGTTATAATTCAAACTGATTAATTTCACTTTCAAGATACATTTTGACAATGGCACATTATTGTGAACATTTAAAGACTGATTTTCTTACCATTTTTTGGATTTGTAATGCTATTATTTAATTGTTGAATTCAGTTTTGCTGTTATCTAGTGTTGCTGTCAAAATGTCTGAGAAAGAATTTGAGGTTCAGTCCTCTGCGATGGCAGATAATCCTTCTGTACATACCAACAGTGAAGCTAAAGTTGATGACGGGGAGGTAAGTTTGTCTCGCGATAGGAAGCCAACACAAAAGTACGTTGAATGGCAAGAAGACACTTCAGGTTTGAATTTTAAACATTCAGTGTCCGCTTGGCGTAGAAATGCAACTAAACTTGAGAGATTACTCACAGACTGTAAAGATATCAGAATCATACGTGATGAACGTGCACAATTGGAAAACTGTGCTCAACGTGTGCGAGAGTCTTATGAAAGACTGATAGGATTGTTGTCTCCCTCTAGTGTTGGCATGCATACTGCGACAATGGATCAGATTGAACAAGAACACTTTGATATGGCAAAACGAGTTTCAAGTTGCATTAGTGCAGTGGAAGAAGAACAATCGGTGTGTTCGCACTTGTCAAACAATAGCGGAAGCCAGCAGTCAAGCGAGTCTGTACTGATGCAAGAACGCATCAATGCAGCTACAGAGGCTGCTGTGTTGAAGGTCAAGTTAGAGTACATGGAACAAGAAGCTCAAGCTCGTTTGAATCTAGACAAAACACAGGTGTTGAAAGAGCTTAGCATGGCAAAGGCTAAGTTAGAGGCCATAAATGAAATTGAGACTGATATTTCAGATGAAAGGAAGAGTATTCAATATAGGGACAAAGTACATTTTAATGCAACAGATGTTAGGTCCATTGCAGAAGACACCGGCAATCACATTTTCGCATCTCCTGAACCTATACAATCTTTGACAGAACATTTAATCAGAAGCCAGATGAACAATGCACTCACATCAAATCATGCAAAGGATAAACCTCTACAAGCTGCAAATCAGTCACCATCAATAAAAACACAGCATCATGGGATGGTTAATCATGATCAAGAGCTTGACGTCGTTACAAGAATGTTGGCAGGACAGCTGTGTTTGAATCGCCTCCCCACACCTGAACCAAGGGTATTTTGTGGAGAACCTTTAATGTACCCATCATGGAAAAGAGCTGTTCAGATCCTCATTGAAGGTAGGGGAATCTCCAATGATGAGAAGGTCTATTATCTCGAAAAATATCTGGGAGGTCAGGCAAAAGAAGCTGTTGAAGGCTACCTGCTCTTATCTACAGGTGATGCCTATGACAAAGCTATGAGTCTTTTAGAGCAGAGATATCGAGATCCTTTTGTGGTTGCGAATGCCTTTCGACAAAAACTGGATTCGTGGCCAAAAATCGGACCAAGAGATGGTACAGCTATTCGGAAATTATCAGATTTTTTGCGACAGTGTCAGTTTGCTATGCAGATGATACCCAGTCTTCAGGTTTTAAATGATGACATAGAGAATCAGAAAATTCTGATGAAGCTACAAGAGTGGTTGATACTACGATGGGGTAGGAAAGTCACAAGATGGAGAGAATTAAATCACCGATTCCCACCTTTCGATGAGTTTGTCAGTTTTGTCACTGAAGAAGCCACCATTGCATGCGACCCTGTAACATTGCTGCAAAGCTTGAGAAGCAGCAAAACACACGAAGAAGACAGACGAAGTGTCCGAAGTGGTGAGAAAACCAATGCACACAGATCTCTGGCAACAGGTGTTGAAACTTCAGCACATCCTTCCTGTATACTGTGTGATGATGAACATGACATTGATTTGTGCAAGGAGTTTCTTTCACATACTCTTCCAGAAAGAAAACAGTTTGCTATGAAAAAGGGCTTATGTTTTGGATGTTTGAAACAAGGTCATAGGTCCAAATAGTGTACTCAAAGAAATTCTTGCACAACCTGTTTGAAACGTCATCCAACATCTCTGCATGGAGATTTCCGAAGTTCTGAAAGTACTAACTTAAAGAAGCAGGATAGTTTTGGAATGCGGCAATCTGAGGAAGACACAAACACTGCAATAAATCTGGCGAGCCAAACAGAAAATATCTGCAAATGTTCAATGATAGTTCCAGTTTGGATATCGCACCAAGACAGCCCTCAGAGAGAATTGCTTGTCTACGCTATGCTCGATACTCAGTCAGATACAACTTTCATTCTTGAAAAAACTTGCAATGAACTTCAGGCTGAAGGTTCTACAGTCACTTTGTCCATCTCTACTATGACAGATGATAATCGAAAGGTATCTAGCAAGAGAATTGAAGGATTAATCGTTAAGGGTTATGACAGCCCTCCAAAGATCAACTTACCTGCGACCTATTCTCGAGAAATTATGCCGTCAAATCGATCACACATCCCTACACCCGAGACTGCAAGAAAATGGCCTCATCTTGAACAAATTGCAGGCAAACTCATGCCTCGTTGCGAAGCAGGTATTGCACTTTTAATTGGTTACAACTGTCCACGTGCACTTGCCCCACGAGATGTGATACCTCCAAGAAACAATGAACCATTCGCTCAGAGAACAGATCTGGGATGGGGAATAGTGGGAGTTGTTCATGTGACGGGAGAAGAGAACATCAGTGATCCAGTTGGTCCCAGTCACCAAATTCATTCATTTAGGACACAGTGCGATAAAAGGGATGTCCAAATATCATTTCAGACGTCAATCAAAGAAATTAGTCCATCTGAGATTACAAGAATGATGTTACTTGACTTTAGCGAACGCAGTACAGATGAAATATCACTTTCTTGTGAAGATCAAAGATTCCTCCAAATCATGAAAGAAGGAATACATCAGACTGAAAATGGACATTATGAGATGCCTCTACCTCTGGCAAATCCATGCAAGATTTTACCCAATAATCGTAATCTTGCTGTTCGTCGAGTGAAACAACTGGCTACTCGGTTCAAGAGAGACTCACAGTACAAAGATGATTACAAAACGTTTATGCAGAAGGTCATCAAAGATGGATATGCTGAAAGAGTTCCTGAAGAAGAATTGCAGCATAACAACGTTTGGTATATCCCTCACCATGGTGTGTATCATCCAAAAAAAACTCGAAAGATTAGGGTGGTTTTTGACTGCAGCGCAAGATATTGTGGAGAATCTCTGAATGATAATTTGCTTTCTGGCCCTGATCTTACGAATAATCTTGTTGGAGTTTTGTTGAGATTCAGGGAAGAACCTGTGGCATTCACCTGCGATATTGAACAGATGTTTTATCAGTTCTACGTAAACAGGGAACATAGGGACTTCTTGAGGTTCCTGTGGTGGAAAGATGAAAACTTTGAAGAAGAACCTGTAGAGTACAGAATGAAGGTTCATCTTTTTGGAGCGGCTTCTTCGCCTGCATGTGCGAATTATGGTCTTCAGCAAGCAGCCACAGACTATGAAGAGAAGTGCGTCACAGCTGCAGCAGAGTTTGTTCGTCGTGAATTCTATGTGGATGATGGTCTTAAGTCTACAGACTCTGTTGACAGTGCTGTAGAATTAATTAAGGAAAGTCAGAACATTTGCAAATGTGCTGGCCTGCGACTTCACAAGTTTGCTTCAAACAAGCGTGAAGTACTTGCGTCGATATCAGTCGAAGATCGAGCTCAAGAGTTGCAAAACTTGGATCTCCTTCATGATGATTTGCCAATTGGGAGGGTACTTGGAATCCAGTGGTGCATTGAGTTAGACTCCTTTAATTTTCGCATGACCCTTCAAGATCGTGCGATAACCAAAAGAGGGATTTTGACAACAATAAGCTCGATTTATGATCCTCTCGGATTTCTTGCCCCTGTTTTCATTGTGGGAAAACAGATATTGCAGCAACTCTGCAAAGACAATTTGAGTTGGGATTCAGACATACCAGAAGACTTGAAGGTCAGGTGGGAAAGATGGAAAAAGGAGTATCTTCAGAATCTGCAGTGTCGTCAGAAGTGGATACAGACACATCGTGATGTTCAGTGTGGTGATGTTGTTCTGATCAAAGACACCAATTTGCCCAGGAATCAGTGGCAACTTGCACGTGTTGACTCTGTATTCAAAGACATGGATGGACACGTTCGCACAGTGAAACTTGCGGTTGCTGATTCTACACTAGATAGCAAGGGCAAACGTTTACATCCAGTGACGTATCTGGAGCGTCCCATACAGAAATTGATTCTCCTGCAAGAGAATGAGTGATTCTCAACATATGGAAATCTTCAGTCAGTTGTATGAAACTTTGAACTGTCAGTATTAAAATGTTAATTTCTAAGAAAATAATTGGAACATGCTTGTAGCATTTTTTATTTGAAAATTAGACCTACTGATTAATAGATGTTAAATCAGAATTTCTAATTTAGGGAGGTATGTAACGGCCCATAAAGGCCTGTAATTTAGTCAGATTTTTTATTTGTAAATAAATGTTATTGCTCTTCTGTTTTTATTTATTAAATAAAATTTATCGGTTAGTTACTTTATCGATTAGGTATTTTTCAACCTGCTTGCTGTGGCCAAAAAACGGTGCCCTGCGAACATGCGTTTTTATTTTGTGTACAAGGCTTCGATGTTTATCAGTTCTCCTGGCTCTTATTCAGCTTCACACTGGGCCAAGGTGGTCAGTTTGATTTATTTAGCAATTATTTAAAATCGTATTACGTAAGTTTTGTTTGTAATGAATCTAGAAAGATAATGGTGTGTATGATTGCGACACAGATCTATTTCGTTGTTCGCTTGATAGTTTTATTTTCGAAGGAAAGAAAGCAAATATCGGGTAAAGAGTTATATATTTATAATGTATTCTGTTTATTTATTGTATTTGCATTGTTACATTATTTGTTATTGTGTTTTCTTTCAGTTTCACGGATTAAAAATTCAGTAAAGAACCCCAAACCCGTGTGATGCTGTTTGTTCTTTTTTGGAGCGATCGTGGTGCCGCTACACGCACAATAAAGTAAACTATAGAATAAAGCACCTATCCATCAAAGCCAATCCTATCCTATCCTATCCAGTAACTCTAAGATTGTTGGGGCACCACAGATGATCGTTTAACCAGCGTAATCCATCTTTCTCTGTACCCTCAGCAACCCTCACGGCTTCGCTCAGTGTCAAGCCAGTCCATTCTCGAATGATGTCCTCCAACCGCATTTTCGGTCTCCCTCTTCTTCTGCATCCTTGCACCGTGACTTGCAGGATGGTCTTTGCAAGGTCTGATGCTCTGCTGACGTGGCCACGCCATCGGAGTTTCCGTTTCTTCACCACTGTGAGCATGTCATCGTGGTGTCACAATGGTTTGTGTTATGATCTGTCGGACTGCGTTGTTGGTGATGTGCTGGGTATAGTAAATGCCCACAAGTCTTCTGTAGCACCTCATCTCCCTGCTTTGTATTCTTCGTTGTAGATCTGCTGCATCAAAGCAAGTAACACCAAAACATTCGATACTCAACCATTCAACTCAGCTCTCGGATGAAACTTTAAACACAAAACTCCAAAATTCAGCCTCTCCCTCTCCCTTCCCCACACCCTCCCCATCCCATCCCATCCCAGTCCACCCGCCGGGCATTGCTAAGAGACCCAAACCCCCCGTATTCATTGCACTGAAGAAGGCAGCAGTCACAAGCCAGAAAGCAATAGTCAAGTAAACAATAGCAATAATCAACCAATACATTTATTACATCAATCTGATTACCGCTCCTTCAGATGAGAGTATAACCCGAGGTCTAGTCTATGCAAGAACGCATTCCATCGCACGGACTTTAAAGATCCTGACGCTCATGTCCTAGACGGATGAGTGCCGGCTACACAAATATACCCAGCAAACATTAGGACCCTCCCCCCCCTTCCACCTCTTCTCTCCATCCCTATTGCCCAGGATTGTGCTCAGTTGTCTTGGGAGTCAGACACTGCGTCCTTAGGCTGCAAGTGAGCGCTTCTGGCCGCTTGAGTTAGATCCTGTATCGACCAGCGCCTTGAGCAGCTCTTGATCTGGAAAAGCGCTATAAGAGAATGATTAAATAAATAAAGAAATAAATAAATAAATGTATACCTCTATAACTATTACTTGAAAAAATACCTTGTTATTACCAATATTTATAAATAACCATCGTAAGTATAAAGGTGCAAGAAAGCATTCTAACGCCCATTATACTAATACAATGGCATCAACACGGACACCAAAGTCCAAGGCCAATCCCTCAACACAGTGCATAGCTTCAAATATTTAGGAGCCATTGTATCAGACAATGGGTCCCGACAGGAAGTCCTCTCCAGGATCGCACAAACAACTGCTGCCCTGGCAAGGTTGAAGCTTATTTGGAAATACAGGACCATCAGTCCACATTCCAAGGTAAGACTGCTGCGCTTCCTTGTCATCTCCATCTTCCTATATGCTTGCGAAACATGGACCCTCACAGCAAATCTACAACGAAGAATACAACGCATGGAGATGAGGTGTTACAGAAGACTTCTGGGCATTTCCCATACCCAGCACATCACCAACGAAGAAGTCCGACAGACCATCACACAAGCCATTGGACAACACGATGACATGCTCACAGTGGTGAAGAAACGGAAACTCCGATGGTATGGCCACGTCACCAGGTCATCAGGCCTTGCAAAGACCATCCTGCAAGGCACAGTGCAAGGAGGTAGAAGAAGAGGGAGACCGAAAAAGAGGTGGGAGGACAACATTCGAGAATGGACTGGTTTGACACTGAGTGAAGCCACGAGGGTTGCTGAGGACAGAGAAAGATGGAGTACGCTGGTTAAGCGATCATCTGTGGTGCCCCTTCGACCTCTGAGTTACGGAATAAGATAGGATAGGATAGGATAGGAAGTATAATGAAAACAAGAGAACGACAGCAGACAAGAGAAACACATAGAACGGTCAAAGTGGGTGGATAAACGGATGGATGGACGAAAAGATAGCAAAGATAGAAGGGTGTTGAAAGCAAACCACAATTCGAATCCTTATTCCGTCATGTGGTTTTATCATTATAGTCCGCGGTTGTTTAATATGGGCGGGGCGTCCATAATACTAATTTTATTTTATTTTCATCGTCCTTATGCCTCTGTCACACAGCACTCCACGTCTTAATCACGTACAAAAAGTTCGGAAAATCTGGTGGACGTGGTCGTACGTGGTAATTTTCGGTCAATTTTGGTTTGGCCGTGCTTTGGACGGGGTATGGCCGTCGGCGGCTGTTCCACTGCTGAAGCACTGCCTAAGCACGGCTAACCACGTCCAGCCACGTGTAAGCCTAAAAAAAATTTGCACATGTTTTAAAACGAGGGGGAAAAAGGCGGCAAGTTATACCGATCCAGATCTTGTACAAAACACCTCCAGTCATTTGCAGTATGCCTGGAAAGAAGGATTCCTCTGCCAAGAAGAGGTCGACGAAGGCTCCCCAAGACTCCCAGGCCCAAGTCACAGTTACGGTATTTATATGCCGCAAATCAGAAGTGATACAGAAGTGATTAGGCAGTGATCGGGACGTATTTCGAACTTGTTCGAAACGTCGTTAGGTAGTGCTATGTACGTGGAAAAATCCATTTGTCAGTGATAAGCCGCTAAACACACGCTATGTCCCGTGATTCCAACGCGGTACATGCGTCCAATGACCGTGCTCTGGCCGTGACTGAACGCTAAGCTTTCGCGTCTTACCGCGTCTCCCCAAGTTTTAATCCCTGCCGGAACACGGATTACCACGCGTGTTTCACGTGTGTTGCACGTCTTTACCGCGTGTGTTACCCGTGGTTGTGCGCGGGCTAAAATTTTGAGCAGTTCAAAACTTTTTGCCGCGTCCGATGCCGTTCAGATTTCTCCCCGCGTCCTGCCACGTCTATACCTCGACCGTAGCTCGTCTTAACCTCGACATCAACGCGAACAACAACGTCCACTCCACGGGTAACAAATTTTGGACGCGCTTTGGCCGTGATTCAGGTGTAAAGGGCTGTGTGACCGGGGCTTTACAGAGCGCTTTCCCAGCTTAAGACATGCTCAAGGCGCTTGCTGATACAGGATGAACCGACGTCGCCTGAGGCGCCCACTCGCAGCCTTTGACGGCATAGTCTTACGCCCAGACAACTGAGCACAATCTATAGAGACCGGGTATGAGTGAGAAAGGACCTGTAGTGATTGCTTGGTGTATTTGTGTAGCCGGCACCCAGCGTCAGGATATGTAAAGTCCGTGCAATGGAATGCCTACGTGCACAGGTTAGACCTCGGTTTCCCGCAAGGGGCGAACGTATGTGACTTAGGTACGAGACTGTTGAGGTCACCGAGGGTTTTCTCCGGGCACTCCGGTTTCCTCCCTCCCTTCAATAATGGTACAGGACGCAGTCAATATAAAAATTTCAAAAATAAAAATTCGATTTTCTTTCCATCTTCTAATAGCGATCTCCCTGCCTTTACACCACCTGTTTGAGTGATAGATGTGTGTTTGGTGTGTGTGAGGGTGGATGAGACAGGTGAGCGTGTATGTTGGTATAGATCACCGCGCTTTGAGCCTGAATGATTTGGGGAAAGGCGCGTATAGCATCCTGTATTATTATTATTATTATTATTATTATTAGTAGTAGTAGTAGTAGTAGTAGTAGTAGTAGTAGTAGTAGTAGTAGTAGTAGTAGTAGTAGTATTATTATACTCTCACCCGAAGGTTTAACTTCGGGACCCAGTGTTAGTTAGCTAGTTAGTCATTGTTTATAGGATCCAGCGGACTGAAAAGAGCCGAATCAGGACCACAACTTGGTTGAAAGAGGAATCACCCCTGATCCGTATAAAAGATCTGCTGAAACAGCTCTAACGGTAACACTGAAGGCACTCCACCAGCCGTCACTTTACAATAAAGGCATTAAATGCAGGGAATGCTGAGGTTGTACTCTAATTTATCGAAGACCCGTTTACAAAAACAAAATAGAATATAAACATCATTATAAAATATTAGCAAAACACGTACATATAAAATGCCTACATTGCTAAATAGTAATAATACCACAGAAAGTCCTAGTGACCATTTGGCAGAAAGCGTCCAATAGACCCCATACACAAATGAGGAGTTCTGGGAGAGTTTTCAAGAAAAACAAAATGTAGGTGACTGGTCTAACGAAGGATAGATGGATAGAACAGATTAGAAGCAAGAAAGAACAAATGAGATTGACAGAAACAGTGGGAATCACAGGCGCTTGTATCAGGACACGCGAGCAAGCGCCTATGCCTGTGACGCGTCTCCCTTTGGTTATCATAGATAACCAAAGGGAGACGCGTCACAGGCATAGGCGCTCGCGTGTCCTGATACAAGCGCCTGTGGTGGGAATTTAAAGCACTAAATTTTCAGGTAGGTAGGTAGGTAGGTAGGTGGGTAAATTAAAGTCCCGCGTCACAATCGCAAATAGGGGACTGTGAATTTTTCTTTCACAAAATTTTCACAAAGTGGAGATACTATTTATACAGAAACCCCAGGCACCCACTCGGGGGAGGTCGGAGGGGGAAGGTAGGAGAGGGAAGAAAAGAGTCTAGAGTGTGTTATAGAATGCATAGTGTACCTGTTTTGCGTCTAGCTGGCGTTATGTTTTCGTGATAGTCATCTGAATCGTGGACGTGGGAAAAGCTGTAGATGAACTGCGGCTGACTGGTCATCAGTGAACTCAGGTTCGTCTCCAGCACGGTGGGAGCGACAAATTTTAGGTCTGTGAGCAGCTGGCGATATTATCATCATTATTATTATTATTATTATTATTATTATCATCATCATCGTCGTCGTCGTCGTCGTCATCATCATCATAATCATCATTGTCGCGTCATACACTCATTCCTTTAACGTACGCACTAGAGCTGGGTACCGTGGGTCAAAGCCGTACCGATATTACCGCGGTATTTCTAAGCTTTAGGCTCGCTCTCTGGGCGGACAAGATGTCGCCCACTGCCGCGTTATGTGTTGTTGAGATTTCCCAGTAAACCGGACCTTGGACATTTTGTTGGCTGCGGGCTATTTATAGCTTGCCTACACCCTCCCTTTCAGTGAAAGGAAAGGAAAGAAGAGCACCGGTGAAGCTATTTATAGCTTAACTAGCTTCAAAACCTAAACGCTTTGGTTGAGTCAGTGTGTCTAGGAGAGGCTTCAATACATCTCATAAAGTTACATTATCTTCAGCGTCAGAGTGGAGGGTAGGGGAGGGCTTCGCCTAACAAGGCCTTCGCGACACCACCGGGGTCTGGATACTGGCCACAATTTGGAACTCCTCCCTCACTCTCATCCCCCCCTACCTTACCCCTTGCTCCGCACTTGCTGAATGAGCAAGTTTAACGTCTACACCCACTGTAGAAGTCAGTCTTTCAAGCAGTTGTTTTCAGTTACACCATTCAGTTACACCAAGACCACACACGTCAAGTGCAGATTATGTTCTGATTTTATTCTCCAATAATAAACTAAGAAGTAAATGCATTCTAATAGTGAACACATAACACTCAAAGACATGGACATACACAATGACGATTATTATTAATTAAAGTGTGAGATTAGTACTCACACTGCTACATCACATAACTCTCAAAGACATGGACATACACAATGACGATTATTATTAATTAAAGTGTGAGATTAGTACTCACACTGCTACATCACATAACTCTCAAAGACATGGACATACACAATGACGATTATTATTAATTAAAGTGTGAGATTAGTACTCACACTGCTACATCTTTTTCCTTACAAAACAGAAATATAAAGCGAAATTTAAAGTAAATAAATTTATTTAACTACGAATGCATAACAAATTTTTTAGAAAATTTGAAAGGATAAATTTACTTAAGGAAAACTGAGATTTAGGAATAATAAAAGATTGCAATTCAAATATTATTTATGCTACAAAATGTCATTTATTTGGGAAGCGTACGGGAGGTCTGCTGTGTCTGCCATAACGTGTGGTGATAACTGGCTGTTCAGGTCTGAGTGCCTCCACGTGAGCAGGCGTGTCTTTGACGTCAGGTTCAGGTGGTTGAGGGTCATCAGTAGAAACTGGTTCATCTGGTGGTGGAACAGTCAATGTTTCTTTCGTCTTCCTCAGCATGGCTCTGTTTCTGCGATACGTGGTGCCACACTCAGAACGTATCACATACGAGCGCGGCTCCGGTGCTGCCGAAATCACGACAGCCGGTCTCCAGGTGCTATCTTTCTCCATCTGCATGCGTACATGGTCTCCGGGATGCAGGGTAGGAAGGGGCTGGGGAAGGGCAGTCTTGTTGTAGTCCTTTGCTTGCTGCGTCATTCGCTTGGTCACTGCCTGCTGAACCTGTTCCTTGCACGGAATTTTGGGCAGTAACAAAGAGTCTGTTACTGGCAGTGTGGTTCTGAGGCGTCTGTTCATTAGTAGCTGAGCAGGCGAGGCGTTGTCTGGTAACGGCGTGTTGCGGTACTGCAGCAGGGCTATATAGGGATCCTGCTGGGCTGCTTTGGCTTTCTGTAGTATGTTTTTTAGTGTTTGTATGCTGCGTTCAGCCAAACCATTAGATTGAGGATGCTTCGGACTGGAAGTATGGTGCTTGAATCCCCAGCCCAAAGCAAACTGAGTAAACAGCGTACAGCTAAACTGTGGCCCATTGTCAGTGATAAGCAGCTTCGGGATTCCATGACGTGAAAACTGCGACTTCATAGCCAGGATGACGTCTGTAGCTCTGGTGGACTGCAACAGTGATACCTCGAAGAATTTGCTGTAATAGTCAACAATGAGTAAAAACTGTTTGCCGTCAAACTGGAAGATGTCTGCAGCAAGTTTCTCCCATGGCAATGACGGCACTTCGTGGTGAATCAAAGGCTCTTTCTGTTGCGCATTATGATACTGGTTGCAGATTGCGCATGTGGCCACCAGGTTGACGATTTGTGCCGACATTCCGGGCCAGAAGAACACCTCTCTGGCAGTTGCCAAGCATTTATCACGTCCGAGGTGACCTTGATGTAGCCGTTGCAGCATGTCGCGTTGCAGCATCTTGGGGACTATGAGCTGCTCTCCTTTGAACAGCAGGCCGTTACTCTCGCTCAGTTCGTCCTGAAAACCTGCGTACACTCTGATGTTTTCAGGGACGTTCTTCTTGTTGTCTGGCCAACCTTTCTGGACAAAGTGTTTGAGCGTTTGCAACGCTGCATCATTTGCCGTTTCTTGTCGAAATAGTTCAAGCTTTTCATCCGATATAGGCAGACTGTCGACGATGAGATGTACCTGAGCCTCCCAGTCGTCGCTTGTTGGCGACTGCGTTGGTAGCGCTGCCCTGGACAGCGCATCGGACACGTGCATCTCTCTGCCAGCCTTGTACACCAATTCAACTTCGTACTTCATCAGACGAAACAGCATTCTCTGCGATCTGAAGTCTTGGAGGCGCGGCTGACAAAGGCTTATTGAGGATTGATTCTAGAGGCTTGTGGTCACTTTCTACAGTAACTGGGCGTCCGTACACATAGTAGTGGAAATGCTCTACGCCAAAAACCACAGCGAGCATTTCTTTCTCAATTTGTGCGTACCTGGTCTCACAATCACTCAGCGACCTTGACGCAAACGCCACGGGTCTGCCTTCTTGCATTAGAACCGCGCCGAGGCCTTCCTGAGATGCATCTACAGACAACAGGACGGACTTGTTGCAGTCATAGAAGGCCAACACTGGTGCTTGCGTGACTAGCTTCTTCAGCTCTGATAACGCGTCTTCGTGCTGCTGCAGCCATTGCCACTCGTATTCTTGCTTAAGAAGGTTTCGCAAAGGTGCTGTGACAGATGAGAGGTTGGGCAGGAATTTTCCGAGATAGTTGATCATCCCTAGGAACCTCTCCAGATCTTTACGATTTGACGGCGATGGCATCTGCTGTATGGCTATGATTTTACTGTCATCTGCTTTCAGGCCGTTCTCAGTGATGGTGTGACCGACAAATTTCACTTCCTTTACTCTGAGACAGCATTTGGAGGGCTTGAGCTTGATGCCTGCTTGTCTGGCTGTCTCTAGCACCATGGTCAGTCGTCTGTCGTGCTCCGCCACTGTCCTGCCCGCGATGAGCATTTCGTCCATGTAGGTTTCTACGCCCTCGATGTGTTCGAATGCCTGATGAAATCGTTTGGCAAAAACCTCGGCTGACGAATTCAAACCAAAAGGAAGACGTAAGAATTTGTATCTACCAAAAGGCGTATTAAAGGTGGTGAGGTCGGCGCTCTTCATGTTCAGTCTGATCTGCCAAAAGGCAGAGTTGGCATCAAGAACACTGAACACTTTGTTTCCACTCTGCCTGCTTGCTATTTCTTCAATCGTAGGAAGCTGATAATGTTCTCTTCTCACTGCCTTGTTGAGGTCTCTCGGGTCTAGACACAGTCTCAGTCCGCCGCCTTTCTTCTCTACGATGACGAGGGAATTCACCCAGTCTGTTGGGTAGTCAACTTTTTCAATCACTCCTTCCCCCTCCATGCGTTGAAGTTCTTTCTGAAGATCGTTGCGTAGAGCTGCTGGAACTTTTCTAGAAGCATGAACAACAGGAGCTACGCTGGGGTCAATTTTGATGGTGTAAGTGTCTTTCATGTTCCCCAGTCCCTCAAAAACATCCTTGAACGATGACAGCGTAGCATCTTCGATGGCGTCAACACGCTGTATCAGACCTAGAGCCTCACAGCTGGGTAGCCCGAGAATCGGCTTTCCGCCTGTGTCGACGACCTGGAACTCCACAAAGTGCTGATTGTCTTTGTTGATACAGGTGAGCTGGCTCTTGCCCATTACACGTAGACTTTCACCGCTGTACGATGTCAGGTGAGCACGAGAAGTCTGCAGCACAGTGTTCTTCAATTTACGGAACAGGTTATCTGGCAGTATGTTGACCTGGGCACCAATATCCAGAGTAAAGGTGATGGACCTTCCTTGCACATTGATGACCGAGGTACACTCTCTAGATGCTCCTGATGCTTTATTCACTCCTGCCACATAGAAGTCATTATTTGGAGTGTCTGGATTGGCTTGTGTGTCTTCAATAGCTTTGATGGACTTGGACTTGCATA
Source organism: Oncomelania hupensis (assembly GCA_036898135.1). NCBI lineage: Eukaryota > Metazoa > Mollusca > Gastropoda > Littorinimorpha > Pomatiopsidae > Oncomelania > Oncomelania hupensis. The sequence goes on from CM072526.1 coordinate 42,001,263, forward strand.
CTGCAGCAAAATGATTTTTCTTGCCACACTTTGTGCAGTTGAGTCCAAAAGCGGGACATTTTCGTGGTTGATGTCGTCTTCCGCAGTACAAACAGTTCTCGCTACTTGTTGCCGTTTCCGTTCTGTCTCTGTCTTTGTTTGGTCTTGTTTTCACTGCGCTTACGCTTTGCAGGTCTTTCATCATCTTCACCTGTACCTCTGATGCTTCTGCTGCCCTGCAGATGTCTTCCGCCTTCTGCAAAGTCAGATCGGCCTCCCTCAACAGCCGTGTTCTCAGTTGATCATTCAAGACGCCCCCCACGATTCTGTCTTTTATCAGCGATTCCTTTAGTGCTCCAAATTCACAAGTCTTTGCTTTCAATTTGAGATCTGTCACGAAGGTGTTGAATATTTCACCTTCATTCTGACTGCGGGAGAAGAATATGTGCCTCTCGATAGTGACGTTTTTTTTTCGGCGCACAATTTTGCTCGTACTTGTTGAGAATGCAGTCGACAACGTGGAATTCTGTTGCAACGCTGCAATGTTCATTACAGTCTTCTTGTCGCCACTGGAAAGTGTTATAGATATCGAGTGCTTCAGGGCCGATGATGTGAAGAAGAGTCATGCTCTGTATTTTTCTGCTTTTAGATTCAAGTCCACTTGCTGCCTGGTAAATCAAGAAAGCTTGTTTGAATCTTTTCCAGTTGTCTGCTACATTGCTTTGCAGCGTTAATGCTTCTGGTGGGTTCAAATGATCCATGCTCTGACACCATGCATAGGCAGCAAGGTTGATGGGAAAGAGGATACCATTCCCAGGGAAAAAGGGGATTAGGTTCCTAAACCAACTGCACTGAACCACAAGAGCAATCTTGCAAGCTAAGATGGACAGTAAACATTAAATTAAATGGCCATTTTATCGTGGGCGCCCCTGGATTTGAACCTGGGTCATCGGTGTGCGAGGCAATACTATTGAGTTACTGCGGAGTGTCTGTCTCTCTGTCTCTGTCTCTTTGCCTGTCTGTCTGTCTCTCTCTGTTACCTTAGTTACTTTATACTCGGTCAGCAAGTCCTCGGCACCCGGGTCAATCTGGTAGGCTCGCAGCAGCTGTTGGGTGTACGATTTCGGCGTTCGTTGGAAGGCTGGCTGTGTCAGCCCACGCTCCGTGAGGTAAGTCTCAATTCTATTCTCCACAGGATGAAAATCACCTGCAAATAATACGACTGGACACTCAAAAGGCCAGGGTTGTTGTTGTTGCTGTTGCGGTTGTTAATATAAGCCAATAATAATTCTATATGACCGTGAAGTTGACAGATTTTTTTTTTGCAAAACTCGATCAGAAAGAAGTTTGATCTCGACCACCAGCAATACTATTAGCAGAAGCAGCAACAGTTAGTAGTAGCAGTTGTAGTAGTACTAGTGTAATATTTAGTAGTAGTAGTAGTAGTTGTTGTAATGTAATATTTACCAAGTAGTAGATTTTTTTTAGATTTAGATTTTAATGCTTTATTGTCCCTTTTTATCGGGAAATTCTGGGCCGCCTCCCCTGTGGAAGGCGTAGTCGCAGCCTGTGGCGCGCCCAAACCCAACCTACCTAACATTAGTTGTGATTTTTGAAATTTAGAAATTCTTTAAATTTTGATTTTTTTTGACATTTTTGCTGGGGGAGCAAACCGGAGTACCCGGAGAAAACCCCCGAGACGTTGCCCGAGTCGAAAGTAAATAATATTCGGAGAAACATAACGCCCCGATGCAGGATCGAACCCACACCTGTCAGGCGCCATTGGTTTCTGGCCTGTGGACAAGGCAAGTTAGTCCCGCCTTAGCCCACTTGGCCACAACGCTCGCATAGTAGTTGTAGTAGTAATGTAATCTTTACCTAGTAGTAGTAGTAATGTAATATTTACCAAGTAGTAGTAGTAGCAACAGCAGCAGTAGTTGTAGTAGTAGTGTAATATTTACCTAGTAGTAGTTGTAGTAGTCGTAGTAATAGTAGTAGTAATTTTTATCTAGTACTAATAGTAGTAGTAGTTGCAGCAGCAGTAGTAGTAATTTAATTTTTACCAAGTAGTAGTAGTAGCAGTGTTAGTAGTAATGTAATATTTACCTAATAGTAGTAGTAATAGTGGTAATAGTAGTAGTACGTTTTACCAAGTAGTAGTAATAGTAGTAGTTGCAGCAGTAGTAGTAGTAGTAGTCATTTAATATCACCAAGTAGTAGTAGCAGTAGTAGTTGCAGCACCAGCAATAGTAGTAGTAGTAGTAGTAGTAGTAGTGTAATATTTACCAAGTAGTAGTAGTATAATATTTACCAAGTAGTAGTAGTAGTAGTAGTAGTAGTAGTGTAATATTTACCAAGTAGTAGTAGTATAATATTTACCAAGTAGTAGTAATAGTAGTAGTAGTGGTGTAATATTTATCAAGTAGTAGTAATAGTAGTAGTAGTGGTGTAATATTTATCAAGTAGTAGTAATAGTAGTAGTAGTGGTGTAATATTTATCAAGTAGTAGTAATAGTAGTAGTAGTGGTGTAATATTTACCAAGTAGTAGTAATAGTAGTAGTAGTGGTGTAATATTTATCAAGTAGTAGTAATAGTAGTAGTAGCAGTAGTAGTAGTAGTAGTAGTAGTGTAATATTTATCAAGTAGTAGCAGTAGTAGTAGTAGTAGTAGTCCTATTTACCATGGACAATATTGTGGCCCCAGTCGTCTCTGGTGTAGCCGCGCAGTGTCGGGACAGGCGCAAAGCATGCGTGACTTAGAGCCCATTCTGATGTCATGTTCAGCAAGGCGTCATCTCGACCCACAAGCACCACTGGCCTGAACGGTATGGACATTGACCACTGACGGTGTCCACCAATCTACAGCAGCAAATGTATTGATCAAGAATGTGGCTTGCTCAACCCAAGAAGAAAGTTATGTCACACGACATTGTGTTTTGTTTTGTTCAACCACACACACGCGCACACAGACACACACACACACACACACGCGCACAAAACATTGACACACACACACACACACAGACACACACACTAACGCACACACTCACACACACACACACAAACACGCCCCATTCCCCTCTCCCACACAAGCAGATACATAAACACACGCACATACACACGCGCGCATTCCATCCACTTCCCCCCTTCTTCCCCTTCCCACCCCCACCCATCCCCACACACACATTGATTTACTGATACCTTTCTTGCCGCCTCTGCCAAATCCTTGACGGAGCACTCGCGAAGACACCCCACTAAAACCTCGTGATTATCCAGGGGACACGATAGTTGTTCAGCCAAGGAAGTCGCCATATTCACCGGGCGAGGCTGAATGTTGGTCGGAGCCACAAACCCGGCAAATGGAGAGAGGGACACTCCGCTATGCATGATGGCTCGGTGAAATAGTCCTGTAAGGTACATTACCTTTATGGGGTGGTATTCATGAAATAGTTACCCACTGGATAAAATCCGCGGATCTATCCACTGGATGCTTCTTGAATGCCACCCATTGTGGTCATACTCTTCATTCTTAGCATCATCGGCATTAACATCAGTTTTATTATCATCATTATTAGCATCGGTATTAACATAAGCTTTATAACTTTAATTATCAGGATCGGGATTAAAATCAGCTATATCATCTGCTTTAGTACCATCGGCTTTAACATCAGCTTAATTTTAGCATCGCCATTAATGTCATCATCATTAGAAGCATAGGTGTTAACATCAGCTTCTTTTTCATCAACAACATCATCATCAACAACATCATCATCATCATC
>CM072526.1:42007520-42032520 GCA_036898135.1 Oncomelania hupensis
TTTAACTTATATGTATGTTTGCAGACCAGTGGCTGTACCACTGAATGTTTATAATATTATTAATTCTGTATGTGTATAGTTAGACACGATTGATATTTATGTATGTATAAGAATTTAGAGTGAGATTACAGCGGACCCCGGAAGTAGCAGAATGTTCGTCGCTTATGTATAGAGATGTGGAGCTATCACTGAGGGCTACTTGGCTTTCAGTGAGACGCTCTGCACAAACCGATTATTCAGGGTTGTGCAGAATTTCGTCTCTTATATTACAGACGAGCAGGCGAGCTATCCCGAGCTATCCCGAGCTATCCTGTGCACCCCACTCAACAGAAACGACTAGTTGGCGGAGTATCCTCTACCGCACAAGACGGAAAGAGCTACCCGGAAAACTCCCTGTCAGACCCCACAGCGTGGCAAGGGAACCCAACTACACAACGACCCAGGTGGACCAGAAGCTACCTCACAGAAGGACTTCGAACCCCCACTCATGAGTTAAGTGCATAACACGAAGGTGCACTTAAACTGATCATAACAGGACCACAGTAGTCCAACTCTTCAGAAACTGTAAAACGGACCACAGTAGTCCAAATCTACATGCAATCTAGAAGCAAGTGCCCGAGGAAGATATAACAGCTACCTAGACTATCAGCGATCGAACTATTAGCATTGAAAGAGACTTTTTAAGTTAGACTAGTACTTAGAGAATCTTGTATAGAGTAGACGAAATAAATGTGTGATTTTAACTGTTATCAAGTGGCTGGACTACATATGATTCATAGCCGTGTGAAAGCTAGTGTGACAGTAATCTTGTACCATTTTTCTATCTATTTCTGTACCCCAATCTTGACACAGAACGAGCTAAACAAATAAATTTATTAAAGTAATTCATAGGGTGACTTACTAGCAGTTCCCACCGAATAAACGTGAGGGTCCATAATTCCATTGTGCAGAGCCCATAAACCCCACGTGACAGTCCTATCACTCTGCTATACTATCTTCTTCTTCGCTAGATCAATGACCTACCTTTTTTCTTGAAAACTCTTCCTGGACAAGACTCCTTGTTTGTGTATGAGGTCTGTTGGATCAGCTTGGGAGTGTTGGACGCTTTCTGCCGGGTGGTCACTAGGGCTTCCTATGATTGTATTATTTAGCAATATAGGCATTTTATATGTATGTGTTTTGTTAATAATTTATAATGATGTTTGTATTCTATTTTGTTTTTGTAACCGGGGGTTCGAGTAGTTGGGGTAAAGCCTCAGCCGTCCCCTGCGTGGGATGTCTTTATTGTAAAGTGACTGGCCGGTGGAGGGCGTTCAATTTTCCCACTAGGGTTGTTTCAGCAGATCTTTTATGCGGATCGGGGGTTGTCCGGTCCTGATTTGGCTCGGAAGAGTCCGCTGGACCTAAAGCAATAATCAATCAATCAATCAATGTTAGGCCTCTATGCCCAGGTACACACGTGTGTGTTTGCTGCGTTATAATCATAACCCATAGATCGTGGCAATAATATTTTATATCTAGGCCCACTGTATTCCCTCCGCAGTTTACTGGGATCATTTTGGAAAGTCATTGTGAAGCTTACGCTTATAATGATAGTTTAGGATTGACTTAATTCATACCATAATATGAAAGAGAAAGGCATCCCGACCGCCATTGCAAACCCCACTCCCACCCCACTCACCCATCTCTTTTTTCCCCTCTGCCTCTCCCTCCGTCCTCCCCCTGTCTTACTGCAATTGCCGGTTCCAACCTTGTTTCATTTAGACTGAGGTTTTGAACGGAAACGTACAGGGAGACTAAAGGTGCGGTCTGACGTGAAGTGAAACAGACGCAAAGCGGTAAACAAAGCCAAGCATCTGCTGCTAGAAGCAAGTGCGTTTATAATGCTTTGCTTTGTGAAGCGGTCACACGACGAGAAGTTTTGCATAATAACAGTCTGCGTAGAAGCAATGCGCAATAAGTTGTAAATCAGTTACCTCCCTTTCCGTCAGATTGACCCTCACATAAGAAGTCCATGAGGCCTTTTTCGGGGTTTGGTTTCTGTAATTTTGACTTCTAACATTCCATAATGCCTCGTGGCTTTGAATTAGATCGAGGAGAATAAACGTATCGTCTTGTTTCAGATTTGCTAATGGCCCAGTAGCTTTTGATGCCGTCATGATCGCTGAAATTATAACCTAGTTTTCGTACGTCGGCTCTTCTGATTGGCTGGCATTCAAATGCTTCACTCAGCGAAGCAACGCAAAATTTTAGAGCACGCTCTAAACTGAAAACATCTGTTTTGCTTCACTTCGGCGCTTAGCTGCTGTTATGCTTTAGGTCTAGTCACACGATAAACATAGTCAAAACTACGATGTTTCGTGTTTTACTGGCTGTTTTGCTTCTTGTTTCACTTCCCGTCAGACCGCACCTTAACTTTCAGCACGTACGCGCCAGCGACGGATCCTAGTGAGTGTTACCGCACTGAAATATAAGCCTACAACAACAATCTCCCCCAAAATCAACTCATTCGAAAGTAGTACTATAGTTTGTTTGGTTTTTTACAAAATAAATTCCAAAGTTGTTGTGCCTATTAATAATTACCGCTTTATCGCCAAATATATCATCTAGTAGAGCGTACCATGCTGAGCCAGGAAGAGAAAGAAGAACTACATCACAAAGATGCTCGGCAGGAAGATGAAACACTAACTGAAGCATATGTGATATCTACCCACATTTTAAAAAAATTGTCTAATGGGTGGCCGGGTAGGTGGAGTGGGGGGTGTTGGGGTGGTAAGGATCAGTCATGTGATAAGGTCAGCTAGGATATCATATCCTATCCTATCCCGTAACTCAGAAGTGGTTGGGACGCCACAGACGATCGTTTAACCAGCGTACTCCATCTTTCTCTGTCCTCAGCAACCCTCACGGCTTCGCTCAGTGTCAAGCCAGTCCATTCTCGAATGTTGTTCTCCCACCTCTTTTTCTGTCTCGCTCTTCTTCTGCCTGAGCCCTGCATACTCATTACAATTGCATACTCTGAACAGTTCATCATAATTTTACAGTTGCACTAGTTTTAGCAAGGCATATCTATAGATATAAATTGCTTAGCCGGAAGTCCTTCTTCGCCTCTACTGTAAAGTTTGTCCGGTATGGACGCTGATCTGGGCTGGTGCTGGGCGCTGCGGATCGGCCTGCTGTGCGCTCAAAACCCGCGAAATCGTTATAGCCGACATTTCCTTACCGAACGTTTAACCGTTTCTGAGATAAATAAATAAACAAAATGTCCACAAACTGCAATAGCCTCATTCCGCGCGCTTCCGATACAACCCGTTCCGTAATACCGCAAATTTTGTTTTATTTCCATTCAAAACACTTTTGCACTCATGTCACCAATCTTACAAAATTTTGTGTTTAACTAATTAAATTTGATTAATTAAAAATTGAATCGAGGATTCAGCATGTTTTCCCATATAGACCAAAAAATTTATGGTCTTTATACGAAGCCTTGGTAGCTCACTTAGTAAGACATTCGCCTACCGTGCAGGCGACCCGAGTTCAAATCTCCCGTGGGCCATATTTTTTATGTTTTTTTTTTACACTACAATATGGATATTTTTCTTTTTAATTTAGTCTTTTTACTTTTAACTTATTTATTATTATTATTATTATTATTATTATTATTATTATTATTATTATTATTATTATTATTATTATTATTATTATTATTTATAAACTAATAATAATTATTATTATTATAATTATAATTATAATATCTTATATCAAATTTTATTTTAAAACCTTGGTGTTTTTTATGATTTCTATTTGTATTATTCTATATTCATTATTATTATTATTATTATTATTATTATTATTATTATTATTATTATTATTATTACCAAGGATCGGGATGGGGTGGTACGTGTAGGTAAAAGGGGGCTACGGGTAGGTTTAAAGGGGCATGGGTAGGCATAACGGGGATACGGGTATATATAAGGGGGTATGGTGATGGTCGATTCCTTTCATCCATACCTGCGAAACGATCAATGGGGAAGTATCAAGGAGGGTACAGGTAGGTTACAAGGGGGGTATGGAAGCTATCAATGGGTATGGGTTCGGGGAGGTATCAAGGGGGTATGGTGAGGCATCATGGGGGGGGGACGGGGAGATATCAGGGGGGGGGGGGTATTGGAACCTGTGTACCCTGGCTTGCCAGGGTACAAAACCACTAGTATATATATAGATTCAGAGTCAATCAAGCTCCACACTTGCCTACGTAATCATACAACTCAAGTGGTTTTATTAGTATCATTTACTCAAAACCATACATTTATACATTTAATCTGAACGTTTTCAGTGTGATTCTTTTGCTGTCAAATTGAAATGAATTTCCTCAGCACTTCTTCTCTACCCGCACAATCGCGTTTAGTTCACAACCCTTGTGGTGTTCATTAACTTCATTCTGTGAACGTGTACAGGAAATAGACATCAGATGCCCTATCAAACATAGGAACAATGCTGAACCGTTTGATTATTCTATCCCATTGTTCATTCTAATCCATTCCTTCCTCTCGATCTCCTATCCTATCCTGTACATGTAACTCCAAAGTCGTTGCGGCACCAGAGGATCGTTTAACCAGCATATTCCATCTTTCTCTGTCCTCAGCAACCCTCATGACTTCGCTCAATGTCAAGCCAGTCGATACTCGAATGCTGTCCTCTCATCTCTTTTTCTGTCTCCCTATTCTTCTGCCCCCTTGCACCGTGCCTTGCAGGATGGTCTTTGCAAGGCCTGATGTTGTTTCCGTTTCTTCGCCACTGTGAGCCTTTGTCATTGTGTTGTCCAATGTCTTGTGCGATGGTCTGGCGGACTTCGTCGTTGGCGATGTGCTGTGTATAGGAAATGCTCAGAAGTCTTCTGTAGCAGTTCACCTCCATGCTTTGTATTATCTGTTGTAGGTCTGCTATGAAGGTCCATGTTTCGCAATCGTATAGAAAGATGGAGATGACGAGGCAGCTCAGCAACCTTACATTGGAGTGTAGCTTGACCGTCCTGTCTCTCCAAATGAGCTTCAACCTTGTCAGGGCAGCAGTTGTTTGTGCGATTCTGGAGAGAACTTCCTGTCGGGACCCATTGTCTGATACAATGGCTCCTAAATAATTGAAACTATGCACAGTGTTGAGGGATTGGCCTTGGACTTTGATGTCCAAGTTGATGCCATTGGTGTTGTTGGTCATCATTTTTGTCTTCTCTGCACTAATTTTCATTATATAGGCTCTGGATGTGGTGTCAAGCCTCTGTACCAGCTGTTCAAGTTCTTGCTTTTCTCCAGCAAATCCATCAATAATATCCTCGAAACGGAGGTTGGAGATTGCTCTTCCCCCTATGCTGACTGTGCCTTCGTGATCTGCAAGGGCATCTGAAATGATGCGCTCCAAGAAGATGTTGAAGATTGTTGGAGAGAGTAGGCATCCTTGAAGCACGGCGATTGTTGATGTGAACCAGTTCTTGATGGCGAAGTTGTGGAGGACTACACCTTGTCATACAGGCTTTTGATGACTTCAATAATGTTAGGGCTGATGTATACTCTCATGGTTGCCCACAAAGCTGCATTCCACACTCGGTCAAACGCTTTCTTGAAGTCTACAAACACATGATATAGATGTTGTTGGTGCTGTAGGTATTTCTCGCAGATTATTCTGCCCTGAATCCTGCTTGTTCTTCAACTATGATTTGTTCAGCTTGAGGTTTTAACCTGTTGAGTATTATTTTCAGGAGGACTTTGCTGGGATGGCTGATGAGACTAATGGTGCAGTAATTTTCATACTCCTGAAGGTTATCCTTTTTGGGAAGAGTGATGACAAGCGACTGGGTCCATGGTGTAGGCCATTCTCCACTCTGCCAGATCTTGTTACAGATAATGGTGAGGGCGTCAATCATCGCTTCTCTTCCTGCTTGAAGCAATTCTGGGGGTTTGTCGTCCACACCCGTTGACTTCCCCTTCTTCAGCGATTGCACTGCTGCCTCAACTTCTTCTCGGAGAATTGGGAGGATTTCTTCTTCTTCTCTGTTTCCAGGACATGCTAGAACTGATGTGTTTCCGTTTGGTGTGTGGTTGTAAAGGACAGAGCTAGTACCCAACTTCAACTTCAACTGCAACTTTTTATTGGCTCCAAATACATAGAGAAATTGTTTAGCGCATAGAAAGAACATATAAAAACCCGTTACAAATGTAAAAGACATTCAAATTTTAAAAAGACATTCACGCAAGGTGTAGTCCTCCACAACTTCGCCATCAAGAACGCAACATCGACTCGCACACCGTCATTCTATCACCAGTCCATCTATCCAAGACTTTTTGTTCTTCTGTAAGGCATATGCCAGACTTGTTTTGGATCGTGGAGACCTTGGGCTGTTTAACACTTATCAGCCGCTTCACAGACTGGTAGACCTTCTTGCTGTTGTTCTATTTCCTGGCATTGATCTTCTAGTCTCAGACCTCTGTCATTTGTATCGTTTTTGCTCTATGTCCCATATGTGTCTCCCCAGTTGTGGTACGCATCTTGGCCAACCTTGGCATTCCAGTCGCCTTGCACAATGACTATGTCCTTCCTCGACACTTGGTCAAGGACAGCCTGCAGATGTTCATAGAAATCCTCAACTTCGCTGTCGTCATAATCTTATGTTGGGGCTTAGGCCTGGATGATGGTGATGTTGAAAGGGGCTGCTCTCAGATGGATGGTAATTAGTCTACTGGGGACTGGGCGACAACCCATGACAATGGCTAGAATGTCTTTGTGGACAAAGAATCCAACGCCGTGATCGTGCCTGCCATCTCTCCCGCTGAAATAAAGCTTGTTTCTTTTGTCGGTCGTTGTTTCACCTAGATCTTTCCAGCGCACTTCGCTGATATCTCAAATCTTCCATCGATAGTGGTCCAGCTCGTTATCCAGTTCTTCTAATTTTCCTTCCGCAGTTCGGGTTTTGACACTTCAGGTTCCTATAACAATGTTGTCTCTCCTGCGGATCTTGCTAAGTTGTCCATCAGTAACACACTTATCACCTCTGTCCTGGTGGCCAACGGAAGACGCGGTCCTTGGTGAAGCGGGCGACGACCGATACTGTATGGAGTAAGTGGTTCTTTCATCATACGGTGGGCCTTGGGCAAGAAAGACCTTGCGGAGCTCAATCGTCTCCAAGCTGTTGACCACAGCCGAAATCCACGAGTACAGTGTGGCTCGTCTTGGCCCCGAGCACGTGGAAGTTTAACCTATTGTAACGTGAGGTTCCTCCGTCCTGGCCGGTGACTTCTGTGTAAAAGACTTTCGCCCAGTGATGCCGTGCTGACATCACCCATGTTAGTTGCCTCTTACGACACGCCTGGAAAACCTTGGGTCTATTCTATTCAGTGCCGGAACCCACAGGGTTCCATGGTCAGCGATGAGAGAGTAATACCTGACGTCAGCAATGTCAACACCACAGACATTCGCTGCACAAGCTTATGCTGACTGAAAAGCATTATGTTGTAATGTTGATTGTTTGTAATCCTACACCACAATGTATTTTCTTGTGAAATATAATAGTTATCTTATCTTATTTTATCTTATCTTATAAGGTAAACAAAAGTGCCCTCGATTGCGGACCCCTACCCTACCTTGGGTGCGTAGACGTTCAGCACCAAACAATCTTCGGTGCCCTCGCCATTTTCTTGAACGCACTGAGTCCGTGTGGCGTTGGTCGCGTCATGCACCCCACTCCACTTTCTCGGAGGTCTTGTTGGCTTAAAGCGTAGAGGGCCTGCCAATCAATCAGCCATTCAATCAATCAAATCAAAACATGTAGATAAATGACTGAATTAAAATAATCAAATGAATGTATTAGTTAAATAAGAAAACATTTTTGAAAATAATTAAAACTAAAAAAAAAAAAACTAAAAAATTATTAAATTAATCCACAACAACAAATACCAAAAACTAAATAAATGAGTAAATGAAAAAAATAAATAAGTAAATAAATAAATAAAGAAATAAAGGATTATTTTGTATTAATTTATTCATTAAATAGTTTTTGTAACTAATTCACTGACTTGATTGATTTAATTTATTCACTTATTCCGATTATTTCATCGAATATTTAAGTAAGTTAATAAATAGGATAGGATAGGAATAAATAAATTCAATAAAATAAAATCAATCTATTAAACGAATGAAACAACCGACTCATTCAATATATTATCCAATCAAATAATTACTCTAAGTAATCCGACTAAACATAAATTTATAAATTATTTATTTTTCAGGCAGAGTGCAATTGAATAAGGAAACTAATTAATAAAATAAGTATCTAATTAATATAAACAGTTGTGCTAAATGTCATTCACTCTCTGTTTATGTATGTATAATGCATTTTCCATAGTATATCTTATGTATCTGAAGTTTTAATGTCTTTTATTTATCTGAGCAATGTTTCATGCCGGTCATAGTTCCTTGTAAGATGTAATAAGGGTCCAGCGGACTGCAAAGAGCCGAATTAGGACCACAAAATCAAGACCACAACTTCGCTGAAAGAGGACTCACCCCTGATCCGCATAAAAGATCTGCCGAAACAACCCTAGTGGTAGCACTGAAGGCCTTCCACCAGCCGGTCACTTTACAATAAAGACATCCCACTCAGAGGACGTTGAGGCTATACTCTAATTTATCGAACCTCCGTATACAAAAAAACAAACTAGAATATAAACATCATTATAAAATATCAACAAAACACTTACATATAAAATGCCTACATTGCAAAATAATAACATCATAGGAAGCCCCAGTGACCATTTGGCAGAAAGCGTCCAATATTCCCAAGCTGATCCAACAGACCTCACACACAAACGAGGAGTTTTGTCCCGGAAGAGTTTTGAAGAAAAAGGTAGGTGACTGGCCTAGCGAAGAAGAAGATAGTATTAGTAGATTGATAGAACAGAGTAGGAATGAGAAAAACAAAGGAGAAAGACAGCGACAGTGGGAATTTAAAGCACTAAATTTCTAGAAATTGGAAATACTATTTATACTGAAACACCGGCACCTTAACGGGGGAAAAGATTTGTAGAGCTAAGTTTAATTGAATTCAATTGTAAAACAACCAGCATTCGGATTGTGTTCATTATCAATCACCAAATCAATAAATCAATCAGTCAAGAAATCAATTACCTGTTGGGGGCTCGGCGTACGGTACGTTCCGGAACTGATCAACAATATTGCAGTCGCCAATTTGCACTTCTGTCCCCAGGAGCTTTCCATACTTGGTGTTCCTCTCTATGACAGACATTCTTTCCTTGCCTGAAGAGTATGGCGCGCTAATCGGGTCACCTTTGGGCTTTTTCAACATCGACCTCCGGAGTTTTAGATGAGTAATTTCAGTGTCGTTTTGTAAATCGTTCGCATCCAGAACAATCGATATCAGTTCTGGTTTTTCTAAATAGTCTGACGGATGCGCATTTTGGTCAAGTGGCGCAACAACGCCTGCCATCAGCAACGTCGTTACCACAGCCAGTAGGAGCTGTTCCGGCTTATGCTGACTGATGAGCATTGTCGTAGATCTGTACAGGCTGTCATAAGTTCATCAAATCAAACAGCTGGTGATTTTGGGTTTGTTGTAAGTGCAGGTGGTATCAGTTTGGAAGGGTGCAGTCCTGAAACCTTACGTTGTAGTCACGTGAGTCGTCAATAACACTTGACGCTGGCGTTCCTTCCTTTGTTTGAACAAAGAAGAATTATAGTAAAACCCATGCAGCTGCCAATGCTATGCACACTTTACCTTAAACGCAAAACAGATTCAAAATGCAAACTCTCTGAGGTCATCGGCACACGTTTTCACGATCGAAAACGTTAAAAATGTGTGTTGGTGCTGTTATATTTTCCAAATAGGATGAATAGACCTGTTCTGCCGGGTTATTATTAGGTTACATAGTCAGTCGACCCGAAAGCGACGCTGACCCCAATCTGAGTGTCATAGGCCTACACACAGCCTATCCTTGATAGATCTTTGACACTCCGCTAGCGCCAAGGTCGCCTGTTTAGTAGAAGCTGGCCTAGGGTCAGACACGACGGTCTCCCTTCTTTCAACGCTGTTGAACGTGGTTGTCTGAATATAGATTGCCTACCTTTCTGTGTGAATTAAAGGTATTAACAGTCGGAAAGTGAACTCCGTTCCATGGAAATAAATTAAACGATGAACAAAGCCTTCCACACTGGAAGAGAGAGGAAGGGACATTAAACAGAAAGCTCATTTAATCTGTAAACAGATAACTCGCGTCACCAAAAAAAAATTTCAAAAAGAAAACAGTGCCCGGCCGTTTACCCGTTGATCCTGGCAATATCGATGACAGGTGTGCATCAACCCTAAGGTTGTAGTAACATACTATGTATATAGTCGAACTTTCACACTAAACCAAACTGACAAACAGGCAATATTAGTAATGTCACCTCAACAAAAGCTCCGACAGCTATAGAATTGCTAACTGAATCAGAATCAGAATCTGTACTGCCCCAACAAACAGAAAATAAAATTATTTCTCAGTGTACGACAATCATTAAAAGTCACGCTCACCCACAAACAATCAGTATAGAATAAAACATCACTTCATTTAAAACAAGAAGCGCTAAACTTCCATCCAACCATTTCCTCTCAACTGCCAGTTGAACTTAGAACAAACCCCAACATTCAGCCTCCCCCCTTCCTTCCCCGCACACTCTCTCCATTCCATCCCAAGACACTGCACGTTCATCCACCGGCCAAAGTTCCAAGGCCCAACCCGGAATTCAATTTGTCATTCACCATGCACCTAAGGTAGTAGGGTAATGTCCTCATCCTTTTAACTCAAGGCACACCCTCTTTCGCATTTAGCACCGTCAAGTCAGCCAGTTTGCCAGCTTGGATAGGATGAGGACGGGGAGTACTTGGATGGGCTGCCACCACTGAACCACACAAAGAATGGAACATTGCGCACCACACACCTCCCAGCTGTGTTTGGGAAGCTGTCTCTTTTCAGTACCGGTGTGTCAGCCAGAATTTAGCCTACCTCTTCCAAAGTATAACCGATGTATAAAACAGCATAGGCCACAGTATAGCCGATGTATAAAACAGCATAGGCCACAGTATAGCCGATGTATAAAACAGCATAGGCCACAGTATAGCCGATGTATAAAACAGCATAGGCCACAGTATAGCCGATGTATAAAACAGCATTGGCCACAGTATAGCCGATGTATAAAACAGTATAGCCGATGTATAAAACAGCATAGGCCACAGTACAGCCGATGTATAAAACAGCATAGGCCACAGTATAGCCGATGTATAAAACAGCATAGGCGTGTATAGCCGATATATAAAACAGCATAGGCCACAGTATAGCCGATGTATAAAACAGCATAGGCCACAGTATAGTCGAGGTATAAAACAGCATAGGCCACAGTATAGCCGAGGTATAAAACAGCATAGGCCACAGTATAGCCGATGTATAAAACAGCATAGGCCACAGTATAGCCGATGTATAAAACAGCATAGGCCACAGTATAGCCGATGTATAAAACAGCATAGGCCACAGTATAGCCGATGTATAAAACAGCATAGGCCACAGTAAAGCCGATGTATAAAACAGCATAGGCCACTGTAAAGCCGATGTATAAAACAGCATAGGCCACAGTATAGCCGATGTATAAAACAGCATAGGCCACATTATAGCCGATGTATAAAACAGCATAGGCCACAGTATAGCCGATGTATAAAACAGCATAGGCCACAGTATAGCCGATGTATAAAACAGCATAGGCCACAGTATAGCCGATGTATAAAACAGCATAGGCCACAGTATAGCCGATGTATAAAACAGCATAGGCCACAGTATAGCCGATGTATAAAACAGCATAGGCCACAGTAAAGCCGATGTATAAAACAGCATAGGCCACAGTATAGTCGATGTATAAAACAGCATAGGCCACAGTATAGCCGATGTATAAAACAGCATAGGCCACAGTAAAGCCTAGAAGGAGAAGTAATGGTGTGGAATGAGGCATGGAGGGGGGGGGGAGAAAAGGGGTTTAAAATGAACACAATACTGTTTAAACCAAGGACTACTAAACATAATGAATTGCGATATTGATCAACGATAAAGTAGGCTTTTGATGCTTCACCAACCGCTAAGGTGTCAGTTTTCCATTTCAGCTCTGACAGGGAGTGATATGCCCTGGTTAACTTTATTTCAATACTGTCTGCGATCTATATGATACTTTTAGCACTAGAGCGGTTTCCTACCCTCTTGCCCTTGCATAAAAAAATAATGTGCTCACCAGAAACGGACTTTGGATCTAGATCTAAATGCTGTGTACTACCTATTTTCTTAAATTTATTTTTATTCTGTATTTATTTTAACTCTAATATAAAGAAAAGTATACATAATTAGAATCAGGAGAGTTTGAACATTTGTGGGGGGGGGTGGGGAGGGGTGAGGGGGGGAACACAGAAAAGTAAGCTTACCTCAAAACTGGTCAAAGGTTTATTCCACTGAATCTGTAGGCGAATTTGCATTCAATGTTGAAAGAAAAGGTTCATGCTTATGTTTATTAATTTATTAAAAACTGACAAAGGGTTTTTGACTATCCACTAAAGTCATTAACGCGCAGGTAGATGTCTCACACACATGAAAACACAGCATGTTCTTGGCATATCATATAAATGAAAGTGCATACTAAAATAATGGCTTATAATTGAAGGCTGCACAAATGTCATAGAGTCTGTTTGATTATTTAATTACTGTGGCTCTCATATAGAAGCAAACCTATAAATTTTTGGAAAGAAAAATGCCTGAACTTTGAAATAAAAGTAAGGAAAATATCATACTTTCAATGTGCTGGCCGCAGTAACAAAGTAAATTAATCCAAAATACAAGCGTAAAACGCTTTCAAAAAAGTCTCACAGGAAACGATACATACATCCACAAATGAAAGTTGATGTGTACAGGACATGCAGCTTAGAAAGTATGTATATACATCCTATGTACAAAAGGATGGTGAAAGTTCATCTTCTGTGGTGTCTGGCGAAGCACCAAGGCAGAGTCCCATCACAGTCGCAGAATATCTTGGCTGACGTTGGGATCATCGACATCAGAATCCATTTTCTTCACTTCTAGATCCTGAACAATTAAAAAAAAAGATATTATAGGTTAGAATTATAACAAAATTTGTTATAATTCTAACCTATAATATTAATATATAATGGTGACATACACTGAGGATTTGGCGATAATTTTGTTGTTTTAGTTGAGATCCTCTCTCTCTACCCCCCCCCCCCCCCCCCATTCTTGGGACCAGCATGAATATTTACAAGCTCTTTCATTAAAATTTCAGACATTCTAAATAAGATTTTTTTTTCTGTATAAGTTCACATCGCAAATAAAATAATTGTAAATGTTACAAAATAAAATAGGAGATGTGAAGTGACGTGATGTACTTTTCACATGCTTCACTGAAACTGATTTACAGCACTTTACACCCCCTGAACAAATTCCCCAAATATGAAGAATCAATCTCCACTGCCTAAGTCAAGCGACCCAAAAAAAATAACAACTAAAGTCTGATAAATAAAAAACCTAGTGCAGTTAAACTATTCTAAACTATTAAGATGTTTTCAAGTAAATCAACGAAACAAACGGTCACAGTGGCTGCAATCATCAAATGGTCAAACTTCAAAAGAAAAACAAAGCCCGATCGAAGCACAGGCTGTGAAATCTCGTCTTTCGTAGGCCTCAATTATTATACTACATACATATGTAGGAGGCTTATGAGTTTATAAAGACGAAAGAAGAAACTTCAGAGCCTGTGATCGACGAAGATTATCCCACGCTCCATCACAAAACTTGCACTCAAACATCCCGTGCTCAATTAGCAAGCATAATTACCTTCGTAATCGCCATCCGAGTCGCTTTCAGCAACAGACTCTTTACTGGTGTCAGGAATAAATCACCGCCCTCGTGGTCGCTCTCATTTTTGCCAAACGATTACAAGAAAAATGGTCGATGGACGAGTTAAAAATATCCTACGTCGGCAAGAAACAACGGAAGTAAACAATTTCAAGCTTTCTGATTGGTTAACCTTATTTTCTAGTCCGGGGATTGGTCTTTGAGTGTGGGCTACAAAGTGAGCTCACGACCGCGGCATATGGTGTTCCGCCGATGAAGCCACGATAGTGGCCCTCGTGCCAAGGCAAACAAACTACGGAATGTGTTCTATTACCAACAAAATAAAAACTTTCAAAAGAGTTTTTGTTTGTTTGTTTGTTTTGATTCAGCTAATTTTTTGTAAGTGGGGTAACATTCACTGTGAATTTCAACGGATCTATCTATGAAGCGTGGTCATAGTGCGTCCCTTTAGGTCAACACAGCACGCTTCCACAATTAAGGGAATTTTGTTTTAATTTCAGCTTGACACGAACATGAACTGTTAACCGTCAAGGTTTGAAAAACGAGGAGCATATTTTTTAACTGGATAGAAGATCAATGCCAGGAAATAGAGAACAGTCTGAACAAGAACAACAGCAAGAAGGCTTACCAGACTGTGAAGCGGCTGACAAGTGTCAAACAGCCAAAAGTCTCCACGATCCAAAGCATGTCTGGCATATGCCTTACATAAGAACAAGAAGTCTTGGACAGATGGACAGAGTACTGCTCTGATCTTTACAACCATACACCAAATGGAGACCCATCAGTTCTAGCATGTCCTGAGAACAGAGAAGAAGAAGAAATCCTCCCAACTCTCCGAGAAGAAATTGAGGCAGCAGTGCAATCGCTAAAGAAATGGAAGTCAGCGGGAGTGGACAACATACCCGCGGAACTGCTACAAGCAGAAGGAGAAGCATTATCTGTAACAAGATCTGGCAGAGTGGGGAGTGGCCTACACCATGGACCCAGTCACTTGTCATCACTCTTCCCAAAAAAGGTAACCTTCAGGAGTGTGAAAATTACCGCACCATCAGCCTCATCAGCCATCCCAGCAAGGTCCTCCTGAAAATAATACTCAACAGGTTGAAACCCCAAGCTGAACAAATCATAGCTGAAGAACAAGCAGGATTCAGGGCAGGGCGAAGTATCACTGAACAGATTTTCAACCTCAGAATAATCTGTGAGAAATACCTACAGCACCAACAACATCTATGTCATGTGTTCATAGACTTCAAGAAGGCGTTTGACCGAGTCTGGCATGCAGCTCTATGGGCAACAATGAAAGTGTACAACATCAGCCCTAAAATTATTGAAGTCATCAAAAGCCTGTATGACAAGGCTACCAGTGCAGTCCTCCACAACAGCGCCATCGGGAACTGGTTCATAACAGCAATCGGTGTGCGTCAAGGATGCCTACTCTCTCCAACACTCTTCAACATCTTCCTAGAGCGCATCATGTCAGATGCTCTTGCAGATCATGAAGGCACAGTCAGAATAGGGGGTAGAGCAATCTCCAATCTTCGTTTTGCGGATGACATTGATGGATTGGCTGGAGAGGAACAAGAACTTGAACAGCTGGTACAGAGGCTTGACACCACCTCCAGAGCTTATGGAATGGAAATAAGTGCAGAGAAGACCAAAATGATGACCAACAACACCAATGGCATCAACACGGACATCAAAGTCCAAGGCCAATCCCTCAACACAGTGCATAGCTTCAAATATTTAGGAGCAATTGTATCAGACAATGGGTCCCGACAAGAAGTCCTCTCCAGGATCGCACAAACAACTGCTGCCCTGACAAGCCCATTTGGAAAGACAGGACCATCAGTCTACATTCCAAAGTAAGACTGCTGCGCTCCCTTGTCATCTCCATCTTCCTATATGCTTGCGAAGCATACAACGAAGAATACAAAGCGTGGAGATGAGGTGCTACAGAAGACTTCTGGGCATTTCCTATACCCAACACATCACCAACGACGAAGTCCGACAGATCATCACACAAGCCATTGGACAACACGATGACCAGCTCACAGTGGTGAAGAAACGGAAACTCCGATGGTATGGCCACGTCACCAGATCATCAGGCCTTGCAAAGACTATTCAGCAAGGCACAGTGCAAAGAGGTAGAAGAAGAGGGAGACCGAAAAAGAGGTGGGAGGACAACATTCGAGAATGGACTGGTTTGACATTGAGCGAAGCCATCAGGGCTGCTGAGGACAGAGAAAGATGGAGCATGCTGGTTAAACGATCATCTGTGGTGCCCCTACGACCTCCGGGTTACAGGATAGGATAGGATAGGATAGGAAGGATATTTTTTAAACGTGTTATGGAATCAGTCCTATTTTTGTATTTCCAGACTTATTTGGAAATACTTTTAAAAAGTCGGGAATCAGAACAGGAAAAAAATGTAGGTCGGTCGATTGGTCCATCGGTCCGTTAGAAGCCATGTCTCAAGAATCACTGAATGAATGTTGACCAAACTTCAAAGAAGCATTACCTAAAGTAGTGGCCTGCCTCCCGTGTTTGATTGATTGATTGATTGATTGTTGCTTTTGGTCCAGCGGACTCTTCCGAGCCAAATCAGGACCGGACAACCCCCGATCCGCATAAAAGATCTGCTGAAACAACCCTAGTGGGAAAACTGAATGCCCTCCACCGGCCAGTCACTTTACAATAAAGACATCCCACGCAGGGGACGGCTGAGGCTTTACCCCAACTACTCGAACCCCCGGTTACAAAAACAAAATAGAATACAAACATCATTATAAATTATCAACAAAACACATACATATAAAATGCCTATATTGCTAAATAATAACATCATAGGAAGCCCTAGTGAGCACCCGGCAGAAAGCGTCCAATACTCCCAAGCTGATCCAACAGACCTCATACGCAAACAAGGAGTCTTGTCCAGGAAGAGTTTTCAAGAAAAAAGGTAGGTCATTGATCTAGCGAAGAAGAAGATAGTATAGCAGAGTGATAGGACAGAGCAGGAATGGGAAAGAGCATATGAGGAAGACAGCGACAGTGGTAATTTAAAGCACTAAATTTCCAGAAAGTGGGGATACTATTTATACTGAAACCCCCGGAACTCCAACGGGGGTACTGTTGCCGCAGTGAATCGGTCATGCCTATAAAGGAAAGACAGGTTTTCAACTGGGGCTTTCACTTTTCCCTTTATAGGTTAGAACAATCTACAGTGGCAAGATTGCTCATGACCCCAAGGGGTGCCTCCCGTGTCATTGTAATTGGTAAATCGCAAAATGGTCAAGGTCACTTAAGTCATTTTGTTGCTAAAAATGTTTTGCTCTATATCTCCAAAACGGCTGAAGCGATTTAGTTGAGATTAGGTATACAGGTACTTTAAATCATGAGTAACAGTCCGGTTGTCGGTCAATTAACCTGTCAGTCGGTCCGTATCTCCGAATTCCACTTTTTAAAAAAATTGTTCAAAAGCACATATTTTGTTTTATCTCAAGAATAACTGAATCTAAATTCATCATTTTTGACTCAGCGGATACTTTAACTTCTGCTATGCTCCTTCGTATTTGTACTTTGTCAAAGGTCAAGGTCTCCGCGCTTCAGCATTTTATAAACACGCTTTGCGCTGATCTTAAAAATAAAAAACAATTAAAAAAAACTTTGGCTTAGCCCATTGTGACGATTTTGGCTTGCAGATGGTTTACCCAGCATGTTATAGACACGTTACATTACATTACATTATTATTGCTTTAAGTCCAGCGGACTCTTCCGAGCCAAATCAGGACCAGTATAGCCGAATCAGTACCACAAAATCAAGACCACAACTTCGCTGAAAGAGGACTCGCCCCTGATCCGCATAAAAGATCTGCCGAAACAACCCTAGTGGCAACACTTAAGGCACTCCACCAGCCGCTCACTTTACAATAAAGACATCCCACGCAGGGGATGCTGAGGCTATACTCTAATTTATCGAACCCCCGTTTACAAAAACAAACTAGAATATAAACATCATTATAAAATATAAACAAAACACATACATATAAAATGCCTAAATTGCCAAATAATAACATCATAGGAAGCCCCAGTGACCACCTGGCAGAAAGCGTCCAATATTTCCAAGCTGATCCAACAGACCTCACACACAAATGAGGAGTTTTGTCCCGGAAGAGTTTTCAATAAAAAAAATGTAAGTGACTGGTTTAGCGAAGAAGAAAATAGTAATTAGTATTAGTAGATTGATAGAACAGAGTAGGAATGAGAAAGAACAAATGAGAAAGACAGCGACAGTGGGAATTTAAAGCACTAAATTTCCAGAAAAGTGGGGATACTATTTATACTGAAACCCCCGGCACCCCCCACGGGGTTTTTTTTACAGACACGTCTATACCCGCAATCAACACACACTCTCCTCACTCAAACATGTCATGTGAAGCCAAATGCGCTATATAAGAAGACGGAATATAAATCGAATTGTATTAGCGGTCCATGTTTGCCCTCTTGCTTTCGTTACGCTGAAGCCCAGTCACATCACCACCCACAAAATCAACAAAAAAATAAAGTAATTCCAGAAAATCAGGCTGGTTTTAAAAAAGGCAGATCAACAGTAGACCATTTAGTGAAATTAACAACACACATTAAAAAACAATTCGCTAGAAGGAAAAATATATTAGCTACATTTTTTGACGTTAAAAAGGCTTATGATCGAGTTTGGCATGCTCGACTTTTATACAAATTAAAAAATATAGGGCTTTCTGGAAATATTTTTCAATATATTAAAGAGTTTTTGCATGGAAGAAAAATAATGGCCAAAGTAGGTCACTCTTATTCTTCTACATATAATATTAACATGGGTATACCACAAGGCTCTATAATTTCACCTCTTTTATTCACTATTTTGTTAAATGACTTACCTCAATTTGTAAGTAATAAAATTCATCTAGTTCAATATGCTGATGATATTGCCATATGGGTAAATGTATCTTTAAAAAGGAAAACTTCTATATATGAAATAAAACATATTCAAAAGATATATCAAAATGAACTGAACAATATTGATATTTACATGAAGGATAATGGATTGGAATTATCAGAAGAAAAAACTAACATGATCTTGTTTAATAATGGGATTAACCCCAAATGTTTGCCAAAATTTTATATTGGTATCAAAGAATTGAAATATGTACAGGAAATAAAATTTCTCGGGGTATATTTTACATCTAAATTAAGTTGGAAAAAACATATACATTATTTGTTGGAAAAGGCCGTTAAAAGTTTAAATTTAATAAAGATTATAAGCTTTCAAAAATGGGGACGTGATACTAAAACTCTTATTCATCTTGTGTGCATGCTTGTCAGATCTAAATTAACGTATGGACAAGAGGTATATTTTTCAGCTCCAAAATATTTACTGAAACAACTCCAGAGTATGGACAGTAAAGCAATTAAAATTGTTATGGGTATTCCAGTACATACAAAAACTGACGATGCTTATAAAGCAGCTGGAGTATTACCATTAAATGAGTGGAGAAAATTATCATGTGCTAAATATATAGTTAGAGCCTCTGCTGTAGAAAATTTCACTGACACAGAACTAGAAGTAAGATCTGATTTAGATTATCCAAAAAGAGCACAGGGTATCAGTTATTTACAAACAATAGCATCTTATACAGATGAACTTTTACAGGGGTCAAATTTATTTCCTAAATCAATCTCTAAAAAAATACCACAAATGCCTATACCAATCTGGGAATTTAAGCGAGCAAACTTTGATTTTGAATATACTGCTCTACGGAAAAAAGAAAATGGATTATTGTTAGCAACAGAAGCTTATGAACATATAGATAAAAAATATTATTCTTATTTGCAAATTTATACTGATGGTTCTGTTTTAGATACAGGCCAAACTGGGGCTGGTTATGTTATACCTGCTTTAAAAATTTGTGAATCCTTGTATTTAGGTAAAGATCGCTCAATTTATACTGCAGAACTTACCGCAATTCTTATGGCATTACACAAAATCTTGAGTCAACAAAAGACCTTTTTTAATATCTTATTATGTGTAGACTCCAAATCTGTTCTTCAGAGTCTGGACTCTAATATTTATAAGAGCAGAGGTGATATTATATATGAAATAAAATATCTTATACATTGCTTAATTATCAATGGCACAAATGTTCAATTTTGTTGGATACCATCTCATTGTGGTTTAGATAATAATGATTGGGCTGACAGGAAAGCAAAAGAAGGAGCGAAAAATCAACACAACGTTAGCCATATTGACATCCCCTTATCAACAAAAGAAATTTATAGTATAATTGAAAAGAAAATAAAAAATAAATTTCCTTTAAAAATAATATATAGTGATAATTCACAGTATCCTCGAACAATAACCTCTTTAGCACATCGTCTTGCTTTAAATTCTTGGAGGACAAAATATTGCAAGGATATTGTTTGCATTTGCAATGAAAATTTAACTATAAATCATATCATTCATGACTGCAGTGTAATAACACAATATATTCCACAGAACATTCATAATGTTCAAAATAAAAATAGTAAATATTGGATAACCATCGCTAAATCTATAATTTATAGTCCTGTAGGACATTTGTTATAAAAATTGCAAGTTCATTCTGATTACTTCGTATATGACAATCTCACAAAATTGACTTTTCTGTCAATGCACATTTCGCAAGTTTGACTTGTTCCATAGTAAGTTTATTTTATTTTTTTTTTTAAAGAGTTTTAAAATATTGTTTGAATACTTATTGTTTATTTAATTTTATTTCATGTTATGTTACTTTACCATTTTGTTTAAATGTTATTTCCTTTCCCCCATCCATGTAGCGCATATCCTTTTTCCCCCTCCTTCCTTTTATTTTATTGTCTAAAATCACTTCGGTGAATAGACGTTAAATGAAATAAACAAACAAACAAACAAAATCAACACTTCTGGAAATGCTTAGTTGTTGTATAATTTTTTCCTTTTCAAACTTGCGTGTGAGTATTTGGAAAATACATTGGAATGGCTTGCCGTCTTGTTCCTTGATGGTGGCTCATGGTTTTTGCACTCATGGTCTGGCGTTCTTAACCCGTCGTTGGAGCCAGCTAATAGACCTATAATAATGGACTGGGTCCCCCCTCTTTGCCAGGCCCGTGTGGGTTTTACTTGTAGATCTAGGCGTTGTAGTAGGCCCTGAATAATGTAGGAGATGAGATGGAACAAAATAATCATCAAATGTTACACACCGAGGGTTTTCTCCGGGTACTCCGGTTTCTTTTCTCCCTTCAATAATGGTACTGGATGCAGTCTAACGCAATAAAAAAAAAAATTTTGGGGGGGGAGGGGGGAGGGCGGGGTGGGGTGGGATTTCCTTTCCCGTCTTCCAATAGCGACTGTACTTTTTGCACCACACGTTTGAGTGATGAATGTGTACGTGTGCTTGTGCGTGTGTGTGTGTGGGTGTGTGTGGGTGTGTGTGGGTGTGTGTGTGTGTGAGTGTGTGTGTGTGTGTGTGTGTGTTTGTTGTGCATATTTAGTAGTGTCAGTACCAAGTGAACGTGTGATATTGTGAGTTGGTTACAGATCGCCGCTCTTTGAGGTATGATTAATGGCCTGTCGTAAGTGGAAGAGTGGTGGAAGGTTAGTGGAAGTTCACGAAGCATTTTTCGAGGTTTTCAGATCCCAAACCTAGGTTTCTGAACCTTCTGGGTTTTTTTGGTCCAAAAAAGTTCCGGAAGCTAGGTTCTGCATCTGAGAACCTCAAAAAAAGGGTTCTTGAACGTCCACGAACTTTCTGCGGACCTTCCAATTAAGACAGACCATTATGAGCAAAGTTCCTATTTCATTCAGAAGAAGTAGTAGTAGTAGTAGTAGTAGTAGTAGTAGTAGTAGTAGTAGTAGTAGTAGTAGTAGTAGTAGTAGTAGTAGTAGTAGTAATAGTAGTAGTGGTGGTGGTAGAAGGAGGATGAGAAATTGTTGTATTTCCGGATACGCTTGAAAAAAACAGCAACAACAAAAACAAACGATTATTTATCATACACAGGTGAAGAACCTGTGTGAATGAAAAAGTCAGGGACACAATACTCACATAACAGATGGCTTGCGTTTCCTGAAGAAGCTTTTTAGTGAAATACGCGTATAAAGAACTTCTTTTTTTTTTTTAATCTGCCGTGTTGTACCTTCTTCGGCTTCTGTTAGCTCTGTCTCGTTTTCACACGTAACCGTTTATCTCTGGGGATTAAAACGAGTCTAAGCCAGGTTATTCCATGGTATAATCTAGACTGGAGTTATAATCAAGATTCAAGAGTACATAATGTATTTATTGTCTCTATAAATTATAAGGACATTCGGTGCGCGGTGTGGCGAATCCCGTATTCAAGGACAATCATACAAACGAAACTATTGTAACATAAAAATGCTGCATATATCACATTATGACTAAGCAATAAAAAAATTTAAAAAAAAGAAATAAAAATAAAATAAAATAAAATGTTTTGTTCTGGACTGTAACATCACGCAAACAACTTTTACTTCCATAGACATACCATGTACAGTATCACTGCCACTACACACACGCTTGAATACCATTGATAAGCAAGCATCCAGCCAATCACAACCCCCGTTGGGGTGCCGGGGGTTTCAGTATAAATAGTATCCCCACTTTCTGGACATTTAGTGCTTTAAATTGCCACTGTCGCTGTCTTTCTCATTTGCTCTTTCTCATTCCTGCTCTGTTCTATCAATCTGCTATACTATCTTCTTCTTCTTCGCTAGACCAGTCACCTACCTTTTTTCTTGAAAACTCTTCCGGGACAAGATTCCTTATTTGTGTATGAGGTCTGTTGGATCAGCTTGGGAATATTGGACGCTTTCTGCCAGGTGGTCACTGGGGCTTCCTATGATGTTATTATTTAGCAATGTAGGCATTTTATATGTATGTGTTTTGTTGATAATTTATAATGATGTTTGTATTCTATTTTGTTTTTGTAAACGGGGGTTCGATAAATTAGAGTACAGCCTCAGCATCCCCTGCGTAGGATGTCTTTATTGCAAATTGACTGGCTGGTGGAGAGCTTTCAGTTTTACCACTACGGTTGTTTCAGCAGATCTTTTATGCAGATTGGGGGTTGTCCGGTCCTGATTTGGCTCGAGAGAGTCCGCTGGACCTAAAGCAATAATCATGTAGCCAATCACAGCATCTATCACACCTACACACTTGCAAACATTCCTCCTACTTCTTCGGAGGAGAATATAAACCGATTTAATTTGTATTTGTATTTTTTTTTTATTGCACAGTGACTCCAAGACCAAAGAGATGGTGATCGACTTTCGTCGGAACGCCACTCCCATTGACCCCCTCTTCATCAACGGCCAGCCCATCGAGACAGTTGAGTCATTCAAGTGTCTGGGCTCACTCATTTCCTGCGACCTCACCTGGGATCTCAATACCGACTCCATCATCAAGCGAGCACAGCAGAGGATGTACTTTCTCAGGCAGCTAAAAAAATTTGGCCTGAGGAAGGAAATCCTCACCCAGTTCTACCGCTCTGTGGTAGAAAGTGTTCTAACATTTTCCATCTGTGTGTGGTATGATGGGGGTGCATCCCAACAACAGAAAGAAAAACTAGACCATATTGTCTCCGCTGCCAGCAAGATCATTGACACCGACCTCCCCTCTCTGGCCTCCATCTATACCAAACGCCTGATGAGCAGAGCCAAAAAGATAGTGGATGATGCCTCCCACCCGGATACCACCTCTTCGAGCTGCTTCCTTCTGGCAAAAGGCTCAGAACTATGAAGACCCGTACCTGCCGCTTTAAGAACAGTTTTTTTCCACAAGCAGTGACAAACCTCAACTCCTTGTCTGGCACCCGATGATTCCGGACTATCTCAGTGACTTATGCATAAGAGAGAGAGAGAGAGAGAGAGAGGGAGGGAGGGGGGGAGAAGTGAGTGAAAGAAAGACAGAAAGAAAGAGAGGAAGAGAGAGACAGAGAGAGAGAGTGAGTAGAGGAAGTGATAGAGAGAGAATTTATAGATGTATGTAGAGTGTGTAAGATAAGAGAAGAGAATTGAGAGAGCGAGAGATAACGGAGAAGAGCGCGCACGTGTGTGTGGATGTGTGTGTCTATTTGATTTGATCATTCTGTTTCTACTATATTCCAGTCAGTATTATTCCTAGTCTTGTATGAGTGTGTCAGCAAGTGGATGGTTGCGCGTAGGTGTGGTTGGCTTTGTTATTGTGTTTTGTATAAATATGTGTGCCAACATCAAAGTGTATTCCTCGTGCTTGTCACCTGGCGAAATAAAGTTCTGTTATCTGTTATCTGATAATATGATATATGCAGCACTTTTACGTTACATTAGTTTCGTTTATATTATTGTCCTTGTATACGGGATTCGTCACACCACACATCCAGTTCTCTTGTAATTCATAAGGACAATATATACATCTGTAATCTTGAATCTTGAATATACCTCTAGTCTAGATTATGCCAGGAAATAAACTGGCCTAGCCCCGTTTTAATCCCCAGGAATAAACTGTTACGTGTCAAAACGAGAAACAGTTAAAAGAAGCCAAAGAAAGAAGATACAAGTTTTTTTTTTTTTAAAGTCCTCTATACATGTACGTGTATTTCACTAAAAGCTTCTTTAGGAGATATAAGCCAGCTGTTATGTGAGTGTTGTGTCCATGGTTATTTGTATAGCGCTTTTCCCTAATGACTTAGTTAAAAGCGCAGTTCTCACGCATTTATACTTCACGTTAACATCGAAACACAGCACAGAGAAAAAAGAAACCGCACGTACTTAACCAGTTATACCAGCGGGCGTAAAGTAACAGAGAGAGAGAGAGAGAGAGAGAGAGAGAGAGAGAGAGAGAGAGAGAGAGAGAGAGAGAGAGAGAGCGAGAGAGAGAGAGAGAGAGCGAGAGAGAGAGAGAGCGAGAGAGAGAGAGCGAGAGAGAGAGAGCGAGTGAGAGAGAGAGAGAGAGAGAGAGAGAGAGAGAGAGAGAGACGGGCACTGCACATCACTATTGCGAGGCTCAACGATG